>CM068829.1:20091050-20428550 GCA_028554795.2 Sinohyriopsis cumingii
CACAAATAGGTGCATTAGTAGTGATAGAACAGATAGATTAAGCACAAATAGGTGAATTAGTAGTGGTAGGACAGATAGACCAAGTACAGACAGGTGCATTAGTAGTGGTAGGACAGATAGACCAAGTACAGACAGGTGCATTAGTAGTGGTATAATAGATAGACCAAGCACACATAGGTGAATTAGTAGTGGTAGGACAGATAGACCAAGCAAAAATAAGTGAATTAGTAGTGGTAGGACGGGTAGACCAAGTACAGACAGGTGCATTAGTAGTGGTAGGACAGATAGACCAAGTACAGACAGGTGCATTAGTAGTGGTAGGACAGATAGACCAAGTACAGGCAGGTGCATTAGTAGTGGTATGACAGATAGACCAAGCACAAATAGGTACATTAGTATTGATATAATAGATAGACCAAGCACACATAGGTGAATTAGTAGTGGTAGGACAGATAGACCAAGCAAAAATAAGTGAATTAGTAGTGGTAGGACGGGTAGACCAAGTACAGACAGGTGCATTAGTAGTGGTAGGACAGATAGACCAAGTACAGACAGGTGCATTAGTAGTGGTAGGACAGATAGACCAAGTACAGGCAGGTGCATTAGTAGTGGTATGACAGATAGACCAAGCACAAATAGGTACATTAGTATTGATATAATAGATAGACCAAGCACACATAGGTACATTAGTATTGATATAATAGATAGACCAAGCACAAATAGGTACATTAGTATTGATATAATAGATAGACCAAGCACACATAGGTACATTAGTAGTGGTAGGACAGAGATATCAATCACAAATAGGTGCGTTAGTAGTGGTAGGACAGATGGACCAAACACAAATAAGTGAATTAGTAGTGGTAGGACATATGGACCAAACACAAATAAGTGAATTAGTAGTGGTAGGACAGATAGACCAAGCAAAAATAAGTGAATTTGTAGTGATATGACAGATAGACCAAGCAAAAATAAGTGAATTTGTAGTGATATGACATATATAACAAGCACAAATAGGTGCGTTAGTAGTGATAGAACAGATAGATTAAGCACAAATTGGTGAATTAGTAGTGGTAGGACGGGTAGACCAAGCAAAAATAAGTGAATTAGTAGTGGTAGGAAGGGTAGACCAAGCAAAAATAAGTGAATTAGTAGTGGTAGGACGGGTAGACCAAGCAAAAATAAGTGAATTAGTAGTGGTAGGACGGGTAGACCAAGCACAAATAAGTGAATTAGTAGTGGTAGGACGGGTAGACCAAGCAAAAATAGCTTTATTGGAAATGTAATGGCAGACAGACCAAGTAGAAATAGGTATATTGGTAGTGGAAAAAGTAGTATCGTTGGAAGTAGCACAATTGTGGTCATACTTGAGTTGTTGTTAGTGCGATATCTACAGAAACAGGAACAGCTATTGTATTGATAACACTTTCATAACAGGACTGTTTGTATACGTCCACTACTGCTATTGCTACTACTACTACTGCTGCTGCTGCTGCTACTGCTACTACTACCAATAATAATAATAATAATAATGACGCAGTCTTGAATATTAGAGGTTAAAGGAAGCTGCATGACCTCCAGATAAGAAGATACCCGTTACTACTACTACTACTACTACCATTATTATTATTATTATTATTATTATTTCATCCTCCATCCATTACAGTGACAATGACGAGAACGACTACATTGGTTGTTGCTGTTTAGTTACGTTTCGTACATACCAAACTTAATTGGTAGTAGTGTTAGATTTCTGCTCTTTACACTGCAACACTATTAAGGTCTGGTTCAATAAAAACTCAGCGACAAGCAAGTTAACCTTGTTATAAATATAGCTGCGCATTACGGAGATCAAACGCTGCTGAGGAAAATTATGCACGGGCTGGTCTAATCCACAGGATACTGAATCTCTTACTGGTAATGACCTCCCCTGCTGGTCAATTGCAGCCAGTCAATGTGGTCAAAGAAAATATAGTTTAGGATGTGCGGGGCCCAATGCAGCAAGCGATGAGCGTGGCCCCAAGCAAAAAAATTACATTGCGGAGTTGATTTCCTAAAGTGCGGGGCCCAAGGCGGTTGCCTCGTTCGTATTGCCCTAGGGCCTGGCATGGGACTCAACGCAATGGATGTTAATGCCATACAAATTATACAGTGGCGATTTTATCAGAATTAATACTGATCTCAAAAGAGCTAGACATATTTATTCGTCGTTTTGTTACATTATGTGCTGTTGTTGAGTAAATTATGTATTATCAGTCATTTTGTAGGTCACGTTTTCACCAACAAAATGCCATAAGGTATAAACATGAAAGGGGCCATACAGAAATAAACTTGTGTGGAAATAATATGTTCGAAACAAGAAATAACCATAGCATTCTTTAATATTTATGGTGATGTATCCCTCAACTTCAAAAATTTAAAACTTAAAAATTCTGCCATATATTTATAGAATGTAAAGCAAAACAACGGAGTGTACGTTTGCTGGAGACACACTCTGCATAGTAATGACAACTACATATATTTGTAACAGACTCTTCTAAGTGCATCCTTGGTCTTGGTCTCTATTTCGAACCTTAACTAGAACTGTGGCACAGAAAGGGTTTCGACCACATTAAGAGAAGATCACTGTTTGTGTAGTTTTGTACGGATCGTTAGGAGCTAAAATGCACATATCCTCAAGCATAGTGCACATTTATTTTGAAACTTTAAAATTTGATATGACTAGTCCAGGCTCTTCTACAGATTCTAATGCAATAAATGGCGCAAAGAATAGGACAAGAAACAAGTTCCAAACGCAACCAAAATTAATTTCGATGACTTAGAACAATGGCTGAAATAATAATAATAATAATAATAGATTCGAGAACAATATTACAATTCATATTCTACTGCAAATATGTTATAACCTGTTGATTTTATTTTGCAATGAACCATAAAAACTTGTTTGTCAAGAGCGCTTAATATCTTAAGCACGAATATGATTACTTGGGAAATTGAAAGGAAATTAAATTTAGGTGATCTTGCACGAGTGTTCATTTCAAAATGAAATTTATGAAAAAGTAATAATTTCCTTCTTTTGCAAATTTCGATTAGCAAATGGTCGAAATTATTATAAAAGTTTCATAAATTTCTTTCAAGATAGGTGGAAATATAAAATTATATTTATCATATGACGAAAATAGTAATTTATTCCATAACACAGCAAAACAGTATCATGAAAAAGCTTTAAGTATATTTGGATAGCTAAGACATTACTCAGTTGACATATATACTGTCATAATATCAGAGTAGACAAAAATAACGATGACTCCTGAAAGAACTTAGATGTTATTTCTAAGAAAGTGTAAAACACATATGTGTTCTCCATTTTTTTAACAGACCTTTAACAGCTCTGATTCATATAATTCAGGACCAAAATTGGAATTTATGGAAAGTTAGTTTCGTATTTTCCGTTTTTCGTATTATGATTAATTGCGTACTTTATAAAAGAGAATATTTTCTCTAAAGCACAGTAAGTGACTGCTTCTTTAAAGAGTTTCCCTCATTCAATCCAATTACCATAGTTCCCATGTTCACCTCAAGCACCATTGCAGTGGAACATCTGTGAAAATATCTGATGATTGAAAGCAATATTAAAAAATTGCAAATCTTTGGAAGTAGTAGAATTTTTGTTTCTGAAAGGTAATAAAAGCAGCAACATTTAAAATGGTCCAATGTACATAGAACCTGATTTCTTAAGGGTGTCGCATTAAAAAATTTCTTTCTAAAATTAATCCTTGCACAAATATGGCAGTTTAAAGTAGCATTAGGAATTTACAGAAATTTATAAAGTGATGGGTTAGTACGCGAGCCTCGGCAAGTTTGAAGTAATGTGATCTTGATTGCTATATCATATCGAGTTTTTAGCACCAGAAAATTCGGATGATTCCGCGACGTGAAGTGTGAGTTGCTAGCATCAGAAAATTCGGATGATTCCGTGACGTGAAGTGTTGAGTCATGATTCGGATTTTCTGATGCTGACAGCAAGTGATCTAACAATCAAGATAGAATTACTATGATAATAATAGATTTGTTATTTACCAATCAATTTTCAGATTAATTAATAAAAGTCCAAAAACGTCACTGAAAAGAAAGAAAATGCTTAATATTTCAACCTTTTTGCTACGAACTTCGTCTTAACTCATAAATCGAATTTCATTTTGTAGAACAGTTGATCTGTGTATGAATGTCAGTTTTATGAATGAAGCGTAACCCGAGTTCTTCGACGTATGTGGGCAGCAGAGCCATTCGAATGATTTACAGCTATTGTGTAGTTGTTTAATTTTGAATCACGGAAGATTTCACCAGATTAATAACTTTGCAAATTTGCTGTAAGAAGCCTAGCTGATAGCGCTTGAAGTTGCTGAGTTGTAACCAGGAAACCTCGATAAAAAGTAGTTCCAGTCTCGTTTGAGAGCAGTATCTTTTTCATACTTTAGGATTTGACAGCAAAATTATGGCTCATTTTAGGGTAGAAAATTGATATGTATATAACAAATAATTATAGGGTACTGTATTTGTATGTGAACATATCAACGAGTTTTTTTTGTCTTCTTCTGAGTAATACTGCACGACATTAGGAGTGCAGTAATGTTCCGAAAACAACGAGGTAATATTTTCCCCATACAAATGCAGCAACCTTTTTATTATATATTTATATTCATTTCATTTTCCTACCTAAGGCTTAATGATAAAAGATAACACTTCATGAAACAAAGTAACTAAATTTATGCTGTATTTCAAAATAAATATACACAGATTCATCGATACACAGTAACAATATTAAAGCCCACATGGCACTGCACATCGACCTTTGAAATGCCTCGCGCGCTCGACAAATTCTCGTTTTGGTCTACTTAAAACTGAATTTTAGAGTCCTATTTGTATAGACTCTAGAGAGGACTGGTCCTAGTATGAACCATTTTGTTTGGGAAAAGTTACGAATATTCTCTTATATAAAATGATCAGAATTGTATTTTCAATTACTGCGTTTCTCGCATTTATTGTTGACATTATGAATATCACGTTCATTCCTTTGTTCGTTTGAAAGTTTAATTTGTGACTAAGTGAACATGTCCACATCGTTAAATTTATCATCTCTACTTTCAAGTGGACGATATCTTATTTAGTTTATCTACAAACAAATCTAATAAGCCAATATATAAAGCATATGCTAAATGAGTGAACATTGTTTGTTTACCGAGTATTTCCTAACATTCTGTACTATTTTTAGACACACGTGTCATAGAGCATAAACAAATATAGATAAATACTGCACGATGGTGACAATGTAAATTTAACGGAGACAAAAATGAGCATATTATAACAGTAGTCATTTGATAAAAACAAATTCTATTACTCGGTAAAATGTTACTAAATTTATTGGTAGCTGTATTTTAAACTTTGTTGACTTTGTGGTTGCCCTTGTAAAGTTTGGTGCCATCACATCTTGAAGCACGTATCGTTTACTGGTGCGAAAAGTAAAATATACTATGGTTCTATATGTTTTCTCATTTCTCAACAGTTTCCCATGTTCACACACGTTTTTGTCAGGAAGATAAATACTGCATTTTATGGGAACGGATAGGACTATTAGAACTACTTTGAAAACGCTGCCTTATCTACAATTGATCTAAAAATGCTTGGCAGAAGAGATTTGTCTACCTAATAAGAATACGATAATTGTTTAGGTCGCATTACATACCCACCCTGCAAATTTCCAAGTGGACAAAGTTAAGCGAATCATGCTCAATTGCTTATGACAGTAGGATTAATTATAAGCTTAACCTGAATATCGTATTTTCAATCCTTCAAGAACGAAACGGCCTGAAAAATGCAATGCAAAATATTAGACTTACACCGGTTTTGTCATGACAACTGAACGACTTCTGTGAATGTTGAAATGACCACCAAGAGAGTTTAATTACCGCGATGTAAATGCTAAAGTGGCTAATTTCCGTACTATTATGTCCTCAATTAAATAAGAATTACCCATTTTAAGTTTTTGATAGAATTCAGTGATTACGTTAACATAATATAAATTATTCCTTTCAATTTTCTTGATAAACACCAGTGATTTAATTCGACATGCATGTTTTTCTTGGTTGAAAAATAAATTCGCAGAAGATTTCAAGTAAATCATCTGAAGAATGCGCAAGGATATGTTTGTCGCAGCACACAGACATGAGAGTATGTACCTATTTTGCACCCAAAATGGATAAATGGATGGATAGATTGGGTGAATATATTAATGCATGTGCGTATATAAACAAGGGTTTCCGATTTGAACTTAGAAAATATATATACCTTTAATGCCTTAAGAGGCCTTCATTCAGAGGTATTGATATCTATACCTTAAATGCCTTAAGAGGCCTTCATTCGGAGGTATTGATATATATATATATATATATATATATATATATATATATATATATATATATATATATACCTTAAATGCCTTAAGAGGCCTTCATTCGGAGGTATTTATATCTATACCTTAAATGCCTTAAGAGGCCTTCATTCGGAGGTATTGATATCTATACCTTAAATGCCTTAAAAGGCCTTCATTCGGAGGTATTGATATATATATATACCTTAAATGCCTTAAGAGGCCTTCATTCGGAGGTATTTATATATATACCTTAAATGCCTTAAGAGGCCTTCATTCGGAGGTATTGATGTCTATACATTAAATGCCTTAAGAGTCCTTCATTCGGAGGTATTGATATCTATACCTTAAATGCCTTAAGAGACCTTCATTCAGAGGTATTGATATCCATACCTTTAATGCCTTAAGAGGCCTTCATTCAGAGGTATTGATATCTATACCTTAAATGCCTTAAGAGGCCTTCATTCGGAGGTATATATATATATATATATATATATATATATATATATATATATATATATATATATATATATATATATATATATATATATACCTTAAATGCCTTAAGAGGCCTTCATTCGGAGGTATTGATATCTATACCTTTAATGCCTTAAGAGGCCTTCATTCGAAGGTATTGATATCTATACCTTTAATGCCTTAAGATGCCTTCATTCGGAGGTATTGATATCTATACGTTTTATGCCGTAAGAGGCCTTCATTCAGAGGTATTGTAGAAAACTATTAAGGAAGTTTACTAGACTGGATACAGGAATATCATCTAGTGCTTTTTCTTGTTTCAAAGTGTGGTCTGAGTGATCTTCCAATTTTTTTTCTTTTTCTTCTTTCTTCATAGCAATTATTATTATTATTATTATTATTATTATTATTATTATTATTATTATTAGTAGTAGTAGTAGTAGTAGTAGTATTTTCCAGGCTGTGAATAACTCGATTTTCCAAAATAAAATAATTGTGATAATTCACCAGAGTGATAAATATTTTCACTGCCTCGTTAACCACATAATAGCCGTGAAATTCGAAAGTAGTCGATGAAGCTTTCGTGGTCGAGAGGACAATATTGCTGTCTCCTGGTTATGATCATTCCAGTTCAAATCCAACAAAGTAAAAGTAATTTTTATTTCTTTATGTTCTATTTTATATTGAATTAGGAAGGAGAATTATGTAACATAAACGGTAAACCGCTGATATCGCACGTGATCCGGTAAGAAATTTGCTACTTCAGTCTGTTATATCTTGCTAGCCAGTACCTTTCATCTCGTAGGCGAAAACACTGAATTATTCACCCACTCAATGATCTCTATTTCTTCTTCTTCTTCTTCTTCGTATTATTATTATTATTATTATTATTATTATTATTATTATTATTATTATTGTTGTTGTTGTTGTTGTTATTATTATTATTATTATTATTATTATTATTATTATTGTTGTTGTTGTTGCTGTTGTTGTTGTTGTCATTATTATTATTATTATTATTATTATTATTAGTAGTAGTAGTAGTAGTAGTAGTAGTAGTATTTTCCAGGCTGTGAATAACTCGATTTTCCAAATAAAATAATTGTGATAATTCACCAGAGTGATAAATATTTTCACTGCCTCGTTAACCACATAATAGCCGTGAAATTCGAAAGTAGTCGATGAAGCTTTCGTGGTCGAGAAGACAATATTGCTGTCTCCTGGTTATGATCATTCCAATCCAACAAAGTAAAAGTAATTTTTATTTCTTTATGTTCTATTTTATATTGAATTAGGAAGGAGAATTATGTAACATAAACGGTAAACCGCTGATATCGCACGTGACCCGGTAAGAAATTTGCTACTTCAGTCTGTTATATCTTGCTAGCCAGTACCTTTCATCTCGTAGGCGAAAACACTGAATTATTCACCCACTCAATGATCTCTATTTCTTCTTCTTCTTCTTCTTCTTCGTATTATTATTATTATTGTTATTATTATTATTATTATTATTATTATTATTATTATTATTATTATTATTATTGTTGTTGTTGTTGTTGTTGCTGTTGTTGTTGTTGTCATTATTATTATTATTATTATTATTATTATTATTATTATTATTATTATTTGCAGACAGTGAACAGCCCACAATTTTATGCAGGAAAACTTCAGCACATAAGTGACATGGAAGGAGGATATCATACTATGAATGGTATGCATTGTGTAGACAGCGCTTTAATAAACGTTCAGATTTTAACGAAATAAAAAGTAACATAAAAGTTAGAAAACGAGCAGTATTTATAAAATTAAACAAATAATTTATTTTCCTGAATGCGAAGTGAAAATTTAAGAAGAACTTACAGTATTGTGAATTAAATTCCAAATAGTCATAAGTATTGTATCACAAGTCCAAAAGTATAAAGTTTCAATTGAATTCCGGTGGTATCCCAAATATTTTTAAATATTGAATGTGCTGATATGCCCGTAGTCTCATACAGGTAAAGGCAGAATGCAGCGTTTTGTCCATGAAAGAACGATTAAAACATAATGCGACTGTAGAGGTGAGGTCAATAATTTGCCATGCCTAACGTTTATTACATTTCTAATTACAATTCATTCCTAATATATTCATAAATTTTCATAAATACAGACACTCTTATATTATTATTATTATTGTTATTATCATTATTATTATTATTATTATTATTATTATTATTATTATTATTATTATTATTATTATTAGATTTCATTGTTCAGAATACATTTTAGGGCAATCAAATTACGATGATTTCGTGGTTTAGAATGCATTTCAGGGCAATCAAATTACGATGATTTCGTGGTTTAGAATGCATTTCAGGGCAATACAATTACGATGATTTCGTGGTTTAGAATGCATTTCAGGGCAAAAACATAATATTTAATTACTCATGATAAATAATTTTTTGAAAAGCTTTTATTATTTTATAAGTACCGTCCATGAGTATGACTGAATCATGGAAAAGGATAAAACCATAATTATGTGCGTGGAGCCCAAATTTAATCAGAGGGCATATTTCAAGTTACATTTCATGCGGGATAGCAAAATAATTTTATAACTGTAATGTTGACATTTTTGAACTTTATAAAATAAAGTCCAAAACACGTACTGAATTTTATCAAAATTGGAAAGGCTCTGCCCCGACAGTCATACTAGTTACTAAGATGAACAGTGCCGAGTACAAATCTATTAATTGTAATTATGTCAGTCGGTCTTTACTGTGCACCGCCTTATCTAACTGCATGTGAAAAATAGTAGGGCTCCAAGATGTCGTCTGCGCCATTGATTTGCACATTTTACATAATAAAGAAAAAAGGTTGGTTTGTGGGACACTAGAATACATTCAAGTATAGAAAATTCTAAGTTTTAGCTTGGATATTTTGATCACGAATTTCATAATATGTGTGCCATTATGAGCCAATTTCCGACACAAATTAGGTTGGGCGGGTCTTTAAGCAAAATTTGAAACTATAAGTTGAATGCATACCATTTGCTTTCTGTATAATCTACACTCAGCTGCAAGCATTTTAGACCCAAATCTGTTAACACATAATGCAAAGAGACTACGATATTTGTTTTACTTTATAAATAACGAGCGAGCAACATATAACTGACCTGCCAGTACATTATGCGACAATACATAATCTGCACTCTTTCCATTGCTGTTTTAATCAACGGAAGAAAAGACGGCATATTTTCTGTTCGTACAGAAGGACAGGCCTGGCCCTAGGATGTGCGGGGCCCAAGGCAGCAAGCGATGAGCAGGGCACCAAGCCAAAAAAATTCCAATGATTTCCTGAAAGCGCGGGGCCCAAGGCGGTTGCCTCATTCGCCTTGTCTTATGTCTGGGCCTGCATATGGGTAAATCAGTCCAACGGTGGTCGTACTTCGTAGAGGGAGCACGTCAAATCGCCACAAAGCACTATTTCCTAATATGTGGAAAGCTCCCAATAAATTTCCAATGTTACTTTACAACAGTGGTCACCAAGAATACTAAAGATTACCTCTCATAAGACATATTTCACCATAGAATCTAGATGAATTTAGCATGCAATAAATTGTAATTGTAAACTATATATATATATATATATATATATATATATATATTGTGTGTGTATGTGTTTGTGTGTGTAAAGGTAGCTATTACTAATTTCTTATACAAATGCACTATTTCTTTTCGTTTCGATGCTTTTGTTTTTGTCGTCATTCTTTGCTTTTTAATTTCTTATTGTTATTTCCAACATCTTTATGGATACCTGTGACTGTGTTTCACACGTTTTCTTTATTTTTACCAGTTTATGCAGATCATAATCCCATAAGCGGAGGAGCGTCCAGTCTTGATTACCTGTCCCTAATTGTAGAGAGCATCAGTCCTCAATCCGGATCCCCCATTTTGAATAACATTTCTTCTACAGAGAGGCCATCTTGAAAGGCTTCTCTACTTTCATTTCGTCTGCCACGTACGTCACGAATTCAAGGAAATGATAACCGATTCTACACAAATATCCGAAGGTGACAACCTTCTTCGCAAAACATAAGCTGTTTAAAGTTTCTCCAGTAATATCTAATTGTGTTCATTAATAGGACGGTAAGAGGACAGTCATGGAAACTGTATATCACGTTAATGTAATATATAAGTAACTATTATTATGCTACATGGAACCAATAAGAGAGTTCAGAACATAACAGGAATTTAATGTAAATAAAATGTTATGCAATTTGTGGTGTAAGATTTATTTTCAAATGTATTTGTTGTACAATGAACAGTGTGATTTATACATATATGTATTTTTAAGTTATTTAATGATGATTTGGTTCAAAAACAGAAATTAGGGTCAATTTTCAAGAAAGCTTATCTTGTAATAAAAGTTTCTTTCTTTAAATGACGTATTTGTTCTTCTTTTCTTGATTGAACCTTTGATACAAAAACAATTTGATTTTTCTAATATATTTTATTTGATTCACGAGATCTTCGCAGATCAAGACTACATCTGACAACTTTTGGGGGTAGTTTGCATAATATATGACAGAAAGAAAGAACATATCGGAATTAATTAACCTTGCCGGAAACCTCATTTTTACTCAATGAAATTAGTAATATTTTTGCAGCTGGAATGCCTTGGAAACGCATTTTTTTAAAAAAAGAAAAGCCTAACACTTAATAAAATAGAAATATAACATCACAACTTAAATTGTGAATCTAAATGTGTTACCTGGTATGAAACAATTTTTTCCTGTGTTTTCTTTGGAGCTAAACAGTTACCAATACTAATAGAAAAATATAAATTGAAAGCTAAAATCATATTTGTGGTGGTTGGAGGGTGGTGACAGCAGGTTGACCAATCCTAATTGTAAATAAATAAATACATCAATTTTTTCTTAATAAAACTAAATATCAGGATGAATAAATACATTTCTTTTCTTTTTCATATTAATGGTCATTCGCCGTAATTCGAGGGATTTCTACCAGTGCCACCTCCACGCGTTGTCTTTTATCACCAATTGGTTAAAGCAACAATAATATGTATCTTGGCCAATGTACTGTTTCCCGCCATTCGAAATCAATTATAATCGAGCAAGAAGATGATTTGAAGGGTTGTCATGCAAAGTGTTACTTTTGCTGACAAGCTCCCTGACCAAGTCCTAGCCTCAGTTTTGTCGTGGACGACCAAAATAACCGGTGCCCGAAATACTCTCTGACACTGTGCAATACCTGACCCATGTGTGATACAATATTTAAATTTCAATACAAACGTATCCCCATTTCAAGGAACTCAATGTCTGTGTTGGCCCTTGAAGTCAAATTTGCGAATGTAAGAAAATTTGTAACAACCAGAAGAAGAAATCTTTGTAGCATATGAGCACTGTAATATATTCACCTTCCAACACAACCGAATGCATAGCAGGATGTAACGATATAGATATCCGTCTGCGCCCGCCTGCATGTCGTAAGAGAAAATAAAGAGAGGCAACCATTTTGCAATGGGATGTATCCCGTGATGATGTTCCAGCAGAGAACGTAGGGGGTTGGGTTGGGTTGGGTTAGAATAGTACCAATTATTTGATATTTTAATCCTTATGTTACGCGTTTAGACTCGAATAAACAGCAACACAACAAAGAATGAAACCAACAAGCTTTGAACAATTTAACAAATTATTTATGTCCCTGGAAACATATTGTAAAAATATAAAACAATAAGAACTTATGGTTTTAAGAATCAAATCCAAAAGTAATCCAAAAATAATCCAAGAATATTCCACGAATAATATTGAAATGTTCTAATGAAATCAAGTTTGAGTCCCGACGAAGAATCCAAGATGGAAGGCATAAACGTATGCTGTATCATGTGTTGTGTTGTGGTCTACATTTCCTTGTAGAAACACAAAAAGTAATCCGGTGTTTGAAATCCGAATAACATTTTTAAGAAATGTCTTTGTTCAAGAATTCATTATGAGCACAAAACTATTTCCAGAGAAACGAATTCATCATTTAGAATCCAAATAATCTGAAGAAAAAGTAACATATAACTTGAAAACTGGCTACAACAGAAGGAAACAACTTGACATCAAGCGTTTTTAAGCCCAGACTGTCAGATCTCAATCTAAGCATCACTATTAAAACTAAGTAATGCGCCATTTTTGGAAATGCCTAATTGCTAAATAGAGGATCACGTGATCATGTTTACATATATAAAGAAATCACGTAGCCCCAGTATGACCTTGATAAAAACCAATCATTTTACTCTGAAAAAATAGTTTTTTACTTCACTAAAACTATTTACATGCCTAGGATTACGTATTCAATAGAGCCTCGATCTCACTCTTATTATTCTCACAATAAAAATAAATAATAAAACAGAACTTGTTTAAGGCTGACAAACAAACAATAAAATTAAAATGAATATAATTAATTTTACTTTAACTTTGTTTTGTATACCTTTTTCAGGATACCAAAATTTAGTCGGCACAATGTAGCCAGAAGTCCGCTGATGTGATGTTAAACTATGAACATATATATACAATGCTGTCGGGCATTTCTGCGCACTGAAGGTCTCCGTCTCCAATACTGAAGCAAAACGCACACCAAATTCGACCGATTTACGAAATAAAATACAGCAATGTTTACCATTTGAAACGAAGCAATTGTCACCAGAATATTTTGTTTAAAATACTATTAATCTTGGACACAGGGGATACCACCCCCGTGTTTTCTTGACTCGCGATATGTCGGCCTATTCTGCGCACAACGTTGAAAAGATGTGATATTTATTAATCGGGCAATAGAAATGAAATACATTACTTTGGATTGTTTCTGTCAGCATTTCAGTTGAGTAATTAGGTCAGGTTTATAGCTAGTTTTACATCGTAATAATTCCAATAAATGGCAAGATATAATAAGCAAAAAAAAACGATCTTGCAAAAAAGTTCAACATTTTATAAATAAAATAATCTATTATGTGGAAGAGAAACAACAATGAATAGGATGCAATTTGTTTACAACGTCTTACTGATGGAGAAAAATTACTAACGATTTTATAATCAGACTATTCGTCGGTGAATTTCTTGAGAATTTATACTGTAGCAGGAAGTTGACACGTTCTGTAGCAGATGATTTTGTACGTGTGGGACAACTTGCAAAAATGGAAACTTGGATTAAAATGCAGTATTGTTTTAAGGTATACGTTTCCATCTTTCTTATAATGTATTTATTTATATGATTCTAAAAGATACATAGTAAATCGGATTTTCTGGGTTACAGGTTTAAGAAGGTCATGGAGTGGGTCCTCATGTTGACATTTAGAAATCACATTTTCATATGCATTTCGAGTCGAAATGTTGGATATTTATGTGCACTTTATGAATATAACTTTTCTTAATTAAATTGCGATCGTTCTTTCTTGATAGAAAATAGATTTTTGACCCAAAATAACACGTGATCCAATTTTTCCCGGACGTGCAGAATAGTTCGACATGGTGGTACATGCACACACACACGCACGCACGCACACACACACACACACACACACACACACACACACATACATACATACATACATACATGCTTTACGTCTTGTTGTCTGTAGACGAGGATGTTTCTGTCAAATAACCTTTTGGTTTGCTTTGAGATTAACTTCCTATAAAGTGATATCGATATTTTACCCATTGGTAGGTGTATTAGCCTATTGATCTTGATGCCAGTCTAATGTGAAGGTCATTTGATCTCAAAATGTGATTTTTGTTCTGCATTATGTGTCAGGTTTCCTAAGCATCATAAATACAGACTTGATCAACATTCTAGTGATTATGAGGACCAGAGGTGACAGGACAAAGGTCACAAGAGCTGATATTGTATTTTTCTAGTTTTTGCTTGATAAGTAAAGTTTCTAGGATCCAGTTTTCATCATACTACACAGGTAGTCTACAACTGGACAACTGGACAGAGGCACATCCCTATTGATTCATCATACTATACAGGTAGTCTACAACTGGGCAGCGGCACATCCCTATTGATTCATAGGACTATACAGGTAGTCTACAACTGGACAGGAGTACATCCCTATTAATTCATCGGACTATACAGGTAGTCTACAACTGGACAGAGGTACATCCCTATTGATTCATCAGACTATATAGGTAGTCAACAACTGGGCAGAGGCACATCCCTATTGATTCATCAGACTATCCAGGTAGTCTACAACTGGACAGCGGCACATCCCTATTGATTCGTCATACTATGCAGGTAGTCTACAACAGGACAGAGGCACATCCCTATTGATTCATCAGACTATATAGGTAGTCAACAACTGGACAGAGGCACATCCCTATTGATTCATCAGACATTATAGGTAGTCAACAACTGGGCAGAGGCACATCCCTATTGATTCATCAGACTATCCAGGTAGTCTACAACTGGACAGCGGCACATCCCTATTGATTCGTCATACTATGCAGGTAGTCTACAACAGGACAGAGGCACATCCCTGTTGATTCATCAGACTATACAGGTAGTCTACAACTGGACAGAGGCACATCCCTATTGATTCATCAGACTATATAGGTAGTCAACAACTGGACAGAGGCACATCCCTATTGATTCATCAGACTATACAGGTAGTCTACAACTGGACAGAGGTACATCCCTATTGATTCTCGGGCCTAGAGGTCTAAGATCAATATCACTATAGCTAAGATTGCCATTGTGTATTTCACACGATGAATCCGATCTCCTCAAGTTTCACGCACGAGATATTGTAGCAGCCTCAGCTGCATTACACCTGACAAAGGACAGCTCGCTCATGAGTCTGCGAAAGATACATCCATATAATAACCAAACTTACATGGACCCAATTTTCATCAAACTTCAAAGGTAGACTACACCTGTGCAGCAGCAGCTTCTAATAAATTAGGGAGGAGGAACAGAGGGTGACAGATTGTCCAAAGTCAAAGCTGTTGGCACTGTTATTGTAAACATTTTGTTACACATAAATACACACATAAATACAAACACACCTTCAGCTGAAAAGAGTTGAGAATTTTTCATTTTACAGAGGGTCAAAAATTCAAACCTCAAGGCGACTGGAGTTCAGATTTTGACCAGGTTTATGGATAACGATAACTATCTCAAGTCAGATCAGTACAGGACAAGATCTTTAGAGACTAAAACCCCTAGTATATTAAAGTATCTTTGTCACAGGGTGTCCCCTGAATTATTAGAATGAGGCAGACCTGCGTGTTAGTTTCTATCATCAGTACCAATGAATACGCAAGTGAAACTTAAGTTGGAATAATTTTATTAGGATACAAAAAAATTATTAAATATATTTCTAATTAGCGTTTGTTCATAACAATTTTAACATTTTCAGATCGCAAGAGTATTGAGTATGAGATAATGTCCGTGTGGTTTTCCTAATTTTATAACATAATTTGCATACAGTGTTTGCGGGTTATTATTTTTATCTGTCAACATGTCTAGCATATCACTTTCTGTGAATCTAATTGGTCCAAATAAGACAATGAAATCCTTGCGCAGTATCTTTCAGTCTTCCCTCAAGACACAAATGCTCTAAATGTCGACTCACCTATCTCATCAAAATAATATATTCAAGTTCTGTCATCCAATTTCCAGAAAATTGACCAATCGCTCCATTCTTCTAAATAAAAAAAAAATGCTAATATCCTGTCACAAAAATATTAAACCTATGAACATCCATGCACAACAACATCTCTGAGAGTGTAAATTTTCCGCACCCAGTAATCAACGCTTCTGAAGAATATTCAACAACTGTACTGCTATTTCTTCTGTCTGTGGTGAATGTCATTGGTAGAAGCGACATACTTAACTTTTTGTTCTTGTTGTTGTTGTGGGGTTTAGCGCCATTTTTCAGCACACAATAGGCTATACGTGGCGGCCAGTACATAACTAAGACATATCTAATTAACACATAACTAACTAAGACTCCTTCTCAACAATGGAGGGCTGAACTCTCTATTCAGAAACACTAATACCCACCTGGTGAAAAATGACAAAAATGTTGCTTAATAAAAAATGAAATAAAAGAAAATAAAATACCAGATAAACGCAGCATTCCGATTCCTTCGTGCGTGTTTCTCTTCGTAGAAAACTTTGGCAGTTAGTATAAATTGACTGCAGTAATAGTTTCTGAGACATGTAACATTATTACATGTGTCGGAAAGCTTATGAAGAAACAAAAGAGAAATAACAAAGAAACAAACGTAAAATAGGTATAAAGTATATAATTTACAATGTACTTTTTTATTTTATATCGACTTGCTGGTCTCCAATAACAAAAAGTTAAAAACCTATGGGGATTTTCGCCTCTAACACGTGACAAAAAGGAAGTGAAACCAACAATTTAAGTGAAAACAATAAATGGCCTATCACCAGTGCAAAAGAATAAATGTTCAGAATTAATGAAAATAGTCTTGAATGTCTTAATTGTACCAGAATGATATAATCCATAATGTTTTTGAATGAGTTCACAGTAATCAAAAGTAGTGAATTGGTCCAAAAGATCAATGTGCTCATTGCATTGTGTCTTAGGTTTTAATATAGGTTTGTGGTAAATGAAAATTATTTATTTATATTTTAATAATAGTTTGTGGAATCACTTTTAGTTGTATTCAGATATAATGTGATATGACTCATTTATTGAAATTATTCTTTGGAATTGGGAGTGCTCACTGACATTTTGCACTAAAACACTACTTTTGTAGTATTGAGGACTCACTGAATGACATTCAGGATTATATCATTGTGATACATCAAAACTGTTGGAACATCAACACATTCAAATTTGCTGGAATTCATTCAGAACATTCTATACTTTTGGATTTGTGATAGAACATTTAGGATTATTTGGGATTTAATTCACAAGTTTTTAAAAGTTTCTTCTGAATTTTCGCTTTATATTCTGGGAAACAGTGTTTGTTGTATTTTACAAAACTCGTTGCTTTCGCTTCTTTCTATTTCTTCTAAACGAAGGCAATGAAATCACAACAACTCTCAAAAACATTTTTTATGTGGTGGATATATTAAAATTATAAAGAACTATGTTGAAATCATAGGTGAAGATATCGTAATTTATAAAATTATTCACAATAATCTTAAATACATATGGAACTAATCATAAAAGTGAAACATAGTTCAAATTGATATGTTAAGACACTGATCTAATATTTCTTGGAGATTGTTATACCATCTTAGATATTGTTATACCATCTTAGATATTGTTATACCATCTTAGGTCCACTGGAAATGTTGGTGCATGTATTTAGAGACACATCTGGGTATTGCGTCTAAAACAGTCTTTAACAACAAGAAGTTATTTCTATATTATCCTCATTATATATTACAAATATCACCTCCAACTGGACCCTCAAATCTCTTCAAGATTAGAGAAATGGACACATTAATATAAAGGACAACATCCATGATGCCATTGATTAACGTCATCTTCATATCTGCCTCTTTATTAACGATGTCGATCAAACGAAGATAAAATAGTGTTGTCCTTTGGGTGTCCTTCATAGACAGTTTTATTGTTTTTATGAACCCAGCACAACAAGCTTTCAAAAGAGTCAGGTGTTGCGCAGTTTTGTTTGAAGCGGAAACAGCGATGATTATGTGCTTGTAATATCAGCACGTTAAAATGATGGGGATTGAAGCGTGGAATACAGCATTGGCTATATCCCCATCAGATCTGGGAGAATAACTATTGCCACGTTTGATGTCGTTCCTATTTTGTATGAATGTGGTGAACATTTCAATGGGTTTCATATATAATTATAAACATCTCAACAGCTTTGCGATGAGATTCAAAGACATTCTGATAAATGAGTGATGTGGAGATTGGAGATGCAAAGGTAAATCTAAAGGGTGGCTAGAATTGTATCATACAATGAAAAGAAAGAACTGACTTACTTGCACATATTAAATATCTCTTAACTGTTTCTGTTCACTTTTGAAGTTTTCATTAATTTGTATTCGTATGATACGTAAAATCAAGTCGTTCCAGCTAAACTATACTTTGTTTAGAAATGATTTACAATACATAATCTATACTGGTTGATAATTATGATCATCAGACAACTTTATTTCACGAGGAACTCTATAAAACGTTGCCATAATAATTTCATATATTAATCAAGTTAATACATTTTTGAACAGTTCAAATGCATTTTGAGGGTAAATAAGAGGTTTTGTGTTTCCACATCGCTCAGACCAGTATTTGTCATACCTTGTGGGAAGACAGTGTACGACTTCAAATTACTCGTTTGTACAGCTCTGTAATCTGCAAGTACAAATACAAGTAGGTACAGAAAAAATGATGTAAAAACTGATAACATTTCTGCATGCATATACTGGGAAAAATATTTGAAGACAAAATAAAATATTGTTTTTATTTTAACATTTTATAGGAGAAAGGGTTTTGTTTAATCTTATCCACCATTATAAAGCTATTACAGTCCACAAAGACTGTTCAAACAACAATAAATAAATTATCGGGAATAGTGACCTTTATAGAATTGTTTCTACTGACGTTAAATGGTCATATTTCTAGGGGTATTTTTTCTGGGAAATTTGGCTATTTGGATTGGATAAACGGACCTTCGATGCAGGGCCGGTGCACGAGTATTTGACGCCATAGACGAACCTTCCACCTTGCCCCTACCCCCGGGGCTATCGCTTTCTATAAACTATTCATCAGTATTAATACGCGTTCGGTTTGATACTTCATTAATGTCATTATTTAGTCCACATATTTTGTGACAGGGTGGTGGATGATGTAAAATTTTAACCACTCCTTAAGGTTTTTGGTTATCGTTATCTATTGGATGATCGACAACAGTGTTATTGACTGGATCGAGTAATTAATAACATAAAATATGAAATTAAGAGATGGAATACCAGATAACTATGAAGATGTATAGATTAGAATAACAAGAGACCCCGTATGTAAAATACAACAATTTAATCAATTATATAAACAAAATGACATGAGAATGATCAGCTTTCTCTCAGAAATAGAGTTACAAAATTTTGCGAAATTCATTTAGCCTTTCTATTACGGATATAGTAATATTCACCATTTTATTGAGTGATAGATCGAATTGAGATTGTAAGCGTGACAGCATCACCTGGTGCTTCCGGTTTTCACAAATTGCTGCTCTGCTACTGATCGGTGGACTATTCCTTATCTTTAGTTCTCTCTCTCTCTCTCTCTCTCTCTCTCTCATTATCGTGAACTCGTCTAAGCCTCAGACTATTTCAGATGTACCTTTTCCTAGAACGCCCAGACCCTCTTGTCCTTTCGACATTTTGTTTAACGAAAAGAAAAAAATACTTACCAAATTTTGCAATTAAGATAGATTAATTCTACGAGGGGGCCTATTATAAAAACACTAAATTCAGTCTGGGAACCCACACACGCGTTTAGCTTAGCCAGAATTCTTATCAGTCCAATAGAAGTTAGAAAATTCTTCCTAGTCCCCCTTTATTAATAACTATGCTGGAAAATAACATTTTATGACACCTGTTTTATATGGAATACAATTTCCTAAATATCTTCTCTGGTTTGTCTCCGTTTTGGTCACTTTACCACTATGACCTCAGGTTACAATTACACTCTTTTCTGGCTCGAACCGTTAAACAAGCGAGCCCTTAATTAAAACTCAGTTCATGCCCAAACCGACCAATTTAATTATTACAAGTTGCCTAGCTACAGCAATCCTAGCCAATATATCAATCTTAATGTTTATGTGTCACACTGACCACGAAGGAAAGCACTTTTGACATTATACTACAGACGTATTATTCTATGATATTTTGTATCGTTATATAACTCCTCTCTTGAAGAGTATAATCTGGGAATTTTACTCTCCAAAATTTGGAGATATCTGCCCCAAACATTCTTGCTACCTTTAACGTACCGTTGTCTCGATCTGGTACGTTTGTAGAAATAATGACCATCTCATTAACCATCCATTTGTCAGCTTAAGTAGCTATGTGCGCCACCTGTGGCTTAATGGGAGCTCCCATGTAAAATTATCCTGAAAATTTATAGGGTCTTAACGGGAATGTAACATGGGTGACGTCATAGGGTTTATAGGGTCAAATGGATTTATATTGTCAAGTAGATTAATAGGGTCGAATGGATTTATAGGGTCACAAGGGTTTATGAGGCCAAACAAAACAAACACAAACAAACAAATACTTCTACAACACAAAGACAAAAATATTTTGGCGGGAGTAGAAGAGTATATCTTTTCGAGGCATAGAAGCGTCCCTGAAAAGAGTAGTTGGGATCTGTTAAGCTAAGTTAACATAAAGAGCATCGTACTGATCTTCTCTTCCTCAAATGTCGTCTGACAGGGGTCCGTACATCAAGTCTCTCTTCAGTTAGCCTTGCTTTTACAAATAAATCCTAGTCCGCAACAGTATCCGCGAAATTAGGGTAGGCGACTCAGCGTCAACATCTTGTCATGTGAACAGGTGAATTCAATGAGGCGAACCACTGGTATTTATAGTTTAAAACAGATTGGAATGTTTCACCAATCCAAACGCGCGTTACAAAATTCAGGCAGAGCGCATAGTCAGGCTTGTTTAATTCGACCTAAGAAATAAGACCTTTCAGGCCCAAACATTCAAACCCAGACATCACTACTTCTATGATGACCACCCCTGAGAGGCCATCAGCAGCAGCGATCACTACCAAATCATCCACAAGAGCAGGTGAAGAAGTAAGACTTCGCAAGGGTAAAAGTGTAAGGCAGTGAAAGCTAACTGCATATAGTTTAATAAGTTAAAAAACAAAACACCAACTGTCCTTTTCAGAGCCACCCATCTTTTTACAAAAGAGAAAATATTCAAAGATTGCTAAATCAAGTAAAACTTAAATTCCTTTCTTCCCATGATGCTTGAATGACGTGTACGTCGCCTTCTCTGAAGTAAACCTTTCCATGACACCTCTCAAATCTTTGATTAGAAACTGAATCTGTGTTGGCTCTTCCATCTTGACTGTTGGAGCGCTGAATCAATATTTTGATCTAAGACAGTAGCCCTAAATACAGAGGACCCTTTGCGTGTAAAACTAGTCAAATTAAATCTTTCAATCCTGATGAAACGATTGCAGGCGCTCATTTGTGTGTGTGTGTGTGTGTGTGTGTGTGTGATTTGGATTTTCCAGTCATATCGCTACATTGTCTGCTGTGTGGCAGTTTATAATGTCTCGCAATGGCGCATTATGCCACAGACATGTATCATCATGTCCCATCCAGTCACATTATCCTGACACCAGGCCGACTAGTCATAACACAAACCTCTTAATGCAGAGCACCAATTTAGTAACTGTTAGTACTATTTTTATAAGTCCTTGTTATGACCTTTCCGGGGTTTGAACCTACGGCCTCCCGCATCGAGGCAGAGGCTCTAACCACATAGTCCAACGGAGCAGTTGAAACGATGTACGATTTCCACAGAGGTAAACAACAGTCAGCTTTACAAGTATTTTCGTTACCCTGTGGAATTCAATAAAGGATTGAATTTGACGTCTGTGTACTCGATATGGTGGAGTATAACGTGGTAGGAAACTCATTCATTCCTTTCAAAGCAGATTCTGCAGTCGCTGCTTACGATGATGGCGGAAACACTCAAGTTCACCTTAAATTTATACATCCTCACTATTTTCCTGACAGAAAGTCATATTTCGACAGCGGTATAAAAATTCATCTGGGACAAATTATTTCATTGTCGAAAAAAGAAAAGTTACTGTGAAACTACATTTTCGAAAAAGGATCTTTAGTCGCTTGTAAGTCATGTATCCCATGCAAAGAGGAGTCGCTCGACAACGAGGACATGGTTTAGGAGATATGTTGAAATCTGCGTTTCCTTCGGTTAGTCACGTCTTAAATCCGCTGTTGACCCTAGGACTGCACTCTTTGAAAGATACTGCGTTGACGCAAGGAAAAGAATTTCACCAAAATGCTTCTCATAAGCATACGAAACCCAAAGGAAGCCTTCCAGAGAGTAATCAAAAATGTCTTGGTTCAAGACCTTTTAGCTCGCCAAGAGACTCATATACATGTTTTGCACGCTGTTGACCAAGGAATTTGTTCCTGATTCACGCCACAGGCAGGACAAGGCCTAAAGATACGAAGAAAATCCTACCGTGGTCAGCAGCAGATTAGATACTTTCCCATTAACGAGAAGAAAAGGAAGCCAAGAACACAGATCAGGGTGCTTGCGTGGTATGGAACCTGACATGCCGGGTAAGTTAAACGAAAAGTCTTACAAAAATGTGGGATTCAAAGACCGTCAAATCAAAATCAAAGAATGTCCCAGTTGAGAACTAATGGATCTTTCTGCGTTTGGACACGTGGTTGCCAGTCAAGTAATTATTGAATGGAGTGGATGTATGAATCAAAGCGGTACCGCCTTCCACTTGTTTTGTAATGCTAATGAGTACAAAACCGTCATGAAAGAAATCAGACTCTACGTGCGTCATGTGGAAGTGTTAACAAGTTGGAAATGACATCAGTCAAACTTCGAGCGAACGACAGCCAAATTTTCATTACTGGAAAACCTTCACCATTGCCTCTTGATTCCATTCCAAGATCGAAGATCATCGTTTCCAAAGACACTTGTCCAAACGTTTAATCATTGGCATCATAAACAATACAGCCCTCAACTGATCCATCACTGGAAATCCTTTCGAGTTTAAGCACTGTCTCCAAGATAAAAGTTAGTCGAGTTGGCAGGACCTTGTGTACCAGATCCTTCGAACATAACTTTGCCCAGAAGAATTACTTGAGATGTTACTTGTCCCTGCAAAAAGCGACGGAACAGTTAGGTATCAACACCAGTCACGGCATTTAGTACGACAATTATGACGAAGGTTAGAAATTGTGGGCTTTTGATTTCAATCCTGATCAAGGCGGCGACGATGATCACTTCCACCATATAAAGTCCGGCCAACTTCGTGTGGAACTTCATTTTAGAGATTCTTTGAAAGGAACGTTGAACCTCATCTTGTATGCAGAATGCAGAACCTCATCTTGTATGTAGAATGCAGAACCTCATCTTGTATGCAGAATGCAGAACCTCATCTTGTATGCAGAATGCAGAACCTCATCTTGTAGGTAGAATGCAGAACCTCATCTTGTAGGTAGAATGCGACAATACTACACAAACATTATACCTACACGGCAGCCAAATCCGCTTTGAAAAAGTGGCCAAATTTCCGGATATGTACTTTGACTAACATTTTACATGGAAACATCATATAGAAGACCTAACCTATTGATGCAACGGGGACTTAACTTTCCTCAATATCATGAGATAACCAAACTGGGGAGCCGACCAGGCAGTGCCAGGTTAAACCCCGTGGAGGCCCTTAGACAGTCGAAATCTTGGGGCTTCCCTCGCAAATTATCTCCTAATACGTTTTTAATTTTACCAACCAACAAGTTTAATAAACCAATTTTGTTACACAGAACAAGTGTTAATAATTATTAATGTTATTATACAAATCAACATTTTATGTTATTTAACAAAATTTATTAAATATCATTAAACAATATTTCATTTTTTCCTATCTTTTGGAAACAATTTAAGAAAGCCTGATTGTAATTTTCTTTCAAGATGAAATCAATATTATTTTGATCCATTATAGCAGGGCCCCTAAAAGGCATGGGGCCCATAGGCCGGTGCCTACTCTGCCTATTTGGTAATCCGGCACTGCGACCAGGATACACTAATGACTCTATACAGATCATTAATTAGATCGAAATTAGACTACTGATGTCAAGTGTGTGCGTCAGAAGCGAAAACCTTCTTAGGAAACTAGATAGCTTTCAATACAAGGCGCTCATATCGCGCACACTGGCGTGAAGAAACACATCAACGGAAGAACTGCAAATTCTAGCAGGCGAGCAACCATTCTATCTACGAAAAGAGGAATCCATCCTTAAATACGCAACAAGAATTTCCACCCAAGACAAGACACATACAACCAGGATGATCATCGAAAGATGCAACATATGATTTATCCAGAGACTTGTTATCCAAAAACCGGAGGTTAAAATGATCCACGAACTAATGAAGATATTGGGAATAGACAACATCCAAGCAGACCATATTAAATATCTTGACCCAGCTCCGTGGCTATGTAAAACCCCAACAATCAACTTCAACACAGCATCATCGGAAACACCATACGGTAACAAATCAGAACAGCCATTGAATCTAAGAGCTAAAATCCAATCTGAAATTGATAATAAATAAACCGGATATAACAAAATATTTCAAGTGGAATCAAAGTCGACAGAACTAAACAGAACAGCAGGTGACATATTTATCCAAGGAGAGAACATTGTTTTAGGAAGTAGACTTTCAGACAACTGTTCCATACACTCTGCAGAACTTTGGGCAATCATCAAAGCCCTCAGACTGATACGTGACCAAACAAATAAAATAAAAATATAAAAAAGTTAAACAGCCATGCTCAGCGACTCCTGATGGCACTAAGATCCCTGGAAGCTAAGGTGGCAGGGTCCAGTTTCGTAAATTGGCCCAGGCAAATTTTTTAACTTAAAGCTATGGTGTGACTTTTTCAGCTATTATTGTTTACTATTTATAGATATGGATATATTTGTGAACTAGGTGTCTATTTATAGATATGGATATATTTGTGAACTAGGTGTTTCGGGCTTGTGTTGTTCTTGAAATTGATGTCAGGCATGTACACCTTCCATAGTTGCTCTGCAGTATGTTGACAGTGAAATACCAATAGTCGGCTAGGAAGAAGAGCTAGCCTACCATAGCAGTAGACACGTGGGTTCAAGGCAAGTAGAGTATCTCAAAAACGGCTTGGATGACAACTATTCTGAATTGCATCAAACTATTTAATAGACAATGTTTTTCAAAATTTTCATCCAGGGAGAGGGCTTGCGTTTGCACTGTGAGCACCACATGCTGTAAAAAATGGCTTTTGGATGTGAAAAATGCATGTATAAAATAGGGGTTGGGGTGCATAAACTTCTGCTATGAACTGCCATTGGCTTCTCTGGTCAAGTGAATACTATTCTTATGCTTTGTTTTAATTTAGGTATCTTAAAATATGGACCTTTATGACCTCACCTTGTGTATTTGATTTTTATGATTTTTTTTATACTAGGTCGCTGATTGCAGTATTAAATTTGTACATAAAAACTGGCCCCTGCCCCCTAACAGCTTCACCAGTAGAGCAAATTGTCTATCAGATAACAATCTCATATTAAAAAGATTAGAACAAGACCAATAAAAAGTAAAATTCATGTGGATTCCCATGTAGATATACCATGGAACGAAAGATCAGACAGAGACTAGATTAAATCTACAAGAACCAATCCTCAGGAACATTGAATACTGCATACAAGAGACACATAACATAATTAGACAAAGAAATTGATGCCAAATGGCAAGCAAGCTGGAATAGCAATAAAAAAGGTAGAATATTCTATTCAATTAGACAATTAATTAACAACACTAGCCCAAAGTTGAAAAACACTCATGATTTAAAAATCATTATCCTATCAAGAACAGGAAAAGAAAAAAAAAAACATTCCTGACAAACAGCTTTGGAAACTAACTCTCGAATAACACCGAAAGGGGAGCTAACTGCCCACATTTCCCGAAATTAGAAGACCTGAAGTATGTATTCAACAAATGTTTGCATTACTCAACACAAAAAAATAAACTCCAAGATAATCTGATGAGGATAGAAGCACCTGGTACATACCCGGAATTTTTATGCCATCATTTTCATCTAAAGATCTCAATATTCGGAACTTCATTTCAGACAGGGAAAATAGGGAAAAATATAGTTAATTATCTCCCAATTGCCATTACCATTTCGTGTATGCAGCCTATTACTGACCCTCCCAGCATCAGGCCATACGCGCAGACACTAAGGTGCCCTCACGTCAAGTATAAACATAAGGCAGTATAATTAATAACAGGTCACATAACCGATTTAATAATACTGTATGAACCATACGCACGACGGTCAGAGCACGACAAAAGCAATGTAATTATATTGTATGAACCATATGCACAACTGTCAGAGCACGAATAAAGCAATGTAAAACAATAACAGGTGGAAGATAATTAGTAATATAGAATAAAGAAGCAATATAATATAATAAAAATAGCACATTCAACAGAGGAGATCAAATATATAATTGAAATGTATATAATAGCAAGGTCAAAATAAATTAGCTGAAATACAAATAGTCGTCAGAATCGTAATTCCTTCTCGTCAGCTCTATTCTCATTCGTGATCTGGAAATATTGCCAGAATTAAAGTGCAACTTAAGACAATGGCCCGACGTCACTAAACACAGCCAAGTAAGGTGTCAATAAAGGAGATCACATAAAACCACGTAAGAAAGCGATGCCCCAATTAATTACCATAAGTCGGTCAAACCCCAAGACCGTCCTGCCCGGCTATACAAGGTAGCGGTTTTCAAGAGAACAGATAGGTTAAATAGGGCCCCAAATGCGATGTTTAAAGCCCAACCATTAGGCTTCTCTTATTGCCCCCACACAAGACGGACTAAATGTAATATAATACTTATAACAATAATTATACAAGGCAAGATTGGGGGGACTCGAACGAAAATCCGGTCGCTAAAAGTACATGTTATAAAGTGAATAAAATAGCTAAAACTATCAGGCCCAGCCGCACAATGTGGCACAATTCGGGAACAGTCATTTTAAAACTCTAATTTCAAAGCCTTGTACATAGTAAAGAACAATAGATTATACATGTTCAGATCTCATTCCGGTCAGTTCTGTACTCTAATTATTGCACAGAGAGTCTATATTCAAAATTCAGGCAAGACGACTTAATTATAACTTTGGAAAGGGGATTCGAATTCCGTCCCTTTCTTGGCCGGACATGACCATGAAGTAGCGAGCGGTGCTCCCATTAAGCTTCAAGAGGTGAGGCTCCATTTCCTCCTCGGGTAATAAACTATCGATCCCACGTTGTGCGAAGTAGATTGTCGCACATTCCCAAATGGACGAGAGCGACGTTAATAAAATTCAGGTCAGTTCAGTTCAGTCTGGGTACACATTGTTGACTAGTCTACATCCAAAGAATGAGCCGTATACAGAGATTGTTTTGAGCTCCAGATACACCTGGAATATGTACGCCGCCTACTGAACAAACATACCATGGAGGAAATAAAGGGGGCATCGAATACACTGGTCAACAGTGAAATCATTACTGACTTGAAAAGGCCCTAATCTGTAGTATTTTGGTGTGCCGAACACGAATATAACCGTGAAAAATTTGTATTGGCTCTCGTTTTGAAGATATTCATATACCTCATTTTCTATGTTTCACTGTGTAAATTTCTCCAGTAGGACTGCAGCAACATCCGGAATAATGATGTAACATTGCATAATACCATCATGCTCACATCATCCACAGTTGATTGCATCATTTTCTGATGCAATGCAATACTAATGCCATGCGGCTGCTGAAGTAAGTTGACGTCAGCAGTGTACTATACATGTGTAGGCCTATTATATTAATGCCAGGCGGCTGCTGAAGCTGACGTAAGCAGTGTACTATATAAAGCCCAATCAGATAGGTTCAGCATTTAAAATATTTTAGACGTTGTGCGAGACAGTTCAAGCTACTGTTACATAAAACTTATTATTTTATCCATTTACGTACAATAAAGAACAGTAATGCCTCGAAAGTGTGTTAATACCGCGGACAATTTTTGCTATATTTGTGGGGAAGTGACATTTGCCAACCAGAAGAAAAGTATCAATTCTCAAGTGAAGAAGGCATATCATCTTTACTTCGGATGCAAGGTTGGTGACCAAGACAAGCCTTGGGCTCCGCATATATGCTGTGCTACATGTACAACACAGCTTTCACAGTGGTTGAATTGCAAAAGGTCATCAATGCCGTTTGCAGTCCCAATGGTGTGGAGAGAGCCAAGCAACCACCTAAATGACTGTTACTTCTGCTTGGTTCCTCCTCTTTCCGGCGGAATAACGAAGCGAAAGAAGTCGAGAATAGTCTACCCAAACATTCCGTCTGCATTGAGACCAGTTCCACATGGTGAGGGACTTCCTATTCCAGAACCTCCAGCAGAATATTCTCTTGATTCATCTGACGAAGACAAAGGTGAGTCGACCTGTTCTTCTCCTGGTCCATCAGCATGCAGTGATCCAGATTTTCACTGTGGTGCATCATCAACCCCACACAGAATAACACAGGAAGAACTAAATGACCTGATTCGTGATTTGGACTTATCAAAGAACAAGGCAGAATTGCTAGGATCAAGACTCCAACAATGGAATCTTCTAGAAGAAGATGTCACAATTACTGCATATCGAAAGCGCCACCAGCAATTGGAGCCTTTCTTCAGAAAGGAAAGTAATCTGATATTCTGTTCCGATATTGAGGGCCTCATGAATGCTTTAAAAATCACTCATGACCCACAAGAATGGAGACTATTTGTGGACTCTTCGAAACTGAGTCTCAAGGCTGTGCTTTTGCACAATGGAAACATTCTTCCATCTATTCCAGTAGCGTATGCTGTCCACATGAAAGAGACATACGATAACTTAAGGCAGCTACTGAATTCCATTGAGTATAACAAGTACAGCTGGCACCTCTGTGGTGATTTGAAGGTAGTTGCCCTTTTAATGGGACTGCAGCAAGGATATACAAAATACATGTGTTTCTTATGCGAGTGGGATAGCCGAGCAAGGGAAATGCACTACATGAGGAAGGAATGGACTCACAGGCAGAATGTAGCCATTGGAGAGAAGAATATCCAACACCCAGCTCTGGTTGAGGCTCAGAAAATCTTGCTACCACCCCTTCACATCAAACTAGGTTTGATGAAGAACTTCGTGAAAGCCATTGACCGGACTTTGCCAGCATTCCGATACCTGCATGAAAAATTCCCTCGACTCAGCGAAGCAAAGATTAAAGAGGGAGTTTTTGTGGGTCCTCAGATTCGAGAGCTTTTCAAAGATGACCGGTTCAACAACTTGCTGGAAGGTGACGCGAAACAAGCATGGAATGCTTTTCGCCTAGTTTCTACAAACTTCCTCGGAAATGTTAGGGCAGAAAACTATAAGGAACTAGTAGAAGACATGTTGATGAAGTATAAGAAACTTGGCTGCAATATGTCTCTAAAGATTCACTTCCTTCATTCCCATTTGGATTTCTTTCCTAGCAACTGTGGTATTGTTAGTGATGAACACGGCGAACGTTTTCATCAAGATATCGCAACAATGGAACAAAGATACCAGGGAAAATGGTCCACTACAATGCTGGCTGACTACTGCTGGACACTCCTCAGAGATGCTCCCGAACAGCTGTACAAGAGACAGGCGAAGAAATCTAAGATGTAGTCAATGACTTGATTTTTTATAGGTAGGCTATTACAGTTGACCTTTTACTATTGGAATGCATTTCGTTATGTAAACATTAATTTCTTGCAGATTACAAAAAAACTAGAGCCAATTTTGCAATTTGACTGTCATATTCGTGTTCAGCACATAAAAATTGATAAGAATTGACTAATTTTATTTCAGTAACATGACTTTTGTAAAAATTTGTTGTCCAGTGATATAGAGGAAAAAGATAACAAGTAAGAAGAGAAGGACAAGAAAAATACGGTACTGCCAAATCCGATGATGCGGCAGACCTGTGAGGTCAAGCCTGTGGAGAGGACTTCACTTCAGAAGAGAACTGTAGCGATTAAACAGACAGGGTATGGGACCTTGGAGTTGCCATTATAATATAGACCACAATCACCAGAGCAACATCCACAGAACAGTAATGAGTTCAGAGGGAAATAAGAACCTACAGAGTCACTCAAACAGACGATTGGGCTCTGAAGCCACCAATCACTCCTGTGCACTGCCAACTTTCACCGTAGCTTGGGAAAATGACTGGAGTCGTCACTGTGTAGGTGTTGCTTGACCTGGGAGGTGTTGGCATTAACCAGGTGCACTGGGGGGTGGGGTGGAATACCCTTTTCAGAGCCACCAGATCTCTAGAAAAGAGATACCACTCAATTTGCCAAAAACGTGTTTGTGTGTTAATGTATGCATGAGCCTGACTTTTCTCCCAAATAAAACCCTTTCCCTACTATAGTGTGTGTTTGTGTATAAGGGTTTATAGGACTCACGGTACTAATTCAGTTCGCATAGTAAACCTATGCAAACACCATTATATTAAAAATTCAATGAAAGGTATTAATTTTGCTTGTTATCCACAAATAGAATCATATGCAGTTAATTGCACTTGCATATGTGGAGTCACTGTGTATTGCTGTGGCTGTCTATAGGTTTAACGGTACTAATTCAGTTCCCATAGTAAACCAATGCAAACACCATGATGAAAGATGAAACCTGGATGTCAGCTTCTTTGTAGAGGAAAGGATATGAGCGGCATTTTCTGGACCTGCATGTGTTTGAAACCTGTGCTATCAGTTCCTCACCAAAGAGCCAGGTCCTAATTTTAGTAATGAGAGTTCCAAACTCAAGACTGTTAAAGAACTGAAATTCTATTAATAAAACAATGTTTCTAATTTTTTTCACTTACAACTAGAATAAGCTCTCAAAAAAATTATTTTACCTAAAACATAACTTACATTATTAACCAATCCTGATCAGCCAAATATACTCTAGTTTATGTTCACCCATTTCCAGGCTGGTTCCCATTTTTCCATATCATTAGTACCGTGTGTCCTATCGGTGTGTCTTGAAAGACTAACTTTGCTTGTGTGTGTGTGTGAGTGTCTGTGTGTGTGTGCGATTGTGTGTGTGGATATCAGGGCTTAGTGGTGTGACTAAAAAACTTACAACTCTTACTTGTGTGAGTATTTTGTAGATTGATTTTCAGATTGCATTTAATCTTTATAAAAATTTCTTTTTTTCTTTTATAGTATGTGTTTGTATAGTAGTTTGTAAAAATGTTGGACGATAGTTTTTGTTTCAGGTCCGCGCTACCATCTCTTTTGGATGATTTATATATTTTATATGTTTTGTGTGAGGGTATGTTATCCTCCATGTTCGTGCTTTATGCATAGAAAGAGGAGAGTTTGTTAGTAATTCATTCTTCGCGCGGAACCTAGTCAGAGAGCAAGTCGCGATGGAAAGAAACACTGCTAGCTAAACAGGGCGTGGCACCAAGATAACTGCCAGCTGAGACAGTGATACCAGCTGCAGCACTAAAGGGCCATAAAGACCATAGGAAAAACTCAGCCCACTAGTTGCAGTTTGAGAGCTGGAGTTAAACGAACTACCCTACTATTAATGTGACGAAAAAGGCGAGGAAGGACCTGAATGGAATGAGTAATATCTAAACCCTTTCCCTCCATTTCCTAGCTCGGACCACAAAGACGAAAGTGCGGTATAATTCCCATTCGTCTACCAAGCATGTGCCCTGAAGTGAAGTCATTTGGGTCTATTTTCAGACCTGACGTCTGACACTGCATAGAAACAATTTGTAATGAGTGCTTGTTGGTTAAAGTCCCACCCATTACTTATGGCCCCAGAGGATGACTATAATTAAAAATGGCATATGCATCGATACCCTTTATTGAGATCAATAAAATGTCTTAGATCCGCGAAAATAAGCACTTCGCGCGCAAGTGACGTAAATCATATCGTACCAAGTAGATGTCGCCAATAGTAAATCGTCCTTGAAGTTCCCCTTACCCGTTCGAGTAGTCTTTTCATCATACGAGTGAAAACACTTGGCACATTTTGGACCAAGAATGTCATGACCATCCATTGGCAAGTTGCATCTCTAGTCGCAAACGCAAGTCTTGCTCTGTCTTCAATACGGACTGAAATTTGCCAGTTCACTTTGGGAAGGTCAATTTTCGAAAAATATTTCATGATCGTCACTCCGGCGAATATAGACACAGTATCCAGCAACATTTCAGCCCAAAATTCCGTTATCTTGTTTAATTTCCAATAATCGACAACAAAACCGATTAGTGCCGTCCCTTTTCTGCATGAAAGCAAGGGAAGAGCTCTACGCTGATTCAACTGGCTCTATGACTCACAAGTCGATCATAATTTGAATTTTGCGTGTGGTAATAGATACGGTCTCAGTTTCATTGGCTTTTTATTCAATAGCATCAAACTGAACTCTTCCAAATCCGTCTTGCCGGGTCATTCTGTCAAGACGCTCGAGCAAATCTTGGAGTAAAGAAGCCACCTACTTACGTTGTTCTGATGTTAACGTTACGTCATGGACAAAATCGACTTAGGTTTCTTCCATCGTCAATGGACAACTAGGAAGTACTTCCGCCACTCATCCGTTGTCGTCGTGTTTTTCAGTGAAAACTTTAGTAGCAACCACGAACTCTGGGTGTTTTTCTAACGCCGTAACGCTGAAGTAAATTGACGAGGTGCAGTTTCTCTTTATCTACTACCCGGACAGGGTAGTTCTGTCCACCCTCCCTCTCGGTTACAACAAACGATTCCCTCCAAAAGACTGAGGTTTGTTCTAATCCAACGGCAACAACAGCAACACTTTGGATCCATTTGTATCAATACAGACATAGCTTCCCTTAATGTCCTCCCGCAAACAGATTGGAAAGGTAAAAATCCTAAACTAGCCTCTGGTACTTCGCGGGGAGGTATCGATCCCTATCCCTGGATTGACCTTCACAAAACGTTTGAGAAGTTTGTTTCAGATTTTCATCAAAACGCTGCAGCAGGTGATACGGGTTAGTCAGGTGTCTAATGGACAGTAACCATTTTACCTCATCCATGAACTGGCTCACAAACTGCATCACCTGGCCAGTTCGCATCCTTTCAGGAACTCCAACTCGCGACCAAATTCCTAGGAAGGCCGCAACCACCATAACTAAGTCAATGCTTTTAACCCAATGTCCGCTGAGTACATAACGATTTCCACTCTCCGACGCAGGCTTTATCGGACCAATCAGATTTATTACTACCCTGAAGAATGACTCATTGATCAACGGGGTTGTTCTTAGTGGCGCTGGGCGATGGGATGTCTTATGTGCAACCTGCTGACACTTGTCACGCGACAAACAGAACCTCCACACATTCATATGTACACCAGTGGCTAATAGATCTCCCTCAATAACCTATTTCTCGTATTTGTCACGCCCTTGTGGCTTCCAAGTAGACCCTCATGTGCCAGCCTAAGCACTTCTACTATCTCAGCTCTTGGTACGATAACCTGTTTAAACATATCTGACCCTTTCCTGGAAAACCGCTAAAAGACACCCCATTTAAACATAAACATCATTTCGCCGGATGGCGATTTCCGAATGAATCCCTCTTTTTCATATGCGTATCCCTTGTTGAAAGATAAATATTTTTTGAAATTTTCCAACTCGCCAAGTAGCAATTTATCTATGAATGAAGTTGTAGGTCTCAGCGGCTTCGACCCTGACGTACACTTTATAAATCTCATCTCAAGAGACCACACGTGCACCGGTTTATATGTCATTAGGTTAGGCTCTGGCAATGCATACACAGAGATCATCACCAATAAACAAACGGGCATCACAAGCCTGAATTTCTCTCAAAATTCTGCTTAAAGCTTACAGATCAAACAAGGAGTAACTTCTGTCACGGCCTTACTTAATCAAGTCTTCTTATAAGAAAATACAAAAGTAAATTTCCTCCCCCTCCACCCATTTCAAAATTTTGAATACGGTCCTTTTCACTCCAACGCACATGTAACAGCAAAGGTACGTCTCAATTCCCTCACAATCAACATATCATGAAAAGAAATGGCAGAAAATGCATACACTGAACATATACAGACAATGGTTCGAGTCACTGATATCGATATATTTTAGCAAAGAATACAGAAAATATCACTTTTAAATAAATCACGTTATATTCTATATTAAAACAGAATTTTATTTACTCGAAAAAATGAAGAAAACGGTCAGACGAGCGAACGCTTTGTGGTGTGGTGGTGGATGGTGTTACGTGTTTAGGTTCGAATAAACAGTAACAAAGAAAGAGTGAAAACAACAAGCTTTTTAAAATTTAACAAATAATTTATTTTCCTGTAAAATTCTTTAAAAATGTTTAAAAAAAGAACTTACGGTTTCAAGAATCAAATCCAAAATTAATCTAAGAATAATCCATGAATTGAATTGCAAACGTCGTAGTAAAAAATGTTCAAATAATTTCAATATGCTGTAGTCAGTACTGTGCTTATCTACAGCTCCTTGTAGAAATACAAAGAATGGCACTCCGGTGTTGGAAATCCAAATTGAATTTGTAAGCAATGTCTTTCCCTGTGTGAGCACTCTTCAGAATATTTCCAGACAAATAACATAATTGATCTTTTTTGAATCCAAGTGATTAGAAATAGATCCAAACAAGTAATTTGAAATAACTCTAAATAGCACAACATAACACTTTAACTGCCCAGCTTCTACTAAAATTATTTCTCTCAAACATCGAGTCATATGGGCTTTTTAAAACATCAACAAGGGTCGTGTGATCATGTTTATATCATTTACACAGAATACGACCTTGATTAGACCAATGACTTTATTCCCAGAATAAAATTAAAAAAGTATTTACTTCTTAACCCACGTAGTTTCATCATGACATTGATTACAACCAATCATTTTAAAATAGAATAGAACTTTGTTTACTAATTCTGGACCCAGGTCAGAATTTAGATCAACATCTGTTGTTTATAAACTAACAGTCAAGGTCATACCATTTTCTGAAAAAATATCATCTATAGTGAATAAATTTATATTATATAAGCATATAATACAATAAAATTTTTAAAATTGACAAATTAATTTAAATATATATTAAATCAGATATAAGTAACACTTTCCCCTATAAACATAGAAAGATTTATATGATAAAGCTTTCTTTTTAGGATAGGTTAATGCAAAAGTTTTAAGAAAAACATAAGAACTACTATGAATTACAAATATTTTCCCTTGATGTGCCTGATGTCAAGATTATATACCTGTAACAACAAACTTAATCGTAGTAGTATTTTATTTTTATTTTTCATCTTGCCGATAAAAGTAAAGGGTTTGTGGTCAATAAATACAACAGGAGCTGAACTAATGTAAACCTCAAAATGTTGTAATGCCAATATTAAAGCCAAACATTCGTTCTCGATTGTTGAATAACTCCTTTGGTCCTTATTTAATTTCTTAGCAAAATAGCACACTGGATGATCAATACAACTTTCATCTTCTTGAATCAAAACTGCTCCAACCCCAACATCACTTGCATCAACAGACAGCTTAAAAGATTGGCTGAAATTTGGAGCTGTACGAACTGGGGCGCTTTTAAGTATGGATTTCAACTTGTCAAAGGCTTCCTGACATTTTTCAGTCTAAAGAAATTTGTTTTTCTTACTCAATAAATTTGTCAGGGGTTCAACAATGTTAGAAAAATTGGAGCAAAATTTACGATAGTATTCGGCTATACCCAAAAATCGCATCAGTTACTTTTTATTAACAGGCACGGAAACTTCAGAGATAGCCTCGACCTTAGCATCTATAGGTTTAACTTGTCCATGTCCCACGATGTGTCCCAGAAATGTAACACTAGCACGGCAGAACTCACTTTTAGATAAATTAATTGTCAAACATGCATCTGTGAGTCTGTCAAAGAATTTCCGAATCGTTGCTAAATGTTATTTCCAGGTGTCATTGTAGATGATGACATCATCGATATAAGCATCACAATTGTCTAGACCAGAGGTGACCATATTCATGAGGCGTTGAAATGTACTCGGCGACCCTTGTATCCCAAACGGCATTACTTTATATTCGTAAAGTCCATCTGGAGTTACGAATGCCGAAATTTCCTTCGTTTTTTCCGTTAGTGAAATCTGCCAAAATCCTTTCAGAACGTCAAATTTGGTGACATACTTGGCATTCCCAATCGTATCAATACAGTCATCGATTCATGGTAATGGGAATGAATCTGTTTTTGTCACACTATTCACCTTCCTATAATCAGTACACATAATGAAAGTTTTATCTGGTTTTGGAACAAGTATGCATGGTGAACTCCAGTCACTTTTACCGGGCTCTATAAAATCATTCTCCAGCAAATATTGAATTTCCTTTTTCAAGCATTTCTGTTTGAGAGGGTTCATCCTGTATGGGTGTTGTTTGACAGGTTATGGAATTTACAATTTCAACGTCATAGAAAATTTTGTTTGTCCTTGTAGGAACATCTGGAAATAAGTGCTCATATTCAAATAATAACTGTTTAAGTTCATTTCTTTCTTGTTGTTGCAAATGTGAAAGTTTCTGGTCCGGATCTTTCATAATTTCTGAATTCCGAAGATTTTTCACTCCAATGTCAGTAGAATCTGATGATATTTCTTCACTTAAATCTTCACTGAGTGGGGCGGGTACAACTATATTAATTGCATGTTTTACCTGGCTATCTCTTTCAATCTTCCCCTTTAGCATGCTAATGTGACAGATTTGTTTTTGTTTACGCCTCGCAGGAGTATTTATGATGTAATTTAAATCATTGGCAAGAGAGCCAGGACTCAGTCACCAGGTTGAAAACTCCTTTCCTTCGAGTTTTTATCATATCATAACTTCATTTTGGATTGAGTAGAGTGCAGATTTGTTCTTGCGACCTCACAAGCCTTTGACAACTTGTATTTAAAATTAGAAACATAATCAAGAAGATTAATCTCAGAATCTTCATTAGAAAGAAGTTTTTCTTTCAATAACTTCAATGGTCCACGCACAGTTTGTCCATAACCAGTTCAAAGGACTGAAACCTAAAGATTCTTGAACTGATTCCCTAACAGCAAACAATAGTAAATGAATGACTTCAACCCAATCTTTACCCGTATCAAAACAATATGAACGAATCATATTTTTAAAAGTATGATGGGACCTTTCTAATGCACCTTGACTCTAGGGTGATAGGCAGAAGATTTAAATTGTTGAATGCCTAATTCATACATAACTTGCTGAAAAATTCCAGACATGAAATATAATTATATGTATTAAATCAGATATACGTAACAATGGTGTGAGATCTTCCCCTCTCCTTTGGGATTTTGGTTATCGTTATCTAGTTGGTGATCAACGACGGTGTTATTGTCCGGATCGAATTATTAATAACATAAAATATCAGATTAAGGAATGGAATACCAGAGAACTGAGCAGCGAATATAATCACACGAGCCCCAGTGTGTAAAATACAACAATTTAAACAATTGCATAAACAAAATGACAGATGCATAATTCACATTCTCTCAGAAATAGAGTTGCAAAATTATGCGAAATTCGTTTTGCCGTTCTGTTACCGATATAATAAATTTCGTCTTATGATCAGGTTAAGAACGAACTCATCAGAGAATTCCTCCCGTTCTTCTCTAAAACTTCCAGATCCCCTTTTCCTTTTTCGAAAATTTATTTAACGAGAGAAATTATTTATTAATTTTCTCGGAGTATTTCAGACATTCCCCATTAGTAAAAAAAAAAAAAATGGACTGGTTAATTCTTCGAGGTGGACTATTTCAAAATCCATGAATTTCGTCTGGGAATACATCCACTTGTTTAGCTTAGCCTATCAGGATTACTACTTTACCCACCAGAATTCTTATCAGTCCCATAGAAGTAAGAAAATTCTTCCTAGTCCGCCTTTATTGATAACTATTTTGGAAAATATCATTTTATGACATCTGTTTCAAAGGAACCACAACTTCCTAAACATCTTCTATGGTTTGTCCCTAATTTTGTTACTTTACCACTGTGACCTAGGATTACCATTACACTCTTTTCTGGATCAAATCGTTTGTCACGTTTGCTCAGCGCCAGTTCGTAAGTCGTGTATAAACTAAGGTATTGGTACAAGCCATGGTTGATATCTGAATATAGGCGCAGGCTATAGTTAATCTCTTACGCAAGTGTACCGTGACCAGACAGAAGATCCGGCATCTTGAATCGGTACAGCTGGTACATCGAGCGACTTCCCGCCTAGGTGTTACACCCTTGTCCTAACATCAGAGGAACGGCGAGGGACCGGGTCGTGTTCTAAATCCGTCCCCACGTGGACAGAGAGAGAGAAGAACATTGTCCGCTAAGTTTGATTGGATCGAATCAAAGAGACATCCAATCGACAGTGATACAGAGGGTGTGATAACAATATCGATTAGAATGAAATCTTCTAACTAGCAAGCAAAAATTTAGTCTCGCCTAGGAAGGTTGATGAGCAATAGGGTTACTCCGAGAGAGCCACTCGTAATTTGGCGGTAAAACTTAGAGAGAAGGTTCTAATGAAAGACAAAGCTTCGTAAAGGTCAGTAAGTTATTTGCTCGATTGTTGCAGAATATTACGGCATTGTAATTGTAATTATGTGTAGTATGCATACCTAATTACTAGGATCGTTCAGTACGTTGAATTACCTTTGTAGAGGTTAATTTACTTGCGTATTTGAGAAATGAGTTTGAGTATTATGTAGAGAATTGTGTAGATTGTTAGTTTGTGGTCAGAATTAATTTTGTAATTCGCTATTAGGTTACTTCGTAGTTAGCTAGTGCGTTTATTCATTTGATATGTTTATTTTACACATGCTTGAATTGTGAATTTGAAAAAGGTTGAAGTGTGCAAGATTTGTTAATATGGACGCATGCATATTTGAATATTTGTGTACTTTGCATGAGTTGTAATGTAAAGAAATGCGTCTGATTGCTGTGATATTGTTTAGCATAATGGGATTAGGAATATGAACTGATGTGACGCAATGTATTGATGTATGTATGAGAAGTAAATGATACGGTGCTTTTATTACGATGCTGTTTTACCATACAAGAACGTACGAGTATTTCGATGAGAATGAATGCGTGACAGAAGAAATTTAATAGCCGTTATCTGACGATAGCCTGGGTGCGGTGTGAGATGAGAGGGTTAAGGAAAATATTGTACCGACCTTGCGTTTTCACAGGAAGCTTTTTTTTTTTGGGGGGGGGACGGAGCTTCCGGTTCAGTTAAGTCCCGAGTTTCTAAGAGGGGAGACGGGAGTGAGTCTAGCAGAACAGTAGGAGTCGATAAGTCTATTCGGTAGAGAGTCAAGGAGGAGGAGGAAAAGAAGTCGAGGATGAGATAGTGAAGAGAGGAGGAGTATCGATGAGTCGGTGAAGAGAAGGAATTTGCAGACAGTCGGAGGAAGAGGGGAATGAATAGGGAGTGTAGGAGAGAAGAATACACAAATGAGTAGAATATAAGGAGAGGTGGAAAGCTATCTCACACTACTAATCAAATGATGCAATAGGCTATCATAGAGTCGAGCGGAAGGATAGTACTTTTAAATTTTAAGCATTTGATTATTGAATTGTCATTTAATTGTTATTCGTTGAATTTCCCTTTTGTATATTCAATTATTTAACTGTCGGCAATGTGTGACTGGGGCCTCGGAACTTTACATCTATCTTTCACTAAATTAACTTCCAACCAAAATATTGGAAGCACCCACCCCACACCTACCACAACGATGACATAACAACCTGCCACGCCACACCGTTAAACAAGCGAACCCCTATATAAAACTTAATTCATGCCTCAGACATACCAGATTAATTATTAAAAGTTGCCAAGCTATTGGATCCTAACCAATACATCAGTCTTAATGTTAATGTGTCACATTGGCCACCAAAGAAAACATGTTGACATTATAATACAGATAAATCTACAGAATTTTGCATCTTCTAGTGTGATATTATTAATATCTATAATTTTTCCGCTGATTAAGAACCACAATAGATAGCCCGTTACAGGACATCGCTGTAAATTTGGGTTCTGTTTTAACAGATGCTGGATTTAACTGTACCAAATGTGCAGCAGAAAATGTTGATTCTCTCTCGGCATGTTATTCATTTAGGTGATGAATGAAAGACTTAAAGCAGCTCAGTATTTCCATCACTTAATCTATCAACATTTCGCGGCACTTTTGATCATTGGAGTAGTCCATGTTAATGGTCCTTATAACTGACAAAGTTCGTTAGAACGAAAGTTTGACGTTATGACCCTTGAACCGCTGAAATATGTATAAACACGTTAACAAAAGCTTTGAACAGTTCATCAGTTATCTTTAATTTCAGTGTCCTTGAGTTTGAATCAACTCCTTTTGCAGATGCGTTTCAATTATTCAATGTATTCAGTCTCTTTTGATGTAAATTCCTCTAGATCAGTTAGCCGTTCCTGCAGTTTTGATCGAATTATGTACATGTTTGCTTTCTGAATGGCTAAGAACAGCAAGGAACATGTTAATCGAAATGTAGAGGTTAAGAACTATGAGAAATGGTATTGAGGAGAGAAATATGGTCAAAATTTGGTATGACATAAAAAAAAATGTATTGATAAAAATTTGTAAATGATGACTCTTATTAAGTGTGTGTGTTAAACTTGTATCATATATTATTATTATTATTATTATTATTGGTGTCATTATTATCATTATTATTATTTTATTATTATTATTATTGTTATTATTATTATTATTATTATTATTGGTTTTGTATTTGTCTAAATAGCAACAGATTCATGAAAACGGCGTGCTCTACCAGAGATTAGTTAACAATAAACCTATAAAATAGCTTCCGGGTCATTGATATGTTTATAAAATTCATCGCAGATAACGTTAAGGGCGACGGAAAACAGAAATGTCCATTTTCGGCTCTGGATAAAAGATAGCAGTTCATTGATATCTCAGCAGTTTTGATCTTATGACGAAAGTTCAAGTACAGTTTGCCACTGAGGTGTCAAACTTGGACGTTTTCGTACGAGTCCTGACGAAAAGGATGCGTTCTGGGGATGATTATCGAGTCATTATCATGTAATGGAAAAGAATTACCACCATCTTATAGCTGTTCCGCAGTGAAGATAACACTCCAGCTCTGGAAAAACAACAAGAAGGAATGGCATGTCTGATTCACTATCCACATAATGGAAAACAAACGTCGTAGCGATACCAATTATTGTCTAAAACTAAAATATCTGAAACAATAAAATGCGTGATCTATGCATGGCTTCGGAAAGGAAATAGAAATAAACAATAAATATGTGTACATTTTCGAAGGATAAATGGAATTTGAATGGGAAAATAAAGGATAGCACCGTACAACGTGAAACACAAATACCTCCTCCAAATTTTAATATCAGTACTTGTTGTTGCGGGAGGAATGTAGCAAACGATTTTAATGGGCGGAGTGGTTTGCGAGAGCTACGAACATATTAAATTGCCTAATTGCACATTCACAAAATGTATGCAGTAATAATGAGCCTTTTAAATGTACTTGAATGAAAACAACAACAACAACAACAACAACAACAATAATAATAATAATAATAATAATAATTTATTATTATTATTATTATTATTATTATTATTATTATTTGTATTACAGGTCACTGGCCCAAGATACATATCCATACATCGTGCTGTACATACAGATAGTTAAGTTTAGTATGTCATAGAAGGTCGTATTTTAAGTGTTATATATGTAATTAATCATGATTGTATTTGTCTAATTGGATGATATATATACAGTGGGGAAATTTGACACTGTAAATTGTAAATCATCACACACACACACACACACACACACACACACACACACATTTGTAAATTCAACGCTTTCTTTTTTGTTTATTGTTTTTCCTTATATGTCTATGTTGTGCCTTTGACAATGACTCAATGAAAACGCTTAAACTTCTTTATACTAAGTTTGCACTGTTTTGTAATTGCCCCCGATCACCAGAAGAAGTGGGCGCCGTCAGGAGCATTTTTTGCATCTGAAATTGTCATAGTATTTCACCTTCACCTCAATGTTAAAGGGCCAACTCTTCAAAAAACCGATATGTATCGAGTCGGTAGGACGGGGAGGGGCGGGGAGGAGGAGGGAGGTTGTCAACTAACATAAAGACTGTTCTTTTTGGCAAAGTTTGGGCATCACTGAAGAATTTGGTAAATGTGCAGCTGGAACCTTTTTAAGCCTCAAAAAGGGTTGATCTCCTCAAAAATATGAATGGGGTCAAAAGTGTTTATAGTGATTTGAGAAAGTGTAATGGTAACTTTGTAATTGTTAAAGGACGTTTCTAAACTCTGTCGAAACGTACGGAAAATGTAACTTTAAAGTTGTAGATATTTCAGACACACATACACCATCCGGTACCTCATTTTTATTACAATCCAGCAAATCACGTCTTCCATCCATACACAATTCAAAACTTCTTATGTAGTCTCTTAAATCCCAAACCTATTATCAGAAGAAATATTTAGTGTGTAAACGAAGGGACTAAATCTCATAAACATACTATCCATCATATATACCTATACTATCCAATATCCCATAAACATTATCCAAGACGGATTGTGTATCCCCCCATTACTTTAATAAATTGGGTAGGGTTTAAAGAAAGAGGAATAAATCTTACAAATATTATATCCAATTATATCTATACCATCCTATATCCCATACACACTAGCCAAAACGCCTTGCGTAGTGTCTAAACATCTACACTTACTATCAGAAGAAACAGATATACCGAATAAAAAGGAGATCAAATCTAAAATAAACCCAATAATCTCCAGTTTACCATCTATAAACATCTAACGTCCCATATACATATTCCAAAATGCTTTGTATAGAGTCTAAATTCCTGCTCCAGCAATCAGAAGATATAGGTATTGTGTAAAAGAAGGATAAGATATCTCACACGTATACTATCCGAAACTACGTATAACATCCTACACCCAAAATTCAAAAACGCCTTGTGTAGTGCCTATATTTCTACACATATTATCAGTAAAAAGGGGTATTGTGCAAATGAAATCGCACAAACATTCTATCCAACACACTAACCTACCACCCAAGACACCATCCCCCTATACACACAATCCATGTGTAGTGCACCACACATAGCGGAGTAGGGTTCAAATGAAGGAGATAAAATCTCATAAACATATACATTATCCCAAACCTACTTTCCTTATCACTGAATGGTGTGCGTGTCTGAGTGCGTGTTTAAGTCAATGAGTATAAAATATAAAAGATGTAAATGATGAATGTGGTATATATGTTTGAGAGAGAGAGAGAGAGAGAGAGAGAGAGAGATATTGAATAAACATTATGCTTCACAGAAAGAAGGGGAATTAACATTATGAGCACATGAAAGCGTGCGCGCGCCTGAGAGAGATCAAGACTGAGACAGCGGCACATTTAGACAGAAAAGTAGAGTGTCATTTTTTTCTAATATTTTGCGGTATTACAGGATAAGGAAGAATTAATACTAGATTACCTTTCCATAGAAACAACGAAAAATTATATGCGATAAATATTCATTGGCAATTAGTTATTTCATTTATCATTTTTTATAATAAAAACGCATTGTTATAGTTATTGTAAAATGACTGCAGTAAAACGTGTTGTAGGCCCCATATGTTAAGCTGTCCTATTTAGCTGTCCTAAAACAACGTTAACAATTTCCTCGAATTATATAAAACATAGGCCGAAAAAGGAAAACAAAAACAGAAACAAACCCACATACAGCGGCATTTTGTCACCTAGGCCAGTCAAAATGTTTAAGTGAACGAGTTATATAGAGACGTCGTATCCATCGTCCCCTACGGTGTCAATTAATAGGTACCAAACACTTTGTTTCCATCGTATTACTCAGGAAAATTGAAAACTCCAAGCATTGATGGGTAAATGTAAACAACTTGCTAGAATAAGGGGAGCAATATTACAACTTCGTTTCAGAAATTGAACTTTTTAGGGAGAGAGAAATGGATAAAGCAATAAGTTAAATATCCCACAGTATTCTCGTATAACATATCTGCGGGATAAGAAACTTTTCTAATACATTTAAACATATTTTCAAGTAATAATTATAAGAAATAGCTGCGTGGAATGATTTTATTATTGCAAGCGGCAATATTAAAACCATAAGGACTCTAGATTTGTCTTTTGATAAAATTTTAATTTTCGTATGATGTACAAGCCTCTTTATTTGGTTTGCATATCATATAATTCAAATTTCCATTTTATGACAGCTCTGGTATTCCATAATTAAGACAAGTTAATTTACATCAATCAACAAATATTTGCTTATTTATGAAGACATCGCATTTGGCTGGAACTTAGATTATGAATGACAAATTGAAAATTGCTCTTTTATCGCAATCTAAATTAAGATAAATGTTCGAGTCTGGCACCTTTCGTAACTTGACGTTTATTAACGATGCGATTCGTAAAGGCAAGGGACCACTGATAATTGTTCCAGGATGTGTTTTATCTACGACATCGCTCATCGATATTACCAGTCAGCATAATCATGCACTGCAGTAATAGCTAGCTCAATGACTACCGTTAAACAGGGGTTCTGTTCATTTTAGAGTATTTCATATTGTACATCCGATTATTTAAGGTATGCTTGTTGCTCAGTAAATCTCAGTGGGCATAAAAGTAGCGCGTGACTTTTTGTTCGCTTGCTCCTTCGTAACTAATTATGATGACAATGTACTAAGTAAGAAGTCTGGAGGTTGTATATAAAAAAATATGCGTAGAATTTGGTTTGTCAAATTTGAATTGAACATAATGGAGAGTTCTGGCTTCCGTCTTTGTTTTAACTGACGCATAATTGTGTTTGACACATCATTTAAGTCGCTGGAAAACCAACACAAAGTTACCCTACAAATACAAATGTTAGTGAACAACATGGACAATAGTTTAACTTAATCGAAAACAAGAAGAAGTGTGCACGCTGATTAATTTAAAATGTCTATGTTAAAATCATATAAGTTTATGTAACCAGGCTGCTTATAATAATTGGAAAGATTAATGGACCGTAACTTCAAATGACAGGGAGGTTTGGTAGGTAGGTCTGGAACTGATACAGCAAAATTTGACATACTGTGAAGTCTGACATAAAAACCGAAACCTAAAAACTGAAAATTATTGACCATTTTACCCATTCCCAATGGAGACGTACGAGTTATTAAGCTTGCCAGTGGAAGGGGTGTGTGTGATCTACGTTAATGATTGATTTGATATGTTTTGTAAAAGTTTCTATTTAGTGTCAAATGAAATTTTTCTTTTTCCTTATTTTCGTGTTTCTAATGTTTCTTAGGCATTTGAATCAGCGACACATTAAGAGTAATGTATTTTTTTTCACCAATGAAGCTTAAACTCGCAAAGGTGAATGGGTCTTGCATCTCATCAGACGATGTAGATTTAAATAGTGTAATGATTTTAGCCCCTTGATTAACACATATAAATGTTCGGTATCAGAACACAGCTTAAATGGCTGGGATTTTATATATATATATATATATATATATATATATATATATATATATATATATATATATATATATATACACACACACACACACACACACACACACACACACATATAATATATACACATATATATATATATATATATATATATATATATTTTAAGTATATGACTGGGAGGCCACAAGTGGCCGAGTGGTCTAAAGCGCTCTCCGTCACTGCCATCTCACCTCTGTCTGCGTGGGTTCGAGTCTCGGGATCGGCCAATGTGGATATGTGAGAAAGCTTGCCGGTAGCTACTCGTGGGTCGATGGTTCTTTCCCGGTTTCTTCCTCCACCATTAATACTGGCCGCCAGGTACAGCCTATCGTGTGCTGAAAAATGGAGTTAAACCCTATAACAACAATAACACCAAATATATTACTGAAGAAGAATGGACCTTTAGGAAAGGTCCACTATATAGGTTTACGTGGTTTACAGCACAACGACTGGAATTTAGACCTAATTTGCATGTCATGACATGTACATTTTCAAGTAAAAGTTCATGGAAAACATTTGTCTGTTATGATTTATCTGTATCGTTCATGTCTAGCAATATCACAAAGACATTTAACCATGTTCATGTCATTTCTAAAATTAAACACTAAAACTTTATGCTAGTGCAAGGTTTTGATCACTTTTGACTTGAGATTATATATTCAGATTAGATATTCAGATTATAGAGGTTATCGTTATCTAATTAACGTATTAAAGATAATCGGGTTATACAGTTGTTACAGCATGATTCATTTGATAATAATAGCTTTAAACATCAAAACATATCTTGCTTAGTTCACATGCTTCTCGGGGAATTATTGTTTTAGATTAAAATTTATATAAAACAAGATACAAGCATATCAAAACATATGATGGTACATACATGGTGAGTGCATATATTTCGTTTCACAGTCAAGTAATATTCAATTTCACAAAACTGGACATTACCATTGTTATCTGAATTTCGACAATTAGATAGGTCAGTACCGTTTGTGTTAAAGAAATCGTTATATAGTAATATACTTCGCATTCTACGAATGTTAATTTTAAGTAGAGTTATCTTTCATTTACAAAGAAGTGATCGGCCAAGCTTTTAAAATGTACATACTTCGTTCCAAGATTTTTGAAAACATAAATATATATCAAGTTCTAAGTTGAAATTAAATTATTTAACACTTACTTAATTTCAAGACTACCGTTCGTGTTTGTCAGGAATATAAATTTCTAAATATTATCTCGTTTAATATGAACCGAATTCGAGACACCTTATTCACATTTTCTGTCTTATTTTGTGCATGAAAAGTTAAGACAGACAGGAAGTTATTTAACTGCTGATTTTGTAAAATAATCAAAAATTTCATAAGTTTAGGCCTCAAACACTGCATAGTCACAGCATTTTCAGAAAGCAGTTTTTAGCATACCATGCAGACAAGTCCATAAACTTTCCAGTCTTCGTGATCATTAAGTCATGATTCAATCCTTTAAACTGTGGCAGAGATTATAAAGTATGTTAAAACAGAGGTATGTTTGTGTCCAATAAATTGTATAATTTATACTCTAGCTTTAATGATAACTGAATTCCATTTCTCTTATTAAGGTAGAATGTTAAAATCGTTGTGAAAAGGCAAGATGTCACGAACAAAGCATACATACTTGAAATTGAAAAATGGAAATGATTTTGGGGTGAATCCCATGTAGCCATACTGGTGTTATTGGTTCTTCATACCAAACCAATTTATAGATATAGACGTGAGAATACACATATACTGCTGCAGAGGAGAGGTGATATATTTCTGCTAAGCATTAAATATATTAGTGATTTCATTTCGTGAAAATAATAACATTAGATTTACATAAAATGCTCCGACTACATTATAATTATTGTTTTAGTTTTATAATGCAATGTACTCATAATTACGTATATACTAGTTTTTTTTCTCTCACTTTTTGTGCAAACTATAAACGTTTAGTCACTGCAGATAGGATTCGTTTTGAAATGGCTTTACATTATTTTACATTCGGTCATGAATAATAATATCACAGTAGTTATTTTCTTCACAGTTTCTTATAAAATGGACATAAAACTTGTATTTATTTTTTTATACCTCTTATATTACACTTATTACATAGCCATTAGTCCCTTTGTATTCCCTCATAACGACCCTTGTCTATATTGTAGGCATGCGATACTAATCTAAATCTACCAAGTGCAATTTTAAAACGAGGCTTCATGTATCACATCCATGTCCTCTACAAATCACAAATAGTCTTGATACAAGGAGTATTACTAACTTGTTTGATTACGTCTTAGAGGATATCCAATTTTGCTTACCATGATCTAAAGTTCTGTCTCTTATTTCATAGACTCGAATCACAACATCGAATCGACTAAGAAAGTTGCGTACCGAACAGAGATTTAACTTGAAATAACCAATCTTTCTTATTGTAAGATTTACCGTTATCAGTCGTTTTTGAACACTGTATGAATTCCACAAATCAAAATATCTCTGTTTCCCAAATTTCGAGTAAAATGTTTTAAAATATATAGCACTGATAAGTACATTTATCACAATTCATCCGAATTACACACAATGCAATAAGTTATACTCGTTAATAAGTCATGCACAATGAAAATCTACCATTCTCAAAGAGCAGCGGAATTATCGACTTACAATTATATGTTCAAACAAGTTTGCAAAAAGTACTCAGCATTGTTTCAAATTTTCTGGAATTCTCGAATTCCCAAACCTAGGATCCATAAACCTAACGTCTTTTAGCCATTCCAAACACATCATGCAATGAGAAAGTTCTAGAAGTTGCTGGATAACCAAAAACTACTTTCCTGTGCTCTCTTTTCTTGTTCTATTAAGTTTTCATCCGTGCAATTCTTAACGTAAACAATAATCTCATATAACGTTTCTGTGGGTTTACCAATATTTTAAAATTTTGCTTTAGATTTTTCCCATTTCTGAAAACTATGACCTTTTATTTAATTATTGGTTTTCAAATGGTTTTAAAACCAGCACAGTCAATTGAGCCCAGAAACGTAGGCCAGAAAGGATGCTTTTTGCTGCTATTAGAGGACTGTTCTGACCTAACCATTCAATAATGTTCACAAAGTATGGTTAAGCTGCTAAAAATGGACCAGGCTGATGTCAGTCACCTCTTGCTATGACTAGCTGACCCTGAATTTCATCAACCTCCTCATCTACCTCCTCATCTACCTCCTCATCAACCTCCTCATCTACCTCCTCATCAACCTCCTCATCTACCTCCTCATTAAGTTTCTTATAAACTAAGAGACCTTGTCTGCGCAAAAGCACATCAATCAAATGCACATAAAAAGGTAACACAGAGCGAAAGCACATCAATCAAATGCATATAAAAAGGTAAGACAGAGAGAAAGCACATCAATCAAATGCATATAAAAAGGTAAGACAGAGAAAGCACATCAATCAATGTATAAAGAAAGACAAGACGGGGTGTTGGGGAAAGAAAGGGTATACATTATGGAGAAAAATAAACTCCAAAAGACAACAATAGAATAAAATACGTTTTGGTTACATTTGCAATATCATCACTGAAGGAGACTCCAAAGTCCCATAGTAAGTAATTAGTTAGATATATATCTCATTATTAACATAAGATATAATGGTATATTTTTCTACGCATACTATGTGAGGTTGCATTGCTATAATTTATTTTGATATTCACGGAAACGTTTTGGAAAACGAGAGATAAAAGTTAAAGTTTCAAATTGCATAGATGATTTGTACCATGTCATTTTGTAAATTAATGTACACAATATCTATGCAAAATGAAATGTACTTTTATATACTCTATGCAAAATGAAATGTACTTTTACATACTTTTAGTACAATTAAATTGTATTTAACCCTTCTGATGAGTTAAAATGGAAACAAAGATTATCTTAACAGTGGCAAAAATAAATCTTAAAAAAAAAGAATTAAAAAAAAAATTCACTGACAATATCTTGATCAGTATCTATCTTACATTGCACACATATTTCAGAATGTTGAGGAAAAGTTAATGTTTCTACTAGTACTGATAATACCAACGTAGTGAAACTTCATTTAAGCTAGAGTATGCACAAAACGTACATTTATTTACAACATTACATTTAACATCGGGCTATCAGATAGATAATCGCAGCATTGTTTATAAAATGAAGCAAATTCAATCCTGCTGTTTATTTGATCTTAATGCTCAACCAATCTCTGGGAGGGAACAATAACGTCATCTTGCATCTCTGTAGCTTCCAATCCCTGTGCTATATCCATAATTGTTATCAATTTGATTCAAACAATTAGAAAAACTATTCGGTTCAGTCCGAGAATTGATTGGCTCGGTTTTTATCTCTTTAGGTTCTAGGGATGGTGAACATGTTTTCTTAAAATGTCTGTCAGGACAAAATATTGGTTACAGTTAAAGGTATACGTGTATTCCCAAGATTTTAAATGAATAATATTCCATCAACTGCCCACTCGTACAAGCGGAAAGGCAACACACAAATCTGCGACAACCAATGGGGCATCTCCTTGTTGTCAAAAGCCGGCAAAATACTTGCCATAATTCAGTTTTCTGCATGACATCGATCGTGGTCCTGAAAGCGAGTCAGCATGGCTTTAGAAAAGGAATAGGGACCATATACATGGTGTTTGCAGCTCAACTCAGAGAAATGCCAGGAACAGAACTCCAATATGAATACTACATTTATCGACCTGACCAAAGCCTTTGGCACAGTTTGCCGTGGAAGCCTTTTTAGAAAATCATGCTAAACTTTATTTGTAATTTGTTTTAATATTTAACAATCTTTTTTTCCAGACCTTCAAATCTTCCTTATTTATGGTTTGACTGAGTAACACAAGACGAGTTTTATCAAACTAGACAGAAAGTCATACAATGAGGCTCACATAAAGCGAGATGTCATTAATATAATGATGATTATGTTTTTCTTCATATACTTAAATATTGTTTGAAAGGAAACCTTGCTAAAAGCTGGCACAGACGAACCATCTAGTAAGTTGCTGTTGTTGTTCTCGGGTTTAACGCCATTTTTCAGCACAAGATAGGCTATACATGGCGGCCAGTATAACTGGTGGAGGAAGAACCCTGGAAAACCCAGGGAAGAACCACCGACCCACGAGAAGCTACTGGCAGGCTTTCCCACGTACCCACGCTAGCCGAGCCTTGGACACGAACCCACGCAGGCAGAGGTGAGATGGCAGTGATCCGGAACGGTGAGCGCTTTAGACCACTCGGCCACTCGGGGCCCCCATCTAGTAAGTACAGTAAATATATTTAGAACATGTCAACTTGTCCTTAACGAATTGTTTTGATCAGGCGTTTTCCGATGTAATTGAAACTGCAAATGGATCTACAACTTCTCCTACTACTGCTACTAATACTGCTACTGCTATTACTGCTGCTAATGCTACTGCTACTAATACTACTGCTACTATTAATGGTACTACTACTACTAATGATACTACTGCTACTAATAATGCTACTATTACTACTACTGCTACTACTACTAATAATACTGGGACCCCAAGTGGCCGAGTGGTCTAAAGCACTCTCCGTTACGGATCACTGCCATCTAACATCTGTCTGCTTGGGTTCTCGACTCGGATTTGGCCTATATGGGTATGTAAGAAAGCTTGCCAGTTGCTTCTCGGGGGTCGGTGGTTCCCGGGTTCTTCCTCCACCATTAATTCTGGCCGCCATGTATAACCTATCGTGTGCTGAAAAATGGCGTTAAACCCTACAACAACAACTAATAATACTGCTACTACGACTGCTACTATTACTAATACTACTAATACTAATACTACTACTGCTACTACTATTGCTACTGCTTCTACTACGGCTGCTACTACTACTCCTATTGCTACTACTATTGCTACTACTACTACTACTACTGCTAATACTACCACTGCTAATTCTACTACTACTTCTGCTACTACTGCTAATACTACCACTGCTAATACTACTACTACTAATACTACTACTGCTAATACTACTACTACTTCTACTACTACTGCTAATACTACCACTACTACTACTACTACTACTACTACTACTAGTCTATACCCATCGGAACTTCTGCAATTAATTTTAAGAGTTGTGCTGATGTAGAGGTCCTGGATAAAAACCGTTAAGTAGAGACACGAACAAATGAAGACGTTTCATACAGATCATGGCGTTTGTATGAACATTAAGCATCTGAGACTGTCATCGAAGTCATTTCATTTGCCATGTATGACTGGCACGGGCCGTGAAGGGAACCCTGAGAGACTTCCGAGACGGGATTAATCATGTAGCTTAATGTTTCTAAATTTTATTGTTACTTTCCACACAGCAAAATAGTTTTTTCTTCTTCATCAAATTAGAAGCAAGGTTAATACTTTTTGGTGGCGATAAACGTTACTGCAAAATCAACAGTTATTGCTATAATCGATATTCGCATTTTTGTTGCTATTATTTCTTTAACAACTGCTACCAGCAGATCGCTCATGTGGCCAAGGAGGTTTGAACGTCCGCCTGGGATGCGGGAGGTAGCAGGGTCGAACCCGGGTCGAGTCATACTAAAGATTTTTTTTTAAAAATGGTACTAACAGCTGCCTCGTTAGGCGCTCAGCATTAAGAGGTTAGTGTTAGGACTGGTCGGCCTGGTGTCAGGATAAAAATATGTGAAGGGTGGGGGTGGGGGGCTACTACTGCTACTGTTTCAGTGGCTATTACCCAGCAATTAAAACAGTGTAATATATACCCGAGTCGTTTTATTCCACTCTCCATTCCAATATTTCCATATATTTAGTACTGAAAATTGTTCTATCTTTAAACTGCGTAGGGAAAATTGTCATAATTCTATAATTCTAGAAAACGCGTTATACAGCCTACACGGCAGAAGTAGTTTAATAATAATAATAATAATAATAATAATAATAATAATAATAATAATAATTATTATTATTATTATTATTATTATTATTATTAATGAATAACAATGTTCACGTTGTTCTGCTTTTGATAATGATGTTGCTGTTCATGTTTCATGTTTTTTTTTTAAAGTAGTGTTGCTATTTTTGATGATACTATTGGTGCCCTGATGTTCATCCGGTAATAATATTTTAATAGTGATTAAAATGGCAGCATTTAACGAAGTCGAAGTATTAACCTGAACCTTTCATTAGCTTTAACATTTTAGTTAAAGTGATCGATGTATTATCTAGAACGTCAGATTATTTAATGTGGTCGAAGTATTAGCCTTTGATTATCATTAACATCTTAATTAACACAGTAAATGTATAACCCGGACATCTTATTACATTAACATTCTAATAAATCCGCAATCTATCAACCAAACTATAATGAATAAATTTCTAATCTTTCAATCGAGATATAATAAACAAATCTCCGATATATCAGCCAGGATATAATAAATAAATCTCCAATTTATCAACCAAAATATAATAAATATATTCCAATCTATCAACCAGGTTATAATAAATAAATCTCCAATCTCTCAAACAAAATATAATAAATAAATCTTCAGTCTATCAACCAAGATAAACAAATCTCCGATCTATCAACCAAGATATGATAAATAAATATCCAATCTATCAACCAAGATATAATAAATAAATCTCCAATCTATCAACCAGGATAGTGTTACAAGCCAGGGGTGTTTGCTTGACCGAGCGATGTCAAACCCTGGAGCAATTCAGCCAGAAGTAGTAAGTTTACCCCACATTTCCAAAGACTTCCATACAACTTCAGTTGTAAATTAGAAAGCCCAACGTGTCAATTCTATACATAAATATTACTCTAACCAATGCAAGACCAAAGATCTCACAAGTTTCCAATTGTGTATCACCCGCACATCCGCATGGCTTCTCTTCATCAACTTTCCATACCGTCAGCAGTTCACACCGTATAAACTATACAACTATCCCCTAACACAGGGAACTATTTTTACTACGCCAAGTTAGGCCAGTAAATTCATGGTTTCGAGCCACATTCCGCCAATAAAAGTGAATGATATTTGTCACCATGTGACATAAACGGTATCTGCCGACTACAGAACAGCCCTCTTTTTGTTTATTCCATTGTGTAATTTACCAGTTTCCACCCATATATACTGCGCCTGGAATCACACAACCAATGTATACCACTAGATTTTAAAAGCGACAATGGAACGACATGCGGTCAGACCTGAATTTACCAAAAATAAACCATGGCATCATGGAAACTCCCTAACACTTCACTCCGTGACGTTTGCTTCTAGTAATTGACTAATTATTTCTGGCTAAGGAGTATTTCCACTGCACCGAGTTCCAATAATCAAACAAGTATTCACAAAAATCTAAGAAATCATTAAAACGGAGCGCTATAACAAAATGCGCATTCTCAAAAAGTATTACAATATAATAAATAAATCTCAGATCTATCAACCAAAATATAATACCTTTCAAACATCATAATAGGATCTTTCTATTTCTTTTTAAATATATAGCTTAGAAAATACGGTCAGTAAAATAGAAATCACAGAGAGAGAGAGAGAGAGAGAGAGAGAGAGAGAGAGAGAGAATTTTTCACCAAGCAATATTTTGAGATGATTCCACCAGGCCATTTCACAACAGATGACTTGCTTCATCCAGCGCTTTACAATCTCGGGTCAGAACGGCTTTACTTCTCGGAAAATAATGCATTACTATTTCATCTTATTAGCAACATCAGAGGATATTCTTTCATTATAAGACAGATACAAATTAACTTTCTCAGGGAGTAGCCAACATTTATTTTTACTTCTAAATGTCCCTACATCCATCGATACGCACTATAACAAAAGAAGTCAGTTTTTATTTTATTACGTCGGCGCAAGCTCGCATACACATGTTTTTCCCCGTCTTTAGTACATTTACATAATGAGCCCTAGATTCGTTAGACTTGGAAAGACATGATTCCAATTGGAAAGACATGATTCCAATCGGAGCCACGGTATCGGCTTCTTTTACTTGTGGCTAATGTTCGACAAACACGTGTAGCATTCACCCATCAATCTGATTTATTTATGTTCTAATTTGCTACCGAGTTATCTCTACATTGTCCAAACTCATCATGTTCGTCGCAAGAAAATTTACACTCCGGATAACCACCTATCATATCCAATAAATGCAGTCGTCTTCACTTGAGTGTGGTTCGTTATCTCTTCGCCGAATGATGTATTTAGGATCCCCGCAAATATGCTAAATAAAACTGATAGAGAAAATGGCAATATAAAATAAACAGGGGATGACGCGCGGTAGTGATGTAGATTAAAGCAAGCCAGACGAAAATTCGTAAATTGCACAAGGAAACCGACCGGCAAAACGTTTCAAGCTTAAAAAAAGTCCTTTTAAAAGTAACGAAAAAAACCCACTAGATTTCCTGAAATATTATTTTGGGGAAAAATGTTCTGGGATAAAACTTTCAGGTTGAACATTTTGAAAAAATGATGTTATGATCCGTAGCCGGTGGTGCCACATTTTTTTAATGTTTTTGCATTAGGTGACATGAGATAGTTACGTAAATATCTTAACTTAAGGCTATCACGTGACGTTTTCAGCTATTATTGTTCAATCATTAAAGCAATGTATATATCTGCCAATTAGGTGTCTCGGGTTTGTGTTATTCTTGAAACTGACACGAGGCATGAACACCTCCCATAGTTACTGATTTGGTAAAGCTGGACTCTTTTCCAATGTTGCAATTTTTTTTCTTCGACTTCTTTCATTTCCGTTTTCATTACCTTGTACCAAATGGTGTACTCAGGTTGCATTACCCTCCCACTGCCCGAGTCCTACATTAACGAGAATAGTGTAATTAACACTTTAGATAGGTATTTCGTGCGATTTTTGTATATTTTGCAGATAACATGTTACATTATCATATCCTGATGTCGTAGATTACCTATTGGTATAAATAACAATAGATGAAAATTTGGATAAGTTTATATGATACCCTGTCTGACGAGACTTAGTGCCCAATTGGTTGTATTCATTGCTCATTTAATCTGTATACGTAAACACTACAATGCGTGTTTAATATCATCGATTTGATTTGTAGACTGACATTCAAAAGAGAAAACCAAATGGAGGCATATATATGTGATACATGTTCACAGAAGTATACTATTTGAATCATATTTGAAGTTTGTATGTCAAAATTTTTTAAATAAGAATTTTTATCGGATGTGAGAGATGCAAATTATTGGTTACATAACAGTAAGACGAGAAACCATATTTACATCCTTGTGGTCCATCGCTACAGTTGTATGAGCATAGAGTGTTACCCTTCCGTATGTCCGTCAGTCACATCTAGGTATAGCTCTGCGTCTAGGGCATTGCAAGTGCTATCGTAGGACTTCTATATTCAGTTAAAACATTTCTGGTTTTAAATCTTTTACACACTTATGCCCGTTTTAGTAAAATAATATTCCGCATAACAACAGTATACGAAAAAGAACGGAGCTTCTTTCATCAATCTGGAAGGCGCGTATTAATTGTAGTCTTTTCTAACGATCAGCAATAAATAAATACTAATATAACCATTTCTTTGCCCTGTATTTAGATGAACGTGAAAGGGATCAATAGAAGAATCAGTAAGGTTAACATTACTGATTGATACGCACCGTAACACTTTTTTCAACAACCTTAAAGAAGTCCATTGAGACATCCAATGTTCCTCATGAAATTGAGCAGAAGAAATAAAATGGCGTGTGTATTTTTAATAAAGAAATAAACACGAAATTTACACAGTTCATACGAGACGGTAACAGCCAACGCAAATATATATAACTATGCTGGTACAATGGAGAAAAAAAATTCAAAAAAAAAAAGGGGACAAGGAAAGACGTCTTTATTTATTGTAAATGCTTTCATAGTCGTGATCGAAGTTACAGGAAAAAATAATTAAAAAACATGAAGTATTGCTTATGGAATGTCATTCTATATCGTTACACTTGAAAATTAAACAAAACCCACAAAAACACTTCATGATGCAAGTGAGCGAATGGAGTGTAACAACATATGAAAAATCAATCCACATAGGGATATGGCTGTAAGACAGCTTGCACGATACAGGTGGAATGTGTCAAGTCATTTCTTATCTGTCGATGAACATTGGATTGCTGCAGTGGCAGTTATCAACAGATAGTCTCCAATGGAAGGCGTCAGGGAACGGCCGGGTTCCTATCTTTATAATGTCTTAGATTTGACAATCATGGTCGATAAAAAAAATCTGCCGATGCTAATATGGCTGGTAGCTTTGTTAAGTGCGTTGATATATCACTCTCCACCATGTTTAGTTCCTTCCAAATAAAAACAAACGACAGTCTGAGATCAATAAAGATATCCTTAGTGCGGGTCATTCTTACCAGAAGTAGCGAAGGCATAATTTCAACGTTTTTTTTTTTTTTTTTTTTAAAATGGCTGTTTACACTTTAAGATGGGTAACTTAATTAATGAATATACAAGTATGTCATATGAAATTGTGTTATCATGTTTTCCAGTATCATCGCAATCAAATGACAATCCAATTTCTACGTAAAATAAAAAAAGACCTGTTATGAGTGGAGAAAGGTATTGGCAAATTTTAATATTGAATGGACCGATAAATTTAAAAAATGCAATTTAAACTAATGTATTTAATAAAGGGAGTAATGGATATACAAGGTACACGTCTAATCGTTAAAGTATTTCAAAGTGATAAACCGCAAAGATCCTTTAATTATTTTGATTCACGAGAGAGAGAGAGAGAGAGAGAGAGAGAGAGAGAGAGAGAGAGAGAATTTTTCACCAAGCAATATTTTGAGATGATTCCACGAGGCCATTTCACAACAGATGACTTGCTTCCTCCAGTGCTTTACAATCTCGGGTCAGAACGGCTTTGCTCCTTGGAAAATAATACATCACTATTTCATCTTATTAGCGACATCAAATGATATTCTTTCGTTATAAGATGAAGCATCGGCATTCCCTCTCACTGGGTCTTCATGCCATTTGCGTCTGGACTACCAATTAGAGGCATTATGTGACTATACTGCACGTAGTCAAGCTCAATTTTTTTGGACTTCTGAGTTTTGCCCCAATGCCGCTATTTATCATAAGTTTCACAATTCTTCAAATCTAACTATCGTTTGAAAGGAAGGGAATGATTTGTTTAAAAAGGCTGTCTGACATAAACCGATCTTTGAAATAATCAAAATGTTAGGTTTAAACGACATTCAGATATTCAGTTTAGAATGAACAGGTACCACCCTTTAATTCAGTCAACGAAGTCCCTACATTCGGCAAATTCAGTTAGTGACTTACGTAATAACAACATTAGCATGTGGCGCACACATTGACTCGAACGCAAATAGAGGCATTCCCGCTTATATTTAAAGCGGATCTGAAAAGAAAATGTATGCATTAGATAAAAAATAATGCTCAGATGAATGCTGGGGATTAGCTGATTCACTGGAATATACACTGAAGCGCGAACTTGGGCTCATGACAGTCAGTGGTGTAATCTTCTAATGTTTCCAACAGTGACGTATAATCAAATCTTGTGTTGCTGCTTTCGACTGAAATTGGTTCCTCGGATTCGGCTAATGTGGATATGTGAGAAAGCTTGTCAGTAGCTTCTCGTGGGTCGGTGGTTCTTTCCGGGGGTTTTCCGGGTTCTTCCTCCACCATTAATACTGGTCGCCATGTATAGCCTATCGTGTGCTGAAAAATGGCGTTAAACCCTACAACAACAACAACAACTGAAATCGGTTCATCCTCGGATGTCGTCTGTCAACATCGGAATTGTTCGTACACATATGAAAATGGCCGGGTTTCTGAGTTCGAGGGAGAAAGTTTGTGGTTTATAATGTGAGGGAACGTCGATATTATCTGGTTTTAATGGAACCCAACGATGTTTAGGACCAATATCTTTCAAGATTCAGTATTATTCAGATGATTTTTCATATACGACCTTTCCCACGTAATGGCGTCATTTGGAATTTAATCATGATTTTCAACCTCTTTATACTGACTGCCAGGTTCATTTATGCGACATTTCTACAATTTGAATCAAACAGAAGTAACACTGACAAAGTACGGCTTATGACCAAAATAATATAGAGTAATGCTTCTTTAAGTTGAACGGATTCAAGCCATGGGCGATAATCTGCTACGCTCCCGTATCTACTGTTCTCAGACTTCGTTTTCTATGAGTACGCATAAACAAAAATACGTTATAAACAACAATCAACGAAGGTGCCCGTTTTATCAACTGGGTGAGTGTCTTAGAACGACTATTTGTAATTAATTTCTTAGACGCTGTACGGCGTTATCTAGGGCAATTTTTTGCGAGATGCACGATCATGCACCCATTACTCAGTCACTATTAAGTGACTGAGTAATGGGTGCATCTCGCTGTAGGTCACGTGCAGCGAGATACTCACATTTCATGATGTGCATGGGTACCTTACTCTTGGATCTTGCACGTGTTTAGTTTTTAGTACGTATAGGAAGCATATTGATATGTGCAGGCACAGTAATCGTCGAGACCTGAGACAATAGGGGCAACTAGGAGCTTATTTTACGAAGTTCTGTTTGTAATTGTACCTACACTTTAAATGTCTTGTATGGATATACCATTTTATATTGTATTCTTGATATTTATGATTCAGGTAGATTGCATTGATGTGAAAAATAGTCGGTTTGATGTAGTTTACTTTTAAGGTATTTATATTGAGGTAGAAGATTAAAGGTTGTATACATTTTAATGGACTTATGCAATAATTACAAGTATCTATTTATATGTTGGTTATCATTCATGAGATCTATCTATTTTATCATTAATAACGCTTGTTCAAGATAATATGCCAGCCAGTTTGGTCAATTTAGAACTGATAGGGCTGGCAATGTTGCAACACAGGGTTGGCACCGTGGCAGCATATAGCTGGTGATGTGGTACCATAGAGGTTTTAATGTAGCAGCATAGTTGTTAGTGTGGCAGCAAAGTTGGTTGTGTGGCAACGTAGCTGTTAAAGTAGCAGTATAAGTGGCAGTGTGGCAACTTAGCTGGTACTACGACAGCGCAACTAGCAGTCTGATAGTATAGCTGGTAGTATGGTAGTGTGGTTGGTGGCAGTATGGTAGTGTGTTCGGTTGCAGTATGGTAATGTGGCTGTTGGCACTATGGTAGTGTGGCTGGTGGCAGTATGATAAAGTGGTGGGTGGCAGTATGGTAGTGTGTTTGGTGGCAGTTTGGTAGTGTGTTTGGTGGCAGTATGGTAGTGTTTTTGGTGGCAGTATGGTTGTTGTTATTGTTGTAGGGTTTAACGCCATTTTTCAGCACACGATAGGCTATACATGGCGGCCAGTATTAATGGTGGAGGAAGAACCCGGGAAAACCACGGAAAGAACCACCGACCCACGAGAAGCTACTGGCAAGCTTTCTCACATAACCACATTAGCCGAATCCGAGACTCGAACCCACGCAGACAGAGGTGAGATGGCAGTGATCCGTAACGGAGAGCGCTTTAGACCACTCGGCCACTCGGGGCCCCGGCAGTATGGTAGTGTGGTTGGTGGCAGCATGGTAACGTGGTGGGTGGCAGTATGGTAGTGTGGTTGGTGGCAGCATGGTAATATGGTCGGTAACATTATGGTAGTGTGGTTGTTGGCAGTATGGTAGTGTGGCTGGTGGCAGCATGGTAATGTGGTGGGTGGCAGTATGGTAGTGAGTTTGGTGGCATTATGGTAGTGTGTTTGGTGGCAGAATGGTAGTGTGGCTATTGGCAGTATGGTAGTGTGTTTTGTGGCAGTATGGTAGTGTGGCTGGTGGTAGTGTGGTTGGTGGTAGTATGGTAGTGTGGCTGGTGGCAGTATGGTAGTGCGTTTGGTGGCAGTATGGTAGTATGGCTGTTGGCACTATGATAGTGTGGCTGGTGGCAGTATGGTGGTGTGTTTTGTGGCAGTATGGCAGTGTGGCTGCTGACAGTATGGTAGTGTCTTTGGTGGTAGTATGGTAGTGTGGTTGGTGGCAGTATGGTAGTGTCTTTGTTGGCAGTATGGTAGTGTGGTTGGTGGTATTATGGTAGTGTCTTTGTTGGCACTATGATAGTGTGGCTGGTGGCAATATGGTAGTGCGTTTGGTGGCAGTATGGTGGTGTGGCTGTTGGCACTATGATAGTGTGGCTGGTGGCAGCATGATAATGTGTGGTGGGTGGCAGTATGGTAGTGTGGCTGGTGGCAGTATGGTAGTGTCTTTGGTGGCAGTATGGTAGTGTGGTTGGGGGTAGTATGGTAATGTGTTTGTTGGCAGTTTGGTAGTGTCTTTGTTGGCAGTATGATAGTGTGTTTGTTGGCAGTTTGGTAGTGTCTTTGTTGGCAGTATGATAGTGTGTTTGTTGGCAGTATAGTAGTGCGTTTGGTGGCAGTATGGTAGTGTGGTTGGTGGTAGTATAGCCTCATAGGTGACAACAGTACAACACACTGCAGTCATCGAAAAAGGGACGGAGGAATTCATTCCAAGGATGTGAATTTAGAACATTAACATTATACATTAAATTGCGATTTTGGACAAATGAACCGTGGTCGTTTTTACGATAGTATATGGTTTGTTTTTGATTCTGTGTATGTTTTCCAGCACGAGTCCAACTCGTACTGTTTGAAGAGTTTCATGAACAATCAGACCCATACATGATATCAAAATATGTATAATCTTCAAAACTAGTTAGTTTGTCTGGATAAATGTTGAGCAGGTAAATGATTTCTGATTTATTGACTGTTGATAAAGGAGCGCTAATGATTTTACGAACCTAACAGGAGAAAACGTATTAAACTTCTAATATAATACAATTTGGTCCGAAGGGAATTTTGAAGTACCGGTAAGTGAACAAAAACTCTAATCACAAGGCTGTAAATATATTTCCTTTTTTTTTTCTTGTCATTCCTTACTTTCATTTTGACTGAGCAGAGTCAAGACTAGTTCTTGGTACTTCACAAGCCTTTGACAACTTACATTTATTCTGAGACTTAGTCAAGATTATTAATCTTGAATCCTCATTAGAAAGACGTTTTCTCCTTAATTAACTTGAATGATCCACGGACAGTATGTTCAAAAACTAGTTAAAATGAACTAAAACCTACCGATTCTTGAACTGATTTCTCATCCAAAAACAGCGAATGAAAAACCTCATAACAATCTTTTATGGTATCAACGCAATATGACCGAATCTTATTTTTGAAAGTTTTATGAAATCTTTCCTTGACTTTCAGAGTGATTTAAACCGTTCATGCATAACTTTTTGGAAACTTCCAGACACACATTCTGACCCTTCATCAGATTGGACAAGATTCAAGAAGACAAGAGAGTGTAAAAATTAACTTTGTCACAGCTTTTCCTGTGGTTTAATTTTAATATTTCTCATACGAATTACCTCTGGAATTTTTTTTTTGTCGTCGACATTATAATCAACAAGTATTGGTTGCTTAATCACAACCTTATCTCATGCAAGGACATTAGATAATAATAGATGAAACTCCTTATCAGGTGAAGACTTCACGCCGCTCCGACAGTCACCTGTCCTGAGACTAAGTCTGATGCCAAACTGAAACAATGCAGAGGAACGTTAACAAAGCCGAACTATACTCCCTGAATAAGAACACTTTCACTAGAAGACTTCTTAGACAAAAGCAAAGTATCTCATAACAAAGAAAATGAGAATCCTCTATGTCTCTTAATATTTTAAAAGGGATAATATTGGCAGAATCTCTAATAAGGGATATAGAACCTTTAGACATGAGTTGATTCAAAATTCTCTAAATAGAATCTATGCATTGTTTTCAATCCAAGACCATTATATTGACCTCTTTAAAGAAAGAGTTTTTGAAATAGCTTTGTCTTTATTCTGATGCTGTCATTATCGTCAGCAACATTCTTGGTTAGAGAGTATACATGTACACAATTTATAATGATCTGACACTTGGGTGCGGGAGATCGCGGGTTCGAACCCCGGCCGAGTCATGTCTAAGACTTCTAAAAATGGCACTAACAACCAATTATGATTTAATTATATAACCGCTAGGGTGCCCTAGTGGTTAGAGCGTCCGCCCAGCATGCGGGAGGTCGTGGGTCGGCCGAGTCATACCAAAAACTTCTAAAAATGGTACTAACAGCTCCCTCGCTAGATGCTCAGCATTAAGAGGTTAGTGTTAGGACTGGTCTGTCTGATGTCAGGATAATGTGACTGGGTGGGACATCATGCTACATGTCTACGGTATTATGCCCAGTGCTATGCATCACTTTAAACTGCCACATTACAGACATCGTAGCGTTATTACTTGAAAATTGTTAAAGCTACGTTAAAAATCAAAATTACACACACACACACACGATTTAATATATCTTCCTCTGTTTTCTTTGAGCCTTTCTCTTGTTTAATTGAAATGGTTATTTCCGCTAATGAGCTAAACAAGTTATATCCTTAGAGGCACAAATAATAGGATATTCATGAAATTTCTTCGCTTGGTTTACTTAAACCATCGTCTTCCTGTATACGTCCCATTGGTTAGCAAATTGCATTGAACTATCTGAAACATTAAGTTCTTTTCGTGTAAAGCATCATGTTTCGTATCTGACAGCTGCAGCTACTTTAAACAAGCACTCAGTACAGCATCAAAGAGATTTTATTTTCATTGACTTGTATGCAGTAATGAAGACCGATATTTGCTGAAGTTGAGTAACTCTAGTTATTATGAACCTATGAGCCGCCTCTTTCAATATGGTGGAAAACTATACAACTCCATTCTGATCAAATGGCTGCTCGGAGCACATATTCATCCGTCGTCATAGATAAAATACAAAACTGTTCTGTTACAATGATATAAGAAAGCTCATTCAGTGTCATGGAGAAGAACAAATGCATTACGAATATTCGCGCATCCTTTTATCTGCAAAAATATTGAGGGCGGAAGTTCGCATTTTTGTTGCAAATATTCGCAAATGTATTGTGCATATTAGCAATAGTCTTCCTTAATATACTATTCTCAATCGCATTTGTATTCATTTTTTTTGAAAGCGTTTTGACAGTATAGTTGGAATTGTTTGTCATGTTGCTATCATTAAATCAGGTTATTATTAAACATTCTTCTAACTCATTTTTTGACATCTCAATGTTTTACGACTTAGCCTTGTCCTGAAGAACGGTTGGTCGAGTCAAGCTGCGTGAAATGTCGTCTGCTTAGTTCAAAACGCTAAAAGATTTGGTATAATACAAGGGCTGTTTTTGATCAAAGTAGTAGGTAGTCTTTTTCAATGTGTGCACAAATACATGTACGCAAGTTGCCCTTCATTTTGCAGATACTTCATTCGAAGATAGTTTTGAACTGGTCTTTAGAATTTCTTACCTAACACTGATTTAAAATAGGTAAAAGTACGGAAAGAATGCCCTTTTTGGCTAAATTTAGATATTCGATATTTCGTTAATGGGCGATTCAACTGAGGAAGAAAGTGAACTAGGCCAATGTTTTATGACATCGAGTGTACGTTATAAATGTATTTTTCCTGCTATATCCCATATTTTTTCTTCCCCATGTCTGTGGCGCAGATGAAAGACTTTGCACTGTGTACGTAGTATGCCACCATTAATTGTTATATATACAATACTGATATTTGGAACTGTGTTTTATGTTATTTTCCAACAGCTACGGTCGATGTAGGCGCCATATCTCCCGACATACAAATGAGTGATTATTGCATCGTCAGATTGCTCCACATGGACGCCTGTCAGGCTGGAAGATTGAATAAAATCTGTTTTTACTATCGACTGCAATTACTTGAGTAATGCTAAACAATGCGTAAAAGAAGAGAGAGAAAGAAGAAAAAAAAAGAGAAAAAAGATTATATATCATTTAGTTATGGGCATAAGCAAAATAATCGTTTTACTTCGAAAATAGTTATATATAAGAACCACCCCTGATTTTCTGACAATGCCGATACCCTCTTGTATAGAAACTTTCATCATCATTGAGCATGTTATTCCTCAAAGGTTTTCATCGACGTCGTATTATGGTTAAATCAGAGAGCGATACGATCTTATCTGAAGTGGTGATTTACTTTGTATTGATTACCTTAAACTCCCATAACTTCAGTGACCTATTGAAGCCTGAAATAGTGTTATTTTGCTTTGATAAAAGCACTGTTTTGAAGGCAAGACAACATATCCGTGTTTATTTAAAAATGAGTTGGAAATTAATGAATATACAAGTTTAATATAAAATAATGGATACAGTCCGAATAAAGTCAATAAGTAATTGAACTTAAAATGCAGGTAATGTTGTTTGAAGAACTAAGACCATGACGCGTTTCTATAATGGTCTTCACTTGTGAAGATAAAATATATTATAATTCCACAAACATCTATCATAGTGTAAAAAGTCAATTACAGAAAAAAGAAAAAGAAAATGGCATTTGACAAAGTGACCACTATTACTACAAACTATAAAATTAGAAAGCACGGTAATTAAAAGGAAACAACATATGCCGCACAACTACATGTTAATTGAAATTACAAATATCCCACATATATGTAGCACAGTATTCCTAATTTGTCTCGATAGGATTTTGATCTTAGTAAAAATCAATTTAATATCGAGCTCAAGCAGTTCAATGCTATAAAACAACGTTGATTATTGGACAAGAATGCAAAGGCATTTTAGTAAAAGGATCAATATATTCGTATCGGTTTATGAACCAAACGCTTGGACATCTTGCTAAAAATCTCAACAATGATAAATTTACGGAAACAGAACTTTCAACAGTATTGAAACTAAATACTTAAGAAAAGAAATGAATCCGTACTAATATATACATGCAAGGGTTGAATAAAATTAAAGTATCACCAAAAAGAAGTTTTTATTAAAACAGACTTGATTATAAATTAGAGTAGCGGATGATCAGTATGTTAATGATTTCATGAAACTTGGCAACTTACGTGGCTACTACGTGAAGAGCAATACTTGAAGGTTATGCAACATTTCTGAAAGTATGTATGAATAATAATAAACTAAATCCAGGATATTGTTTTATTTCACCTGAATTACCCCAGCATGCAAGTTTGAAAATAAGAAAAGTAGACTTACAGTTGCTAACAAATTTTGAGATGCTTCTGATGTCTGAATCCGAACTGAAAGGAGGAACAGCACGATACAAACTAGATCTGCTAATGCATATCATGGTAGCAAAAACGGAGAATATGATAAGGCAAATCAAGGGCATTCAATGTCTACCTCGATCCCAAACATTTATGTGCCTATCGAGAACGCGAAATTGGAAAACAAACAACAATACAAATAATCGAAGAAATTATAGCTTGGTTAGATAATCAAAACTTTGATGGAATGTTAGTAGTGGTACATGTGAAAAAACAACATTTGCACGGCTGTTTTCAAGATTATCCTTTAGCACCAGACAAACTAATTCTCAAGAAGGATACGTTTATATGTTATGTTCTTCCATAACAAAAAAGCGAATTAAGAGGTTTTGCAAATATAATTAACGAAATTAGATGCTGACATATACGACAAAACAAAAAAGGAAATGCTGAAATATATCATCCATATTAACTGATGCAAAAGTAAACATAGATAACAAGAAATATTATGAAAGTAACAGGCATACAAAATTTTGCATTTGACAGATATTGCAATGCTATTTTACTAAGTCTTGCATTATTCGTATGTTCAATGCAATTGTTCAAGACGATTTCTGTTCAGTAAAAAGTATGGAGAAGAAAAGATATTAGAAGGGAACAAAGAAATGTATATACTTCAAGAAAAAAATTACGCTAGCTCTTGGAGCCATTGCCATAATTTCAAACATTTTTTTATTTATTTCATGATCTGTATCGTTTAACATCATGAGATGCTGGTCCTTGTTACAAGACTTTCAAAATCTTTGTTCTTCTTGTAAATTTTACGTGCGTTCTATTCTATTATTTCATTTTCGTTGTTACAAACTGTTAGCATCTATTGGAATGACAATCGTAGACTAAATGTATCTAATGACTTTGTAAATTATTGACGTCACTCATTATGCTACTTAACCGGGAGGGGGGGGGGGGAACCAAACTATACCATTACCTCCAAGAGCAGGGTTTAGACTGAAATATTTTGCTTAACTTCTATGGCAATGCTTTCGTCCGTGCCATATCCTTGTTCACCCAAATTTTTCACAGTGTCTTGTTCAGTGGAAAGTGACGGTGACAAATATATTTTATACTAAACTAATAAAACGTCATATACTTTGATTTATTCTTAGCATGTCCTCCTCTGTTGGACCTTTGTAAAATTGTAGAAAGCACAAACACAAAGGAAATAAACGATTCGATCCTGTTTTTCTCCTCAGTCTTGAGCATTTGAATTCATTTCTTCGGCTTATAATTTTATCCATTGTTCAACTTTTCCAGCTCCATAATTATAGTTTCTTTCTACAAAGCCCTGAGATATATCATTATTCAATCAAATATATGTTTTTCTGTTTATACATTTATATCACTGTTGTGAGAAATATTAAAAATACTGTTATTATTATGATATATTACTTTAGGTCGATACTGTCATTGATTGGATAAAAAGCTAGCTTATCAGGTAAAGATATATTTACATTTTTACAATATCTGAATATAGATGTAAAACCTATATGTTGATTTTATTAACTCTGGCATCCCTTATTCGATAAATGCAAATTAGATATTCCACACAATAATGTTGCCATCCATACTGCATAGTTTAATTTATTTTGCAAGAATTTCATATCGCACTTTATCTGCTCTTAGTGTAGCCATTGTCGAATTGTAAGTATACATGAAGACATTTTTTAATGATCTGTGCATACAATAGGTACTTTCTGCGTGATATACTTTCATGTCGTTAAATCCATTGGCTGTTAACTCGAACAGCGATAGTTATCCCATTTAATGTGTTAAAATAAATGTGTGGAATAACGATACGATAGTTATCCCATTTAATGTGTTAAAATAAATGTGTGGAATAACGATACGATAGTTATCCCATTTAATGTGTTAAAATAAATGTGTGGAATAACGATACGATAGTTATCCCATTTAATGTGTTAAAATAAATGTGTGGAATAACGATACGATAGTTATCCCATTTAATGTGTTAAAATAAATGTGTGGAATAACGATACGATCTACTTACAGCTTGTATGTCTTCTCAGTCTTAAGTCCCCAATATACGTATATGTCCAGATTGTACAAACTGCCACCAGGGACTTAGTAAGTCACAGTAAATCTTTCTCTACTGGATGTACCCGTATAAATTTCTCAGTCATTAGTAGAATAGGTAAATCCTGATTTGTCGTATCATGGTTAGATTAGGATAGGCAAGGTTATCTTGAAATCAATATTCAGTTTAGCATGCACAATAGTGTTCTTATTAAAAATGAACAAGGAAAACATTTCGGTTAACATAAAACTGCCCTGTCAATCATTCCATTTCAATTAGGGTGTGCATGTTCTGTCTTCTTTCTTTTAAGTGTTAGGAGGATGGGGTCTTTAAAACAACAAAATGGTGTACTTGAAGTTGTATGACCATACATTCAAATTCATCATCATTCTCATTAATGAATGGTCTTAATTAAAGCCCTTCCCCTGCACTTAGCATAATACGTGAGGCAAAGACAGGTGCAGACAGGCAGAGAGGGTCATCAGTAAGCTACATGGAAGGATACTTGTGAGGAATTAGTCATAGGCCTATGAAGAGAATAAGGGGAAAAAAAGCTTTGTTTTCTTAATAAAATCGTGAACAGCATTAAACACTATATCATATGATATTTGCGAAGAACCTCAAGATAGCAGGTCAATCATTGCATCCAAAAGGCAGGTGTTACAGATTTATAAAAACGATTTATCATTAATCGGAATTTATCTCGAGTCATTGATTCATAGAAAAGATACATTTTGAAAACGAATCTGATAGAGTTTAGTATCACAAGACTGATACGAAAAGTTAAATTAGCATCGGCTCTCATATAGCTCAAATTACATCTAGTTTTGTTTTTATTTACTTTTAAATCTTTTCCCATATAAAATTTCGACTTTCTCGCTTTACAGAAACTATAATGATACTAAAGTTACCGGCAATGACTGCTTCTAAAATACATGCATCTTTTTTATTATGATTACCTATTATGCTTTGAAGTAAATATTTACGCGAGCGCAGTTTTAAAACAAAGGTAAAACAAATTGAAAACTTGAAAGAAAAATTGATAAAATATCAGCAGTACTCTAAATTTATACAATAATAATAATAATAATAATAATAATAATAATAATAATAATAATAATAATAATAATATAAGCCGTGTTTCCTATACCAAATAAACATTGTACAAGGATTAGTGGTAATTCGAATGGTAAAAGTTGGCTTTTCTGTGGCGCCATTTAATCGGAAGATAATTTACTACTGACGAACATTTCTTTTATACGAGATTCTCACTCATCTAGTGAAATCTATTTAAATATCCCTTGTAGGCTTTTATCTGTGATGTTAGTAGTTCTTGTTATTTTTGAAAATGTAAAACGTAAAAGAAAATGATGTTTCGGTTCTGTATATGCATTTAAACACTGTTACAAGCCTTAAAATGAATGGAATTCGTTAATCAACCCAACAGGCCCTGGTCCAATAATTTCTTGTTTAAAGATGGTTATGAATTAAAATGCAAAATTTTCCACATGGAAAGATCAAAGAAAACGATTAACTGATTGTGAAAATATTACATTTGTTCTATTGCACATTACGTCTGGTCGAAAGAAGTTTTCAGAACCGCTCCGGTGGCGTAGTGGTTAGGGCGCTTGCCTTGTATGCGGGAGATAGCGGGTTCGAACCCCAGCCGAGTCATATCAAAGATTTGCAAAAGCAACTGCCTCGCTAGCAGGATACTGCGACTGGGTGGGACATACTGCTACATGTCTTTGGCATGTTGCCGTAGTGCTAGAAATCACTATAAGCTGCCTTAAGTAGTTATATGACTAAAAACGTTAAAGGTATGTTACCCCCCCAAAAAAAAAAATGTAATATAAATATATTTTTAAAAATTGGCGCGAGTAGGTAAATCTGCCACAACGTTTGGTCTGCCACCCTCTGGCGACGCTGTGTGTAATTTGTTTCCCGCGCTATATAACTTTTCAACGCCCGCTTCACCAGTTCATCATCAGTGTTTATTATCGTATTATTATGTTTTGCTTCCACTGAGTGAACTTTCTTCAGGAACTGATCTTAAGAATTTTAGGAGACTGCGTCCCACTGCAATATTGGCCTTCATGCCTCTTCTGATAATCCATCTGGGATTTATCTCCAAACAAGGAAATGATAGAATATAAGCCATGGATGAGATCCGTGTGTTGACGCTCCAAAAGGTCGTTTGATGCTTTATAGGCAAGATCATGGCAGTAACATGCAGTGTCAACGCTGTTTACACGTTCTTATCTTGGCTTTGATTGGCTATTAGAATCCAGTATCACTGCAGACATCATATCGATATCACTGATTTTTTTTTTTATATATAAAGCTACTTTGAAAATCTAAAACACACATACACACAGTGTTTACAATAAAAAAAAAATTTTTACAGGCATTTTCAACGTTTTAGTTTTTGTTTGTTCCGTGCAACCAGTGACCCTGAAGTATTCTTAATTCTTTCTGAATTTTAGTTGCTTACCTTTCATATTATTATTAAGAAACAAGTTTAAATTACACATGTTGCAGAAAGGAAAACTATTCAAACCATGTATTTTTTAAAAATCAGTTTTGTGTCATCCACTCTAGGTTTTTTCATGACACGTTTGCACTGTCACTATGGATATGCATTATTCGGAAAATGAAGAAAACAAATTCTTATTGCAGGCGCTCTGCTCCCCCCACCCCAATAAAAACAGAATATGCTTCATGTTTAAATCCACGTGGTAATGCCAGTCGTTCGTATTTTAGTTTCAGTACTTCACGATGCTATTGAATTGACAGAAGAATGTGTTGGAAATAAATCAGTGGTGATAACTCTTCAGAATTTATTTCGTCTCAAGCTCAGAATTATGTTCTAATCAGGGCATACATAATATAATGTCACAGACTGTTTGGGAAAACAGTCTAAAAGATTTCAACAAGCACTGTTTCTCAAAGTAAGAAATCTGTTTCTGACAATATACAAACGTTTTCCGAATAATAATATTCATAGTGGGTCAGCAATTTATTTGCATGAACAATTTTAGATATTTCGTTTTAATATGTTTTAGAAGCATTGTTAAAAATGAAATGAAAGCGTGGATGGTATTACTTTGAAAGAGACCTTCAGTGATTAATTAAATAAGAGATTTCAGTTTTGATAAATTCTCAATATGTTCTAATTTATGAAAAATTCTGTTTTAATTTTGCCGACATTGCAGTTTTCGTATTATTTTATTTCGTTTCACGAATTACAGTAGATAAATATTTTAAGATCAGATTACGAAAATCGAAAACAATAAAAGGCTTAACACTCCACATATACGATATTTTCCATCAAAACTATTAGAAATATATAAATATTGTCGTGAAAATAACAGAAAAGATTCACAAATATTCCACAATCATCCTATGAACATAATCTGGTACAATCATCCTGCCACATCCTTGACACTAAGGTGTCCCGCAATTAATTAAATTAAGATAGTAAAACCTCATAAAATATCAGTTTATAACGTTTATGCTTCGGTTATAGAATGATCCAGTTTCGACTTGATACCGGTACTGAAACTTTCAGTTAATTAGATATTAAGACAAACAGCTATTTACCGGAAACAGCCTTCCTATGGCATTCAATGATCAGCAAATCATTTACGCTCACTGAAGTTTACACGAACGATCTTGACATTGCGTTCATACTGTTTTTGGTTGATTGCAATATAGAGGAAATCTGACAGTATCTCGCCATATCAAATTCTGTAGATGTCAGAAAAATATGCTCTCCATCCTAGTCACCTCGCATTTGATAAACATCAGCCGCTTCATTCAAATAAAGACAACAATTCTCGTTATCGTTTAATGCCAATCTTATGAAAATCACGTTCTGGAAGGTACTGAGCAAAATTACTCTTTTATATTGTTTTTTTCGTCAAGAAGTGAGGCCTGTGGTTAAAAAAAAATAGAAACGCCTGGAGTTGATTTTGCGGGACTGTTTTGCGAAAGTAATTAGAATCAAAGATCTGCTATGTCTGTTTTTGTGCTTCCTTTTCTCTTAAATATAGTTATCATAGCATATCCTTTTTCATCGTCCTGGGGAAGGAGACATTATTTTCAACAGTTACATATTTCATTTTACCCCTTCATAACTTAGTCGTTTTCGTGTTTCGGTAGTTGCACAGCATACACATACACATAAACATAAAAATAATGCTATAAAATGCATAATTTCAAAACAGTTTTATAAAAATGCCCAAAACATAAAATTTCCGGACAAATGTTACCTCTAAAGAAAACCTTAAAATCATGTGGATTTTATTAACACCATAAAATTTTAAAAATCTCCCTATTGTTTCTATTTAGGTTTCACAAAACCTAAGTCAAGGCTGAATAATCGACTGTTTTGCATACATCATTTCATATTACGATCTTAGTAAAATGGAATATAGATATAATTTGTGAAATTGTTCATGCCAATACTGACTATATTTTAAATATTTTTTTCATTAGAATTTACGTAACTTTCCGTATGAAAAAATTCTGTCACGAAGAGCTTTCCATATTACTTTCTCTTTCTAGAATAATACATGCATACATACATAAATATGTACGTACGTTCGTACATACATACATACATACATACATACATACATACATACACAACCCCCACACATATACATATGCAACGCAAGTACGTATTAAGAATACAAAAATACATAGCATGTAGTTGTAATTTGTATTATTAGCTGGCTTTTCGCAGTGATTATGTATTATGTATATCTGTATTTTGTAGCTGACCTTTAGCCAAAATCAAGTTAATAGTCTACCTGACTAGAGACATTTATATGTAAACAACGTAATACATAGCTAATATTTTTCTATGATTATAGGTTAAATATTCAGATCATTATTAATAAAGGTAACCATGATTATTTGAATCTCAGTCTAGGGCATTAGTTTTTCACTGGGAAATTCCTAATCTTGTTGACAACTTCGAGTGTTTTAGAAAGGAAACTGACATACATCCTGACTCTATTGTTGTGTCTTAGCCTTTTTATTCCTACCTTAATAAATTAAATGTAATCAGTCCTGTTCTTTTATTCAGTTTTTGTTTTGGGTGGATTTATTTCTCTAAATTATTCATTGGAAATACAAAGTGCTCATTAATGCTTCTTAGACTAAATCATTTATTTGGAATTAAAGTTAATTCATTCAAAGACATTTTGAACAATATCAGTGTGATGGATTAAAAGATTACTGTGCCATTAGCACATTCGAGGCTACAGGCACGTCAGCACATTACAAATTGGAATTTATTTGGAACACCGCTCGATTTCATTTGGAACTCTATTCATCTGGACTTGCGATAGAACTTTTAGGATTATTTTGGATTTAATTCACAATACTGTAGATTCTTTTAAAATATTTACTTTGTGTTCTATCGAAATAAACTGTTTGTTAAATTTTACAAAACTTGTTGGTTTTCGCTCTTTTGTATTACTTAGTTTAATACCATATATAGAGTCGTAACAGAAAATTGCAGGCTCTCGTCTAGGATACGAAAAGTTCAGTTTTTCCTGTTACCAAAAATGTTAGGTTAGTAACCCCTTTTAAAGAATAAGAAGTAGATCAATATTTTCCTGAATTTGAAAAAAAAAATATGCTGAAAATTGAAATGGTCAGGAGAACATTGGACTCCATTAATGCAAAGTGTATATATTAGCAAAACTCGTGAAGTCTATACTTCAACGTCAGTACAACAAAGTACTGATTATGGTGGTTAAAAAATGTATATTGAAGGGTAATGAGCTAGTTCCTGAGGAATATAGAAAGACTGAGAAACTGTAAAAGAAAATAAACTGTACAGACCCTTATCGAATTTGAAAAAGAAACAGACCAATTGTTTGCTATGAGGTGTTCAGCCAAGCAGGTTTGTCAATATTACGATAACTTCGTACGAGTTGAAGAGTTCAAGAATTGCGTCCATATTGACATAAGACCTATTATTGATGATCAAACGGTCGAAACATCAGAAAATGATGCTCGAACAGCTGACGGTTATTCCTTGACTACGAATAGTAAACAAAAAATATGATATACAATAATTATTTCATACATTTGTTATACTTACAATTTTTGTGACTTTGGAGAAAAAGAACAACACAAGGAAAATTGTACTGCCGCAAAATAGTGTAAAATGGGTAAAAGTGGGTAGAAGCGTTATGTAGGACAACACAAATGATTTATTTCTGTGCGGGTGCGTATAACAGCTCATTTTAGTACCTTTACATGACTATCCGAACGAGCCTAGTTCACATCCCATTATCATTTTTCCTCACAGTTTTTCCTTGCTTCTTTAACGAAATTGTTTGCTTAGGAAAGTTGTAATTTAAAAATTTAGAAGAGAATAAAATGAACATGCTTATCATCGATATTATCGTCATGCTGTTTATGCGATACAAGTTTACAGAAGTCAAGTAAATCCCGAAAATAACTAGAAGGTTTAATTAATACAAAAAATAAATAGAAAGATGAAATTTCAAAATATTTTGCTGTAGCAAACTGAAGTAATTTCATATTACGGTCCAAAATATATCATAACCCGTTCATATAACATTTCGTGATTATTATTTCAGCACGTATTTTTAGCGAACACACTCTGGTAAATTATATTATGTCAGTAAGTATTATCCTTTTATCTAATGAGAAGTAGTCAAAAACATTACATGTGCATTTACATTCCTTTGGGACAAATTCAAATAAAATGAAATAATCAGTAATTGGACTGCAAATAATGTTCATTGGTTATTTTAATTGAAAAATAATTATTTGTTAAAATCTTTAGTGTATTAAGTGTGAATTGTGTTTATTATTTTAATAGGAATTGGAAGATCTTGTTACGGAACACTTTAATAGGGTTCCTGCATCTACATCCAATTCTTTAGCGCTTGTATCAGACGATGATGTTGTCCAATATAATACGCTAGACCTACAGGAAACTGGAAAACGATTTCTTGATAAACTGTATAATTTGAACCCCGAAGACGTAGAATCCAACAGTGATGATGAAGCCATTGATAATCAATCAGATGACGTAATCGCTGAAAAGGATCTAGAACATTCTGAAGACAGAAAGGGTTGCCGTTCCGAGAAAGTTGTATTGCAAGTTAGAATAAAACTACCGTTTATGACCATAATTTAAAAATGAGATAAAGGCTAAAGAAAGAGAAAGAAGCAGTACCCTATCGCCAAGCTGATGAAGATGGGGAGAGATACAGTCACAGGAGGCGCGATATCTAGCAGGTTACCAGCCACCGCTGTAATTCTCTTCCTTGTGCTACGGACTCTCAAAAGCTCTAGTTAGAGTTTTAGCTGCTAACTGGAATAAAATGAAGGCGAGAAACGTACAACATTATTATTGGTGTAGGACAGCAAGATAGAGGAAACCGCCGGAATAGCAGAATTGAATGGGACGTAGCAATCGGCTAGGATGAGGAAAACAGGAAAAGAACGAAGAGGAATGAAAGAGGTACAACAGTTGGCCGTATATATAACACTGCCAACTAAAACCAATCACATCGCCGATTCGCACTTTCCATCACCAACTGGCAATATGACAACGGAGCCCCTCCCCCTCGGGTGGCAGAGAGTTGTTTCGTAAATTGGCCAATGGCAAATTTCTTAACTTATGGCTATGGTGTGACCTTTTCAGCTCGTATTGTTTACTATTTAAAGATATGGATATATTTGTGAACTAGGTGTTTCGGGCTTGTGTTGTTCTTGAAATGGATGTCAGTCATGTACACCTTCCATTGTTACTCTGCATAATGTAGATAGTGAAATACTAATAGTCGGCTAGGAAAAAGAGCTAGCCTCCCATAACTGTAATAACGTGGGTTCGGGGCAATTAGACCATCTAAAGAAACGCCTTGGATGACAACTATTTTCAACTACATCAGCCTGTTTAGTACACACTGTTTGCAGAATTATCATCTAGGAAAAGGACTTGTGTTTGCACTGTAAGCATCACATGGTATAAAAAATGACCTTTGGACGTAAAAATTGCAGCATAAATTTCGGTTTGGGGTGCATAAACTTCTTCTGCTATGAACTGCCATTGACTTCTCTGGTCAAGTGGATAATATTCTTAAGCTTTGTTTTAATATAGGTATCCAAAAATATGGACCTTTTTGACCTCACTTGTGTATTTTAATTTTTATATTAAAATAATTATCCGGCCGGTGATTGCGGCATTAAATTTGTGCATAAAAACTGTCCCCTGCCATCTCAGCAACAGTGCGCAAGATACTAACCACTGACCGGGAAATGCAGAGGAAGAACCCGAACAAGAAAACGACCCAGACTCCGACTGCGAATGTGACTATGAATCCGTAGTAGACGAGGAGGAAAGAGAGGAAGTGGAAGAGAAAAGCGCCAGAGAAGAATTAATAGAAACAGGATAATGGAAGATACAATGGAAGATACGAGGTAGGCTGGCTGCTTTGAAAATGCCGTCAAGTACAATTCCTGGCGTTATCTGACAACACGAGAATCAAAATTATCACAGTGGCAACTTGGAGTACACATCATGAGAACCTATTACTGGAACTCATACACTCAACACTCCATAACAGGAATAGCCAGAGAGCTGAAGGAGATCCAAGAACTGCAAGAACTTCCAAACGAAAGTACCTCGATCAAAAGTGTGCGGATGAAAGAGTGATCGAAGATTTCCGGAAAAAGAAATACAGTCTGCCGCATTAAAAACCAGCACTTGTTGAGTATTCATAGGGGTATATCATGCTTACAACATAATACCCTTTTTAAATGCACAACTATTGGAAGTTGAAAATACTGAATGAGGAAAAAAGAATGACGAATTTAAACTCTGACATTTTGTTACAAATATCCATCACACCCGATTAAAATAACTAAAACAATGGAACAAGGCAATTTCTGCCTGCCAACTGGGCTATTTATTTCGCTGCTACACGTTCCCTTAGTACCGCAATTCAAATCTACTTCAATTTATTAACTCCAAAGTACGTGATTCATGCGACTCTCACGAGTAAGGACGGTCGATCATAGGTAACTGTGCGTAATTTGACAATTTGTACTGTGCCATAACCAATGGTTACAATCGCTGCCCTGGGCTCTCTCTCCGACCCCCGAACGCACTGTTCAGGCGAAAACTGTCCCTAAAAAAATCCCCATTGGCAAACTGTTGCACAAACTAACGGAGATTCGACATCCCAGCAAACACGTACAGATGGTGACAGTCATGGAAGGAGAATATATATGGATGTGTTCAGGGCACCTCTGCTTTCTTCGGTTTGCTTGGAGAGGGCATGAACATAATAAAATAGCGATCAATCGCAAAAGTTAAATATGCAAAAGCGTGCAATTCGTCACGAGTCGTGATTGCCAAATAGCGATACACGATTATAATTCAAATAACGTTAGGCAATGATACAAATAATGAGATCTTTACAGAGATGGCAGTAACGATGGATTTAAGCATGACAAATTTAATAATAGAAATTAAAAATGAAGTGACGAAACATAATGAAAGATTTATTTCTATTGAATGTTCCCTAGAAGAACAGAAAAATAAGAATAAATGTCTAACGAATCGGTATATAGTCCGGAGCAGGAAGATTGGAAACCTGACGGAGACATATAATGAAATGCTTAGACGAATGTACACGAATGAACAAAAACTAAAGCAACAGACCTATTCCCGTCGAGAGAATTTAGAGTTGTATTGTGTACCGGAAAACCTGCGAGAGAAATGACAGGACAGAGAAAGTCTATAAAAGTGGATATGGGAGATTCTTGGATTAGATTCGGAGATGAAAGAAGTTGAAAGAACTCATCGACTGAGATCAAGAGAAAACCCAAGACACGCGATCGTCAAGTTTTCCAAATATGAAGACAAACACAAAGTGTTGAGACGTTGTAGAGAAACAAGAAAAAAGCCTGTCAAGCGGCAAACAAGGTCAGGGTTGAGGACGAAGATACAGCTGATACTTGAGGCCAGCTAACCAGTTAACAGTTAAAGTGTGTCTAGTTAAGGATTTTCCACTCAGAGTGAAAAAGATTCGTGCCAACCTCTACCCGACCTCAAACTCCCCCCCCCAAAAAAAACTCCCCTAAAAACAAAACGAAGCCGACACAAAGTTTATATGCTGAGAACCGTTCTAATTCTGTATTACGTTGTTTAGTATGGAGTACATATGGATTAAGAAGAAAACATTCTAGAGAAAATATGTGTTTATTCTTTTTCTAACCATGTTAAAACATTTTCTATACTAGGCTTTGTTGAAATGTGGACAGAAACGATTAATCAATTTATAATAAAAAAAGAAAACAAAAATCTTTGATATCATAAGAAATAAATCATAAATATCTAAAAGAAATTTAGTTGGATTTGTTTGTGAATCCCTCTTCAAGCAATGGAACAAGTATCTCAGAAATATAGTTTGATTAGTTATATAAGTCAAGCATGTAGAAGTGCAACTTAATATTTGGTGTTATTTATACGTACACCTACTCTTCTGTTCACTCAAAGGAAAAGGTATGTGCAGCTGTAGTAAATGAAATAGCTTCATCTAAATACTTGGAAACGAAGTCTCTTGGCTATTGTTGCAATCGTAGGTCTTAAACTACTTAACAGAAACCAACACATTTAATAAAATCAACAAGTAATTTAAGTTAAAACTGAACATTTTAAAGACACTAACAGTATTGTGAATTAAATTCCAAATAATCCGAAATGTCCTACCACAAGTTCAAAAGAATGTTCCGAATGAATTCCTGTTGTCTTGAATATCGTGATGCATCGCAATGATACAATCCATAATATATTTGAAAGTGTTCTTTAACATGATTTAGTTGTAATGTACAATATTGGACCAAATATCCGACAGATTCAGTCCTTCGTGGATCAGGGTTGCTATTTTTATCTTAATATTTGGCAAAGTCTGAGGTGTCATGGAACACGAGATATCAGTTTCAATATAACATTGATGAAGGAATTTACTTCATCTATGCTATTTTAGATGCATGGGGTGAAGTGTGCAATATTTTCGTAACAATAGTCACCCTCACCCCCTCGTAAAAGAGGAGTGATATTTTCATCTTAATCATTGGCTATATTTAAGCTCTTGTACATCACCTCAAATCAGTTCGATGTAAATTTGTCAAGGAATCGATTGGAGAAGGAATTTTTTTACATGATGCTGTGTTATATGATGTGTAATATCGTTGTATGTACCCTTTTCTTTCACCTTCGCCTGCTAGTAAATTTTTTTGTAATAGTAATAATGTGACAGAATTGGTGGTTAAGCTTGAACACAAGATAACGACTGATATTGTTCCAATCGAATGTATTAGTAAGGTTCACATGGTGTCACTAACGAACAGAATATTAAAGGAATAAAAGTGCCGCAGTTAGATTAACTAGATCTCTTTATATGAGGCTATTTGTTTTGTTCACGTGACAATATGTTGTCGTCGTTCACCTGACTTCGTCAAGCTGAGTGCAACGCAGGCAGCACACGAAGCAGGGAACCAGACTACAACTTTATTACCGATGTGTTTATGTATCCCGTGGGCGTACACAAGTTTGTTTTATCGTCTGTTCCCTTTTCTTTAATTTTGAACGATCTGAAACCTTTCTTAGATGAAGGGAACAGGGGCGTTTCAGTAGTAACCGTAGAACTATTTTTACTGTTGCATGCAGATGTATCAATTCTCTTTGTTCACATTGCCCACCAATTGCGAAATATGTTCAATAGATTGCACAAATCTTGTTTGAATTGGACATTGAGAGTGAATATGGAAAACACAAGTGCGATTGTATTTCGCAGGGGTAGCTATCTTTTAAGTTATGAAAAGAGGTAATATAACCCAACAGAGGTAAAGACTGGATCATATTATCTCTGATGCATATCTTCTTCAAAATTTCTTAGTATGTGTGCCAGAAAATTCTATCTTTTCAAGCACTGAAGACTGTGCATATTGTCATGCGAGGTCTTTCAAAATTTGGCAAAATACTTCTAAACGGAGTGCTTCGTCTGTTTGACGCGAAGATAGCTCCCATTCTTAACTATGGGGTTGAGGTTTGCGGGTTTTATTATCCCAATGAAATTGAAATAGTCTTTTTTTGTTGTTGTCATTTTGTGAAAATATTCTTGGTACAGTATATTTAAGTCTGCTCCAAATACATTTTTATATAATGAAATAGGATTAATTATTATGCAGACTATAAGAAACAGACGTATTTTAAAATGTTGGCTAAGAAAATTGTGATTTCTCCGCTAAAAATAGTTTAAAAGTTTCTGGTTAGGTTTGGATTTTGCAATGTTTAATGCAGTGGGGTTGGGGGGTGAATGATGAAAATACATTTCTTAGAATGTTTAGTCAGAGATGTAAATATTTTTTAAGGAAAATTCTTCAGGATCAGATTAATCAATCAAAAGAATGCGTTTCTATACGTCACTGAAAACATAATTCAGTTGCCGAAGATGCGTTTCTGTACATCACTGAAAACATAATTCAGTCGCCGAAGATGCGTTTCTATACGTCACTGAAAACATAATTCAGTTGCCGAAGATGCGTTTCTATACGTCACTGAAAACATTATTCAGTTGCCGAAGATGCGTTTCTATACGTCACTGAAAACATAATACATTTGCGGAAGATGCGTTTCTACACGTCACTGAGAATATAATTCACTTGCCGAAGATATCAAAAATTTTCGGATAGAGATTTTGTTATATAATCACATTTTTTTAAAAGTGGATAACTTGCATATCAGAGCTAAACCAGGATGATATTAAATTATTTATTTTGAAGAAAGATTGTGTCAGCTTTGTTTTGTTAATATCAAAATCAAATTAATTACTGCTTGTCCGCTATATGAAGAATTACGAAGGAAATATTTTCCGTCTTTTGTATATAAAAATCCAACTTTACAAAAATGTAGAACTTTTATATAAAATGATACTTGAAGCAATTTTCCTTACTAATATGGTAGTGTGTTTATTAGAATCTTAAAGATAAGAGAATCCGTTGTATCATCAATAGGAACTCTAGTGCAATATCATAAGATTTATTTTTGCTCTATGCAGGCTTAAGGTATGTGCTGCATGATTACTGTGTAATGTATATTTGGACATCACCCAGTCAGAAAAAAGTGACTACTTGATTGTTCTTCTGTTACAGAACAAAACACCTTATTATACCGCATGATTAATGGATATGTAATATGGACCATTGGCCTATATTGCAGATAAACACTATGTGTTTTATTATTTTTACTATTATTATTATTATTATTATTATTATTGTTATTATTTTTATTATTATTATTACTTGTATTAGTAGTTTTGGTGGCAGTAGTAGTTGTTGTTGTTGTTGTGGGGTTTAACGCCATTTTTCAGCATACGAGAGGCTATACATGGCGGCCAGTATTAATGGCGGAGGAAGAACCCGGGAAAACCCCGGGAAGAACCACCGACCCACGAGAAGCTACTGGCAAGCTTTCTCACATACCCACATTGACTGAATCTGAGACTCGAACCGCCGCAGACAGAGGTGAGATGGCAGTGATCCGTAACGGAGAGCGCTTTAGACCACTCGGCCACTCGGGGTCCCAGTAGTAGTAGTAAGATTGATCAGAAAATATTGTCTCTTCATAGATGCACCTATTGCAAGAAGAAAGGGAATGCTCTTTTTAATGGCTACAAATCAAAAAATGAGCAACATTATCAAGACAGACCTATTCCAAATGAACATTTTTCTAATTGGTCAAGGTCATGATCATGTACTGAAAGCAATACATTTCTTGGGTCAATAAAGTCCAAATCTGATCTTATTATGGAGAATTATGAACCAATCAATGCGAAAGATTTTGTATTAATTATTATCGATTCTAACAAATCTAAATTTATTAAAATGTTAAGGGACACGTGAGCTTTTCTGCGTCTTTTATTATCAGGCAATTGTCTTTTCCGAGAGGTCTTCTTCTAATGAGAGTGTTCTAATTCAGGGAGTAGAATTCGGCTTTGTTAATGTTCCTCTTCATTGTGTAAATTTGGCATCAGGCTTAGTCTCATGAACCGTAACAGACGGAGCAGTGAATCTTTACCCATCGAGGGTCTTCGATTATTAATAGACAATGACATAGCTGGAAATATGGTTATGGTTAATCCCCTTGTAGCTGACAAGCCTTGCTTGGATCATAAAGACGATCCAATCGAAACAGAAATCCCTGATTTATACCCAGCTTGTGCATTACTAGAGCTATGGCAAAGAAATCTCTTGTGAATGAAGTTGATCAGTGTAAGGTCACCCTCTTGATAGATTGATAGAGATATACGGGTTAATTGTGCAATGAATTTCGTAGTACTTTCACACTGAGAGAGGATTTAATCGATGGAATGCAATCAAACTGTAGAGACCTTCGAGTATAAAATCTTCGGAATTCAGGAATTATGAATAATCTGGACCAGAAAGTTTAACATCTGACAAAAATACGAACGAATCGAAACAGCCATTATTACGTACGGACATAAATACACACATATATTGGTACGTACGTACGCACATAAATACATACATACAAACTACACCGTCTTTGTTCAGTAGATGTTTCTTATCACGTCTGTACGTATTTATTATTAATTACAGATCTTCAGTTTCCTACATATTTTCTACTTGCATGCAATTTTCAATGGCGTAATTTAAATGTAATTTGCACAAAGCTAATAGATTCAACGTAACTTTAACATGCAAACTACATTAGGTGAATATTAACTCTGGTGACAGTGATGGTTTTCTGTTTCCCCCAAAAGTTTCACCAGAGACAGATTAAACTAGCATCAACATATTGTCATACGGAAGAAGATGTATTTATATGAGAAAGTGTGCTCTTACACGTAATTTTTATTTGCAAATGTATCCAACATCTCTCTCTCTCTCTCTCTCTCTCTCTCACACACGCACCTGCATACATTCTTATGCTACGTGTTTAGGCTCGAATAAACAGTAACAAAAGAAAGAGTGAAAGCAACAAGCTTTAAAATTTTTACAAATAATTTATTTCCCTGGAAAAATACTGTAAAAATGAAAAAATAAGAACTTACTGTTTTAAGAATCAAATCCAAAGATAATCCACGAATTAAATTTTAGAAGTCCTAATAATGAAATGTTCTAATGAATTCGAATTCGAGTCACGACGAAGAATCCAAGATGGAAGGCGATGACGTATGCTGTATCTGTTGTGGTGTTGTAAGGTCAACAGTTCTGTGTTATTCACAAACAATAATCCGGTGTTTGGATTTCCCAATAAAATTTAATGAAATGTCTTTGTCTAAGAATTATGCATGAGCACTCAAATATTTATAGGAAAAAGAATTAATCCTTCTAAATCCAAATAATTTGAATAACAATTAAAATAACTCCAAACTGACACAACAAAAAAACATCTTGATGTCCCAGTCTTTTTAAGCCCGACTAAGAAATATCTCTATAAACAAAGATTATACAGTAACTTGAAATACAAAACAGATTCCCAGATATGGGTCAACTTTCCAGAATGTTCGAGTAGCATTTACGTAGCCCCAGTAGCCCCAATATGACCTTGACAAAAACTAATCACTTTACTCTAAGAATAAGATAAAAATAAAAAGTTACTTACTTGTCTCCGTGATATTGAATTAAAGTCGGGAACTAGGTCAGCTTTAGTTGTTTACAACAGAAGAGTCAAGGTCAAACTATTTTGTGAAAAAAATATCGTGTTTCTAGTAAACAAAACTACTATACTTTTACATATAATGAACATTAAAAAAAAAGATTTTAAAACTTACAAACAATTAAATTAAATCAAATATAAATTGAATCAAATGTACATAACAAAATTTACATACATACATACATCACATACATACATACATGCATACATACATACATACATACATACGTACTGTAATGAATATTTAGCGTGTATTAAGTGTTGGACTTAGATGGAGAGAGAGAGAGAGAGAGAGAGAGAGGACCTGAATTTAACTGATCATTTAGTGTCTGCCCTTATCACGTACCTTTACCTTGGGCACTATATGAACGTTTCTGTTTGAACTGAGTTAGAAGTTGTTGTTGTTGTAGGGTTTAACGCCATTTTTCAGCACACGAGAGGCTATACATGGCGGCCAGTATTAATGGTGGAGGAAGAACCAGGAAAACCCAAGAAAGAACCACCGACCCTCGAGAAGCTACTGGCAAGCTTTCTCACATACCCACATTGGCCGAATCCGAGACTCGAACCTACACAGACAGAGGTGAGATGGCAGTGATCCGTAACGGAGAGCGCTTTAGACACTCGGCCACTCGGAGATCCCTGAGTTAGAAGAGAAATAAGGACCTAAGTAAGCAAAGAGAAGTGGATGAATTTGATACTTTTATTAACATCGATGACTATTCGGATCCAAATCATATACATTAAACGAATATCTGAATAAATTTTTTTTATATTCATTTCAGTCCTCTCGGACATAAAGAGTGAGATGACAGATTGTCATATTATTCAATTTCTGATAACACACACACACACGCGCGCACACACACACACACACACACACACACACACACACAGACATATATATATATATATATATATATATATATATATATATATATATATATATATATATATATATATATATATATATATATATATATATATATATATATATATATATATATATATATATATATGGATGGATAGATAGATAGATAGATAGATATATAGATAGATCGGTAGGTAGATAGATAGATAGATATGCACCCATATACAGCATATTTCTGTAATCTCGTTTAAGTTTCTGCAGAGAAGTAGTAACAGACAATATTACAATCGACTCTGAATGAGCACACACAAAATACATTTTAATAAATATATCAACATTTTCATTATGGTTACATCAGAGAAAACCATTAAAATATTATCACTTGCCTTGTATTACTGACATGGGAGAGGAATGGGATTTTAAACGCCCATGAGGCTTATTTCAAACTTGTTATTTGAAGGAAAACTTGTTATTTGTAGGAAAATGTGCAATTCGATTTGTAATTTGGAAACAATTTGCGTATATATTCGGTTAAAACTGAGGGGAAATGTGCAATGGATACTCGACTATAAAAGTCTTCTGTTGTGTTTTTTAAATAAAAAAAATCTTTGTCGTTGTTGTTGTGGTAGTGTTTTTTTATTTCTTTGGATGACATAAATAATGATAATAGGACGAAATTGAATACAAGCAGAACAAATAGCTTGACCGTGTCAGCTTGCTCATCAAAATATTGTCTGAATATTCCTCCCCGTTTTTTTTACACACCCCTACCAATTTCAATGACGGAAATAGTTATAAAAAGTGCACAGAACTTAGTCAATTCAGACATAGATTTATAATTTCTAATCTGACTGTGACCAGAGCAACCCTAACACTGACATGTTCTGCGACTTTCATGCTTAGCGGACTTTCCATACGAACACGGCACCATATTGCGTATACTATGGGCGAATCTCTTTTCCTCAGAAAATATTGTGACGTTGTTTGACCTATTCGGGAACTGCCGGATAACACTGGACAACAAATTTTTACAAAAGTCATGTTACTGAAATAAAATTAGTCAATTCTTATCAATTTTTATGTGCTGAACACGAATATGACAGTCAAATTGCAAAATTGGCTCTAGTTTTTTTGTAATCTGCAAGAAATTAATGTTTACATAACGAAATGCATTCCAATAGTAAAAGGTCAACTGTAATAGCCTACCTATAAAAAATCAAGTCATTGACTACATCTTAGATTTCTTCGCCTGTCTCTTGTACAGCTGTTCGGGAGCATCTCTGAGGAGTGTCCAGCAGTAGTCAGCCAGCATTGTAGTGGACCATTTTCCCTGGTATCTTTGTTCCATTGTTGCGATATCTTGATGAAAACGTTCGCCGTGTTCATCACTAACAATACCACAGTTGCTAGGAAAGAAATCCAAATGGGAATGAAGGAAGTGAATCTTTAGAGACATATTGCAGCCAAGTTTCTTATACTTCATCAACATGTCTTCTACTAGTTCCTTATAGTTTTCTGCCCTAACATTTCCGAGGAAGTTTGTAGAAACTAGGCGAAAAGCATTCCATGCTTGTTTCGCGTCACCTTCCAGCAAGTTGTTGAACCGGTCATCTTTGAAAAGCTCTCGAATCTGAGGACCCACAAAAACTCCCTCTTTAATCTTTGCTTCGCTGAGTCGAGGGAATTTTTCATGCAGGTATCGGAATGCTGGCAAAGTCCGGTCAATGGCTTTCACGAAGTTCTTCATCAAACCTAGTTTGATGTGAAGGGGTGGTAGCAAGATTTTCTGAGCCTCAACCAGAGCTGGGTGTTGGATATTCTTCTCTCCAATGGCTACATTCTGCCTGTGAGTCCATTCCTTCCTCATGTAGTGCATTTCCCTTGCTCGGCTATCCCACTCGCATAAGAAACACATGTATTTTGTATATCCTTGCTGCAGTCCCATTAAAAGGGCAACTACCTTCAAATCACCACAGAGGTGCCAGCTGTACTTGTTATACTCAATGGAATTCAGTAGCTGCCTTAAGTTATCGTATGTCTCTTTCATGTGGACAGCATACGCTACTGGAATAGATGGAAGAATGTTTCCATTGTGCAAAAGCACAGCCTTGAGACTCAGTTTCGAAGAGTCCACAAATAGTCTCCATTCTTGTGGGTCATGAGTGATTTTTAAAGCATTCATGAGGCCCTCAATATCGGAACAGAATATCAGATTACTTTCCTTTCTGAAGAAAGGCTCCAATTGCTGGTGGCGCTTTCGATATGCAGTAATTGTGACATCTTCTTCTAGAAGATTCCATTGTTGGAGTCTTGATCCTAGCAATTCTGCCTTGTTCTTTGATAAGTCCAAATCACGAATCAGGTCATTTAGTTCTTCCTGTGTTATTCTGTGTGGGGTTGATGATGCACCACAGTGAAAATCTGGATCACTGCATGCTGATGGACCAGGAGAAGAACAGGTCGACTCACCTTTGTCTTCGTCAGATGAATCAAGAGAATATTCTGCTGGAGGTTCTGGAATAGGAAGTCCCTCACCATGTGGAACTGGTCTCAATGCAGACGGAATGTTTGGGTAGACTATTCTCGACTTCTTTCGCTTCGTTATTCCGCCGGAAAGAGGAGGAACCAAGCAGAAGTAACAGTCATTTAGGTGGTTGCTTGGCTCTCTCCACACCATTGGGACTGCAAACGGCATTGATGACCTTTTGCAATTCAACCACTGTGAAAGCTGTGTTGTACATGTAGCACAGCATATATGCGGAGCCCAAGGCTTGTCTTGGTCACCAACCTTGCATCCGAAGTAAAGATGATATGCCTTCTTCACTTGAGAATTGATACTTTTCTTCTGGTTGGCAAATGTCACTTCCCCACAAATATAGCAAAAATTGTCCGCGGTATTAACACACTTTCGAGGCATTACTGTTCTTTATTGTACGTAAATGGATAAAATAATAAGTTTTATGTAACAGTAGCTTGAACTGTCTCGCACAACGTCTAAAATATTTTAAATGCTGAACCTATCTGATTGGGCTTTATATAGTACACTGCTTACGTCAGCTTCAGCAGCCGCCTGGCATTAGTATAATAGGCCTACACATGTATAGTACACTGCTGACGTCAACTTACTTCAGCAGCCGCATGGCATTAGTATTGCATTGCATCAGAAAATGATGCAATCAACTGTGGATGATGTGAGCATGATAGTATTATGCAATGTTACATCATTATTCCGGATGTTGCTGCAGTCCTACTGGAGAAATTTACACAGTGAAACATAGAAAATGAGGTATATGAATATCTTCAAAACGAGAGCCAATACAAATTTTTCACGGTTATATTCGTGTTCGGCACACCAAAATACTACAGATTAGGGCCTTTTCAAGTCAGTAATGATTTCACTGTTGACCAGTGTAATTCAGTAAGTTACCTTAATGTTGAGAGTTTTAGTTAATATATCTTTCCACAGATTATATATATATATATATATATATATATATATATATATATATATATATATATATATATATATATATATATATATATATATATATATATATATATATATATATATATATATATATATATATGTATATATATATATGTGTATATATATATATATATATATATATATATATATATATATATATGTGTATATATATATATATGTGTATATATATATATATATATGTGTATATATATATATGTGTATATATATATATATATATATATATATATATATATATATATATATATATATATATATATATATATATATATATATATATATATATATATATATATATATATATATATATATATATATATATATATATATTACAAGCTGTATAAAGAATAATAATAGCTTAGCTTCAATAGAGAAAAGTTAATCGAGCTGAATACCATTTTGGAGTGGAAATGGAACAACTTGTGATAATCGTTAATAACCAATGCTCTAACGCTGCATAGGAAACCTGAACTGATTATCATAATTAAATATAAGCACTTCTATTTTTTTTTGGGGGGGGGGATCAAGATTGTGGAAAATAAAAGTGCCTTGTTATTAATACTTCCTCGGTATACTTTGAATCTTAAATGACAAGAGAAGGGAAGGTAAAACGTCTTTTAAAACGTTTCTCCGCATAAATTCTTATGGAAAGTAATTGTATTCGACTTAACAGTCCCTGAATATTAAAGCTAATTCAAAAGGCAAGACATACACCATATACATAGCCTATGAATTCTACTTCATCCTTGCTTTGTTTGTGCTGATCCATCAAATGGCAGAAATTGTACACAGCATTGTCACCAACTCGATGGGCATGACATGACTGAACTATTTTCTTCGGTTATAAGCAATATAAAATTGTCATTGTACAGAATTATAAAATATCCATGACAAAATGTGTTTAACGTCAGTACAAGACAAAGACCATTATACAGTTAGTGTGTTTTCACATAAAGACAAGACAAAATTCATTATACTGTAAATGTTTTTTAAAAAGTTTAATTTTAACAGATAGCTTGAAGTTTTTTACAGAATCGAATCTGCTATCAAAATCGTTTCCTAGATAAGGTAAAAAAGAAATATGTGACCATGAAATATCTTTCTGCGTATTTCGTTGCAAAATCCAATTTATTTCTTTCATATACTTTGTAAATATGCTAATAGCAAGGAAAAAGTAACTCCTTGAAGTAAGTCACTGCATTGCCCTTTGTATGTAAGCTCTTTCACTTAACACATTCTTTAGGATTCAAAATCCCCCCTCAGCGGTAAATGACAAATGACCTCCATCTCATTAGAGTACAAGCTTGAAATATTTCCAAGTAATTTGTAACTTTCTCAAGTGATCCGTTCTAATTGCCATCGGTAGTAGGGGGTGATGATCGCGGTATCCGAGTCTCGGAGAACGAATATACATATTCCCTTCGGCATTGAAGGCATCCAAAACTTGCTGGCCAGAATTACTGCCATTCATTAAAGCGATCAACATTGAAGTTAATCAGGGGTCAGAATTCAACCCCGTGACAGTGTCGCCTTATAATACCCCCCCCCCACACACACACACACTCTGTCTACGTTTTTGTCTGTCTGTCTGTCGCTAATATTCCTATCCATTCCAGAATATACATGGAGCCATTATTTCCGCCTTGATAAATTTCTGAGCACAGTTTCAAAATTGTGCGTTTTTCAGTCTCGCGATCAATCGAATTTCAAATTGCATTTAGAACTTCCGTCAGGCAAATATTACTAGCGACTGGTGACTATGCCGCAGAAAAGCACATTTTGTGGCTCTTTCTATTTTACTAGTTTTACAAAGCATATACAAATTCTGCTTCATGAAGGATTTTTATTTTAACCTTTACGTTCACAATTCCTTACTAGACCTAGTGACAGTCTATCTAGTATAATGCCACATGCTCCTGAATGATCTCTATGTACCTTGCAACACGTAGCCGTTAAAGCAAGTTTTGCTCCTGAGGTACTATGTTTTTTTTCTTCTTTTGTTTGCCACCTGTCGACCTAAAAATTACTTTGAGTGTAAGCAGATACATTAGGCAGAAACATAGACACCCAAATCACGATATTAATTTTTGAGACGAAGTAATACAACTTTAGTGAGTAAGATGAAAGGTGCAAAAATGTACCGTCATTGTTATTGGATGTAAATATTTTATTTTTTCACTTCTTATGTCACGTGTTTAGGCTCGAATAAACAGTAACACAAGAAAGAGTGAAAACAACAAGCTTTAAAAAAATACAATAATTTATTTCCCTGGAAAAATTCTGGAAAAATGTAATAAATATGAACTTACGGTTTTATAGAATCAAATCCAAAAATAATACAAGAATAATCCAAGATAAAATTTTAGTAGTCCTAATAACAAAATGTTCTACTGATTTCAAGTTCGAATCCCGATGAAGAATCCAAGATGGAAGACGATAACGTATGGCAAAATCTGTAGTGTTAAAATCTACAGTTCCTTGTAGAAACAACAACAGGGGGTCACGTGATCATGTTCTGGAAGCTCATCGAAATTATGTATTTGTTAAAGGTCACGTACACCGAGCGTGACCCTGACGATAACCAATCATTTTACTCTAAGAAATATGTATTAAAAAACTGTTTACATCTTAAACACGAAGTACCATCATGACTTCAACAACAACCAATGATTTATAAATAAAAATAGAACTTGTTTACGTGGTTGCGACACATTTTGAATCAAGGTCAGGATTTATATCAACAGCTGGGGTTTATAAATCGAACAGTCACCGTCAAACTATTTTCTGAAAAAAGTATCATCTCTAGTGAATAAATTTACATTACAATGTCATGTAGTGAGAATTTTTTTTAACACTGACAAAAAATTAAATTGAAATAAATATATATTAAATCAGATATAATTAAATAAAATATACATAACACACTTTTATATATAAAACAATATAAATAATGGGGTAAAAAACAAGTATTGTAATGGTGCAAAATTCTGTACAATAATTTGTATTTAGTATAAATTTCACAGTACATTATTTAGAAGTGCGTTTTGTTGGGGTCAGCGCAGAGGCAGAGAAGAGTGTAATGGTAAGCCGAGATCACATCGGTAAAGTGACAAGAACGGAGACAAACCAGAGAAGATATTTAGGAAGTTTGAAACAGGTGTAATTAAATGATATTTTCCCGAATAGTTATTAATATAAAAATCGGACTAGAAAGAATTGTTCTGACCTCTTTGAGAGTGATAAATATTTCTGATGGGTGAAGCAGTAATCTTGATTGGCTTAGCTATAAGAGGGGGTGTGTTTCCAGGCGGAATTCAAGATGTTAAAATAGTCACCCTCGTAGATTTAATCAGTCCAAGTTCTTCTGTCAAGATGGAAAGTCTGAGGGACTCTGAAAAAATTAATAAGCAATTTCTCTGAATAAACAAATTGTTGAAAGGAGAGGGGGATCTGGAACTTTGAGAGTCCCATATCCAGAGAATGACAGCGGGAATTCTCTGATGATAAGCGAGCGAAAGCTCTGATAATGCACAAGGAAATAGCTCTACACACACCTGACTGCACTGTGGGAAAGAGAGCGCAACCCGCAAGTAAGATTTTATGACCCGATGAAGCTAGACAGAACAGAGGGAAGGAAAAGAAGCACGGAAAATCCGACCGACTACCAACAGTGATTTGGGAAAGAGCGGTAGCACAAGGTGATGCTGTCATGCAAGGCAATCTGAGTTCGATATGTCACTCGATCATATGATGAAATTTGTTCTAACAGTAATAGAACGGCAAAATAAATTTAGCATAATTTTGTAACTGTTTCTGAGGGAGAGAGAAGAGAATAATTCCCAGGTCATTTTTGTTTATGTAATTGATTAAATCGTTGCTTTTGAAATACAAGGGTCGTGCTATACTATTATATATCTCTGCTCATTTCTTTGTTGTTCCATCCCTTAATTTTGTATTTTATGCTAATTAATTACTCGATCCGGGCAATAACACCGTTGTCGATGATCTCCAAGATAATGATAACCAAAAGCCTCAAGGAGTAGAGAAGATCACACAATATCCCACTACACTCCACATCACAAGTAGCAATATGTGCAGCTTGCAAGCATTTGGTTCACATGTTGAATAATGGTATTCCTTAAGATGTGGGAAGAATGTGTTTGTTATCCAGCAAGTACGCAGACAGTATGTCGAGCTCATTACATAGTTTCCTGTAAAGTTAGAGTAGAACAGAGTGCATAATGGATGTGGTAAGGTTGGAAGATATTTCCAAAATAATTTTAAAGTTGACAACAAAATACAAAAACAGCAAAGAAAGTTTTCCTATACTGGGTTAAAAAAAAATTTAAATCAAGTTTTTGGTAAACAAATCCTGTTGTCATATGTACAGCAAAATGTGGGTCAAGCTACAAGTTCTCACAGCCTTGATATCAGTCCTTCTTCTAATATACAGATTATGCATATCGATGGCAAGCACGTGCGCTGGTAACTGTATGTGGGTTTTCTTAATTATTAATGCAGCGATTTAGTGAAAAGAATACAAATAATGAAAACACTAATAGCTAGAAGGTAAAGGCAAAATGTAGATATAGGGAAATACAGATACAGGGAATAGAATGTAACACACAGAGACGTGTTGATATAGATAACAGAAGGATATACATAGAGAACTAGAGCTCTCGATATAGGATATACAAGAGATGCAGAGAAAAGTAGAGATCGTCATGTAGGAAATGCAAGGGGGTACAGAGAGAGCTGCAAATCCAGATTTACTGAGGTACCAGCTGATACCAAGAGAACTGGAGATATACATGTAAGGAATACAGAGGGATACAAAGAGAACATTGGAAGGTCGAGAACATAAGATCATGTGCAGATAACAGAGATGAGCAATACTATGCGTGAAGCAAATACGTATTACTAGTGCAATGCATTCTCGGCCTTTTGTCTCGTTAATGTATTTTGAAAATATTGAATAAAACTGAGTGCTCAATATTTTGGACGAAAGGAATTTGTTTATTTTAATTTTCAAATGCTAGTGTGTCACTCTGTCTTATCCGGGTGCTCTACGGCGTCCTTTGCTACAAGAGTCATTTAGTTCTAAGAAGCTAACGATGCAATAATTATCTATGTTAGAACACTATGCTAACTCTATTTATTAATTTTCCCGTGACCCACAATCGACAGCAATAGGTCGATTTCCATTGACGAGATTAATGCCAAGACAACTGGGACATATATTCAGCCTTATCATTTCTTAACGTGTGAATAGTTTTATTTGACCTTGTCACTACTGTTTTGTATTTTATATCAGTAAGATTCATTTGCTGACCATTATTGTGATCTGACCACAGACGTATGTATGTATGTATGTATTGTGTGTGTGTGTGTGTGTGTGTGTGTGTGTGTGTGTGTGTGTGTACCTATACTGTGTTTCCAACCTTTTATTCCAGCTCTTTGCTTTTTCTTTTCATTTTCTGAATTTCCACATTAATTGTAAAATTAATAGCTATTTTCAACAATCGCTTCCCAATACATAGGATGCAAAGGAGGATTTCGAAACCTAATTGATGAGAGGTTAGCGATCTAAATGATCGTGTTCCAAATGACTCATTAATAACGTCAGCATATGACTGACTCATAATCAAATCGAACAAATAAAACCTCGGAAGGATACAACAGTGACCTGTTACTATGGGGTCATTTTTGCTAGAATTATTGAAAATCAGTTTCTCAAAGCCTTGAAAACAGCTTTCCACGCTTATAAGTAAAATGATTGAAATTAGAAAAGAATATAATTACTGTCATGAAATCTAAGAATCTTGGCACAAAATTATCCATAGTAGAATCATGGGAGAAAAAAGAACTAGTAGTATTGCTTAGAACATTAGAACATGAAAATATACCAGTATAGTTGCAGTAACATCAGTGAAAAAATTGTGTGCTATCAAGAAATTAACACTATTTTAGTGTAATACAGTTTTAGTAATACTATCACTAGTAGCAGCAATAGTCGAGAGGAAAAACGAGCAGGAGCGAGCACAATTTCAAGAAATATTATTACGGCTCTAGGTGATTAGTTAAGTTACAGAAAGAAGCAAGGCCAACAAGTTTAGCAAAATCATCTAATTTATTTCTCTAAGCTTCAATGTGAGAATTTAAAAGACACTTACAGTATTATGAATTAATTACCTAAACTATTTCAAAAATATAGAATGGTCCGAATAAATTCCAATAATCTTGAATGTCCTGATGTGTCACACAAGATCAATAATGCCAAAGTAGTGGTTTAGTCCAAAAAACAATCAGTGAGCGCTTTGTAATTCCAGTTAATAACTTAGGACAAATAATTCTTTTAGAATGATATCTGAAGATAACTATAAACTCTGATCATAGATTCATAAAGACTAATATGAATGGAGTTGGGTTACCAAATCAACATTACCCACTTGATCTAAGACTCAATATATTATCCTGGAATTCCCAGATGTAAGTAACTTCTAATAGAAATTGCCATCAAACTGTCAACAAGTTCCCTTTCCAAATATTCTAACCTCGCAATATGATTAGGCCTTGAACTCAAAATTTAGTGAATATCTTTATAATAAAAATAACTTGACAAAAGTCATGTAGGTCTAATCTTTACCTTGAATCACTGACAAAGTGAAGCGCACAAAATAGATATACATGACAATATAATCAGCGACGATTGCATTAGACGATTAGTGTAGGAAGTAGACGAGTAAATGCTGCATAGCAGATACAAAAGCATTATTGGTTTGTTTGGATGTTTTCTAGCAGTCTTTAGAAGATTTTAAAGGAGAGAATATTGAAGGAATATTTTCTGAAGAGGAGTTCTGTCTAAGATAACATTTTCAAGGATGGTCAAAAAATTTAATCTGAAACTTGAATGTTAAAATACGTGATAGTAAAATTAAAAGGTTCAATAAATCTGTGAATAGTCGGGAGCCAAAAGAAAATAATTTGTCATTCAAATGCTATACTGATTAAGAGTCCAGGCGTTGTGCTAAACCTTCCGTTTTATATGTAAAACATTTTCCATAATATAAATGGATTCAATTACATGGAACTTCGAAATGCACACTACAAACAATATAAGTTGTGTAGCTATAATGAAAATGAACTAGTAATACAGTGGAAGAAATGTCAAACTCAGAGAATACAAACCAAAATAAGTATTTGTGTATGTGGAAAAGCTCTAACAAGAGGCTAAATGTTGAAGCAAAAGAAAGAAAAAAATATATAGATGTCGCTACTTTTTAACTGTAAATTATTACCTTCAAATTTTAGCAAATTTACAGTGAAGATACTATTAATACAAACGGCGAAGAATTTGCGTTGCAAAAATAGCAAAATTTGAAAGAAGGAAATTACGGCTTCTATTAATTCGTCTACAAACTAGAACATAAAATTGTTTATAAAAAATAGAACTATTGCAACAAAGCTACGAGACTCATTTAAAGACATAAAGAGATAAAGAAGTAGAACGATACTTAGAGAAAATACTAAGTACCAAATTCGAGATATGGGGTTGGTAAACTTGTAGTCACATTTATCGATTCAGCTCAGCATAATGGATGAAAGGAACATATTCATTTATCTACGTGTTATAGATTGGTATCATTTTGTCTAGATGCGAGTCTCATCTCATCACTAGTATGTAATAAACAATACATATTGAAAAGTACCAATAGTATCTAATTATAATGAAAATTATATATTGTTCATAGTTGAAAAAATACCAATAATACCAAATTATAATGAAACTTGTGCATTGTTCATAGCTGAAAAAGTACCAATAGTACCAAATTATAATGAAAATTATATAGTGTTCATATTTGAAATAGACGGCAAAGGTAGCTTTTATTATAAAGAAAACCGAGCTTTAGATATTTATCGGTTTATGAATAATTCCCTAGAGCAACTTGCTAAATATCTCAACGATGACAAACTTTACAGAAATAATTTTGTTTAGGAAATGGAGCCAAGCTATTTGATCAATGACGTTTATCCATAGGAATATAAGGATTCATTAAAAAGTGATAGAATCTTTCGGACAATATTGGATTTGATTCCAAATAGTGTGAATTCTTTTCAAATTTCAACTTGAGTAGTAACAGAAAACTTGGGACGATTGTCCGGGATAATAATTTCTTTAAAACATTTAAGAAAACTTTAGATTGTTTTTGAAACTTAATGCCAATTTTGTTTCGGAATGTATTTAGTTCCCAGTATTTTGATTTCTTTTACTTGAGAAATCTTAAGTGAAAGCTTTCACAACTCATCTAAAGTGGAGAACGTTATTTTAAATCTCACTGAGGAAGAGTTGGTGTCCTTCAATAAGGACGAATTGCTTTAGCATGCCAGACAATATGATCTTTCAGAAACAAGAAACGAAGCAAGACATACAAAAATTGGTCCAATATTTGTTGGAAAGACTATTTTGTATAAATGAACTTTGGGTTTGATTAGTAAGTATATATCATTCTCTGATATGTAATAAAAAGAATGGAAGTAAAAAAACCCAGATGAAATTACATTTAAGAAAGCTTCAGCTTCATAAAGAAATGACAGAAATCCAAACTTTGGAAAGAGAAAGATAAAAGAAAGTGAAATGCAAATAAAAAAGAAGAGAAATAACATTGCAGAAAGAGGAAAAGGAGAGAAGAGAGAAGAATTGGTATGCAAATCCAAAAAGGAAAAGAAAATAAAGAACTACAGCTGCAGAGAGACGAAAGACAAATGCAATTAATTCAAATGAAAAGATTTAGAACTTGCAAGCGGAAAGCACCTCCCTCTCCCTCTTTACATAGAAGTTCAGCTTTTGACCAATATTTGTTAATGACCATAAGGTGTTCTTCCACAAGATTTCCAGGCAATTACTTTGAGGAAAATTAAAAAGTTAAACCATAATTAAAGCTTTGAAAAAGTTTCTTAGACACTTTTTGGCTTTCCAAATTTGTCCAGTCTGAGTAAAGGTCAAATTTTATCACTCGTAATAGAGTTCTGGCTATCTCTCCTATACCCCAAAATCCTCTTCAGGCTAAGTACTATGGTTCTTATACTTTTGAAAAGAAAGTGAGTGGCTTCAGTTAGACTATTATCAATCATGGGATGCCAAAACATAAATAACTTTGCCATATAAGTATGTTAAACAAGTATGTTGAGAGATAATCCTGTTAATAATTCAGTCTGTTTAGTTGTTCCTGTGCCACACAGTGAGGATTTAACACATGTCATGCATTCAGACTGTAGTTTCTCACCCATGCGACAGAGAAATCTACTTGTTTTGCTAACCTTACTTTTCTTATCTCAGTCTAGTCATCTCAGACCAGTCGTCTCAGTCAAGGTGTCCACGCGCTCAGAACTACTTTTAAAAAAAGATACCCTTGTTGTCTTCTGCTGTGCCTGACGTAGTTGTACTAAAATCAAATAACAACAACAACAGCAACGAATATATAACAAAAACATAGTAACATAAGTTAAATCCATCATTGAGTACACACCATACAAAAACAATTCGAGAGAGATAAAGACAAACGCATAAGATGTCGAGCTTTTTGGTATTATGCTTGTTCATTGCACACAGCATGGTCAATTTTATCCTATATGCAGGCCTAGCTGAATACATTTGTGAATCAGCGTCATTAAATGTAGCTAAAGATACCTAATTAGTTTTAAATACTTCGTGTGAAACAAATTATATACTGTTAACTATATTTAATGACGCTGACCTGAAAATAAATGTGCTACAGATAGGATAAAATTCTCAATGCTGTGTGAAATGAACTATGACAGAAAACACTTATCCATGCATATAGACTATAGACCTATACACTTCATGGCCTGCCTACTCTCTTAACAACTACGAAAAACTTAGTAACAGCCAGTAAGGTGTTATATAAAACATGCTTTTTTCTAATTTTGTTAAGCATCTCCACTGTGCCCCGGTTGAATAAAAAATATACCTACAATATTTAATGACAAATAATACACTTACCAGCCAGAAGGAATAATTTATCCGTCAGCACATTAATCCATAAGCAAATTTCACTGTAGCACTTGTCATATTTCCAAGACAGAAAAAAAATGTTCAAAGAATCCGTGAACTTGAATGTTTAGCACATGGTTATCCGATAGAGTCCGTTTTTGGAGGGTCTATTATACACGGTGGTAATTTTACAATCAATATTAAGGACACAACACAAGTATGTCACACAGAGTTTCACCTCCTCCAAAGAAAAGAATAGTTATATACGATAGTGATACAGAACTCTAATTACCCATGAATAATCTAAAGAAAAATGTTACTCTTCGTTACATCTTGTACTAAGTATAACTACAGTAGAGCTGAGTAGCCAATATCGTTGTATTATTTACAATATAACTTTTCAAAATTGGAACTGATGAAAATAAAACAGTTTCTTGTAATAAATATTAATTATTTATTGTCAATTTCATATAACATTCACATATTAAATGTGATATTATCTCATTATTATGCAACGTTTTAAATTGTTATTTTTCTTTGCACACGCGTATAAACTGTATACTTCTGACGCAACGGTCACACCACAGCCCTCATTAACATATTTATATTCATGCGCCGTGAACACTAGTGCAGAATACTTTTTACTTTAAAGGAAAATATTGAGTGAGAAAAAAATTACGTTTGTGTTTGGACCGAGACAAGCCTCGTGGGGAGACAAATAATATAAACCCTTGACTGAGATTTCCACAGACAAAACTGGAATACATTCGGAACTACCTGTATTGTTGGACTTAATATAACTGTCAGGATTATTTGGGATTTTATTCACTATACTCTAAGTTCCATGTAAATTTTCATTTTGCACTTTAATTTTACAAAAAAATTGGGGTTTTTTTATTTTTATTTTTTCTTCTTCTATCGGTTACTTAGTTTAAGACTATAGAGTCATAACAAATTCACTTCACAAACTGGAACATACATTGATGACTTATATAACTGTACTAAGGCACAGCAAAATAGAGTAGCAAGCTTTACCCTACTGGCTTTTAATAAAATAAAGAAAAGAATAGTGATTTGTTTTAGCCATATATAACCATTTGACTGCTTTATAATGGCTTAAAAACTTGCTTAAAAGACGAAATGCGGTTGGAATTAACTTTTCGATGTAAGATATTTATGAGATGGGAAGTGATAGCAGTTTTCAGGACTGACTACAACTGTTACTCTCAGAACAAGTGTCCGACAACGGTTAACACATTTTCAGAACTCTAATCGATTGATACGTATAGGCATTATTGACGTTGATATGACCTAAGTGCCATAGAATATCCTTCATCAGCTTGCTGTATTACATATCATCATTCAAGTCGAATGTAAATAGTGACATTACGAGGACTATGACTATACAGACGTTTGACAGTATGATTACCTTGTTAATTAGATTTTAAATTTCAGGTGATTCAGCTGGATTAAAGTTCTTCCTTTGTGAACTAATTCAACGTTGCATAATTTACTTTTCATCATGTTTATGTCTTTTACAAAATACTGACAAACAAACGAAGATTTGAATAACAAATTTCTATTCGTAATATTCGTAACAGTATATTCTAATTTGAATGTTCGGATATCCATTACAATTTTGCTTTCCGATAAATCATGCAGTAGTGACAGTTTTAATTGCTGAGGTGTTCATACCTTGTCAATTACTTTAATGCGGAGGATGAACCAGATATCGTGAGGTGTTCATACCTTGTCAATTACTTTAATGCGGAGGATGAACCAGATATCGTGAGGTGTTCATACCTTGTCAATTACTGAAATGCGGAGGATGAACCAGATATTTTGGCTTTCGTATCATAATTTGTTGTAGGATGCATGTAGAATATAAAAGAGAAAAATCCCAAAATATCTTAGGAACAAAAATCAGAATTTCGGATAAATAAATTTCAAGAGACATAAACGTGCATATCAGCAACAATATTTCACTCATATTTGATCAGAAGAAATTGCCTAATAGGACCGATATTATACGAATCGTCCCAACTTAAATGAAGCAAATTAAGTTGTGACGAATGAAACAGGGTCCAAACCGATAAAAATGGTACACTAACCAATCACCTATTAAAACTGCATCATCTCTGTTGCAGTGAAAAAATTTCTAGGGGAATTATCATCACTTCTATTTGGCAAATTGAATTTAATATTTTATGCTGTTTGTTATGTTGAAATCTCATTTTATTAGTATCAAACGCGTAGGGATAATATAATTTCAAAGGCTTTAACAAAACATGGAATCTTTAAAAATGCAATTAAAAAATTTATTTATCAAGAAAGTCGGAGTACACTAGTGTATTTAAAAAAAATGTTTTGAAGAGAAGAATTTAGCATTCCATGCATTGCAATTGGCGATTTAATCAACAGCTCAAACTGAACGAATGGTAATGATTTTTAGATTGCAAAACTTTAATGTCAGAAACAATGACACACCTTTTTTAGAAAAACTTTGAGTGTGTGCAGAGATCTGTGTAATCGAAAAGAATGAAAAATAATTTTAATTGAGTGAATCGTGCATAAATAATGAACTTAATCTATTATCGTTAGTTCAGTTCTTCACAGTCGTTCAACATCAGAAATACAAACTTCCTCAAACACAGCGCATGAGCAAGCTGCGTGATGTACGGGAAACTGAAACGTAAGAACCGTCTGATATGCAATGTTCTGTTTATTTCTCAACAAGTAGCTAATTCATCAACCTATCTCCCACATTTGAGTAAAACGGTCTGATTGAAATGATATATAAAAGAAATGCATTCATCTAAAAACAAACCTAATCTGTGCTCCTTGATTTACATAATGAATCTTATTAAAGTTGATGATATCCGATCGATTTCCGGTTTATTACCCTGTGTAAGAGACATTAAAGGAAAGTGATCTAGGAATAACATGGGTATTGCTTACCGAATTCTCTTAAACACACATCTAATTGTACAGGCATAGAGGTAGCAAGTAAATAATGTCAAAACACCGTTAATAATATATTCATAAGCTATCATTTAAATATTAAATTTTAATCTGTAGATTTTAACAACATATTTAAATTTTAGCTAAAGTGTACGATTGGTGAAAGAGTAATGTATTAAACGAAGAACAGACACTAACTACGAATTATAAGATTATGACTTTTTATTATACATATCTTATGCAAATAATTGTGTTTCCTGGTGGAAATGTATCTATTTATCTACATCTATTTTCAAGTCTCTTCATCGCAATTCCCACAAAAATTGATAATGTTGCCCTCTAAATTTCTGTTTGAGATATATAAAATATTTTCTCATTTGGAATCAAGCATACAAGTCAAGCGATTGGAAAATCGAGCTAACAAAACAATCTGATGGAGTTTATGTTCGGAAAATAATGATAAGTTTGTTATATTATGATGCATCGTTTGCTTATGTATCCATTCATATTAGTCTATGTACGTACATATACAGTGTTTCCAAGTTTTTATTCCAGATCTTTGCTTTTTCTTTTCATTTTCTGAATTTCCACATTAGTTGTAAACTAATAGCATACATACATACATACATACATACATACATACATACATACTCTGAAGTAATGAAACTATATATCATGTCTGTTGGAAAAGTTATGATACGCAAACTGTGGAAAAGAGATTGACGACAGAGCGAAACTTACTTTAGGTTGCGAAATGCTACTTGAAGAACGAAACGCTTTCTTTGAGAGAGTGATTGACTTTTTAGAGGTGAGAGACGGTGTTAACTTATTCAATGAAGAAGACGATATATTGTTGGAGACACTTCTTGGAAGCAGGGATGCCTGAATGTCGTCTATTGACTATGATGCATGAGATAGATTCATGTTGGTGTCTTCAAATAGCATGGCTTAATTCTACAATAAAATGTATGCCCTACTATCAGTTTGCCAGATTTTATAATATTTGTGAGGTAATAAATATTGTCTTTCTTTGCTTTTATCCACGTATATTAAATATTCATCAACAGGTGAGCGTGGATTCGGTTGAACACAATTAACATGTTAGCGATATCGCGGATCACTTTTGTGTATAGCGCTGTGTGATGTAAATGACGTCAACGGGCCAAAGTAGTTTCGATGGTGTCTTCGCATGATCGTTTAAAATCCTCCATCGCATAATAAGATCAGACAACAGTTGTCTTTCCACATCCTGATGGGCCTATGATAATTGCTTAGATAGAATCTGGAAATGTTTGGTGATATTTCAGTGGGGTGGGTTTTTGCGTGCACAAAAGTTGACAATTTCAAGAGACAGCACTGTTTATAAAACATTCGTGTGTTCATATTGTATTCGACTTCGTACATGGATATAGACAATTAGGGAAATTGCAGTCGTTGCTGAGACAGGTAAACAGGCGGGTCGGGGACGTGTTTTAGTTGCGTCAGAAGAAAATATAGATTCGTTCGTTTTATTAGTGACGTGCGGGCAAGAAACAAAGATTCCAGTGTGCGAGACATGTGGCGTTATGGTGTCACAGCTCTCCGTTGGGTACGCCACTGAGCACCCCGTGCGAAAAACATATTGTCTTGACACATGTTACGGGATATAACTACTATGGACCTGGAACACGATTGGACATATCAACGAAAATTACGAGTGCAAATCAGACACAATCAGATCATATTGATTGTTCATGTTACTGAATCGTCGATGATGTAAAACTGAACTATGAATTAGGTGCGATCAAACATTCAGGAAACAGACTGCGAAATGGATGAATGTGGTGCCATGAAAGGTAAAATTGTGTTTGGAAGACAAGTTCTTTGCGGCGAATTGACGAATAGCTGACTAAATCTCCATGGGTTACAAAACATGGAATTTGCGTGTTACAGTCCACGTGGTGATTGGAAAGGTACCGTAGTAATTAGCAAATTAGCAAGTGCCACTCTTGTTCATAAAGAAGAGGCAACAAACCTTAAGGCACATTTTTTGGTGCTGCCATGGAACAAATTTCCACGAGGTTGATTTAATGTTACAATGGTTTGTTTTACCACAAAAACACATTAACGGTTGGTGATAACGCCAGCCGATTAAAACAAACCAAAACGAAACCGTTGACGCTCAAAGATTCAACAAGTGTCGTGCAAATCCATAAATACGTATTTATGCCGGTGGACATCTAATATGGTTAAATGTTCTGCACGTGGATACCGGAAAAGAATTTTTCGCAGAAGTTGCTATGTTGATGGAATAACATATTTCAAGTTCTCCGCGGATATGCCAAAGCTCATCGCGATCAGGCCACCGTTGAACGATTCAACCGTATAGTTGCGGAACGATTATGTGGACAACAATATCCGAAGGAAATGCTAATGGAATTCACTACAGAGAGAACTTGGAAATGGGTAAATAGACGTTCCGCAGTCGCAATGGCATTAAATAATGAAATTGCTGGGTTAAGGTCCGCCAAAGCAATAAACTAAAACCAGTAATACGTGGTGTACCAGGTTGTGTGGTTGGGTAGCGTGAACTTTTACTTGGGCATACCACTGTCATAAAATATTTATACGCGCCCGGATAACTCAGATGTGGAGTTCGGAAAGCTACTGATCCTTTTTGGAGCCTAACTAGATTTTCAGCACATTGATCCCGATTTCATTCCAGGCATGTCGCGTTGATGATATCTTTGATTATCAATGTGATTCATGGTGAACCAGCACGATAGGTCCATGCTGACTCAACATTGCACTGACCATGATTGTTTTGCGCACGTGCCAGTTCAAAAATGTCGTTGACGGTGAAACTACAGTGAGCAGTTGTTTTTTTGTTTTTTGTTTGTTTTTGTCGTTTCATTTGTACGATTTCAGTTTCAGTCCGTTCCCGAGGAAACTGTCAGAATAACACGCGAACCAATCGACACTAAAACACTAACGACACATTATTGAATATTTCATAGACCAACATTCGAGTATTCTGGACAGGATCGTAGAAGATCTTGGCGAAAACCCTTTGCAGTACGCTTCCAATCATATTTTTGCTGTGCAACTGCGAGAGAATCTGATCACGCGCTTTATGTTCAATAAGATCATCGATTTACCTGTATGCTTGTCTTTGCCATAATGATACATAATATATCCCATTATTGTCTTGTTTACGATAGGTCACTTGATTGTCCAAAGCGACAATTTCTGCTAGTTTTGCGCCATCGTGGTGAACATGTTCCTCCCACTGCTGATTCTTTTACGTCGATGTTCAGTTAGTCCGTGCTCTAGACGCACGTTTGTACAATGATCGTCAACACGTTCGACTATGCACTTTATCACACCATATTGCATTGGCATTAATATATGAGCATCATGATCGTTCATCACATAAATGCCATACACCAATGTGATAACGGTATATGCATTCTCGTAGTAAATTTTACCAATACCGTTCTATACTCCCGGGGCAGAATTTTTGGATAATACCAGACAGTGTTGTCTTCAACGACGTTCTTTGTATATTGGTTCAGTTTTAACTCGGATTACCCAACCATCATTGATGTTCTTGTATATGATAATTTTGATCCCGAAAACATAATTTTAGTCGGACAACGAAGCGGCGATTCTGCGCACATGTGTATCGTCCATTGATCCATAGTGAATGTTATGTTCACGAATCCAAGGATACGCAGTTATATCTTTATCGGATCGTTGTTATTCATCCTGCTAGTAAACTGCAAATCATGATCATCACGAAATTCATCCTTGCACCTATGATACGTTTTTTTTGTTTATTTTTAATCAACAGATACATTTCGTGGAAGCTTAACTCCGTTAGAAACTGAGCCATCAAGACAAAACCTGGGTCGTTCAACAACAGGTTCAGTTTGAGCTAGTCGCCACATGTCCTTTCTGAGAATAATCCTCTCGATCTCCGTACGAAGATTATTTAACTGCAAATTCGATAGAAGCCAGTGTGGGTAGACCCTAGTGAATCGATAAAACTCCCATTATGTGCCCCAAACGAGTTTTTATCGATCTGATGATGGTTTCTACTACTGCTCGAGGTAATCACGAAGTTTGTCACGCTTCCTCGTGATAACCATCAGCCCACGATGGTAAGCGGGGCATTCCTTGATCTTATTTAATTGACCTCATCTACAATAATAGACCAAAACTGATACACAAGCCACCTTGTAGTCAGAAGTGGCATAATTTATCCACGTATATGTTCAATGTAATATCTTCGAGTTGTCAGTGCTATGCGACAAAACTGCTTTTCTGTCATCTCATTTGGTTCAGTAATAGATGTCAGCATGTGTATGTTATCATCTATATACATAAATGTTAGATCCTTAATTGGAATAAAAATGATTAGTAACAATTATTACCGACTCTCATTTTTTGAAGACGTTTTATCAGCATTGTTCCAGAAATTCCATAGATTGTTAAGTCATAACACAACTAAGAGAATTACCAGTTGTTTAAAATCTAACACTTTTTCTTTATTTTCATAACACCCAGTAACGGAAATGTTAGTTTCGTATCAAGAAGATGTTCATGTGCTAATCGACAAAACTTTGGAACATAATCTTAAGTTCCAGTGATAGATAGTTTTCTGTTGCACGAAAAGATTGCTGTTCTCTATATTTACTATGCATTAGTACAACGCCATATAAGTTATCAACATAATTTCCAATTTGTTCGTGGATTATTTCTTTTTTTCTTTACTATCACACTGAGTTAACCATTTCTTTGAAATTCATCATACATGCAAAACCGACTCGTCTATTCCAAGCAATGTTGAGATGGTAATGTAATATCCGGGTACCTGGTTCTGGTAGAGATTTCATTAAACTCCTTACAGAAGCTATAATACCATTTTGCTCGTATTGCAATGTACATCGTATAATACAACGTGTGATTAATACTCGTACATGGATTTCAGTTACAAAAAATCGGAATACGAGTTCTCTATGGGCATTATATTGTTGGTGGAAAAAGTCAGTCTCGTGTCGAACATGTCACTTGACAAATACATGTAATCAACGTATACAAATTAATTAAATTGAATTGGGGACATACCCTTGTTATCTTCATTGTGAGGAAAACTCTTCTCAAAGACAGTTTTGAAATAATTCCAGCATACAACTGGAGAGGTAATCGATTTTCTGACCTTTACCGACAATGTACATAACTAAAGGAACTTTTTTGTTCGTACTATGTTAGAAGATGAATATGATAATTTAATTAGATTCAGATGATTTGCCTGGGAGGGGTGGGCGGGTCAATAAATACCAAAGTAGACAAAGAAACGCGGATGGATTTGATATATTTATTAACATCGAGGAATGTTTTAATGTTATTCAAATACATTCAATTAATATTCGAGTTGGAACACTTGATATTTATTTCTACTCTAACAAGAACTTATCAATTTATGATGATTATTACGACTTTGAAATATATATGAGAAAAAAATGAGAATAATTGTAAATAGTAATAAAGAAGAATGTATTGATGCCGTGCGTTATAAACAACTTAACATCGACGAATTATGTAAATTCTTTCGCCTATATTAACGTCGTTCAGCTATCACCTTCATTCTGTAAACAAGGGGAAAGCTATTACCAATCGCCAAAGAAGTCCAGATTTCTTCATGAGGGTAAAGGCTGTTTTGAAATATGTTGCATGTCAATCAATGCTTCTTACATGTGTCAACACAACATTACCTCGCTCAAGACAGAATCTTTCAAGCAGAAACAAAGACAGATCTGTGTTTAGAGTGAGATAGCTAATCATCACTTGATTTATATGAAGCTAATCGGAATAGGAACTAGATAGGACGTAGCTGATATGTCCATATATCATGTACATGGACATACATTTTGTGTATTTAAAGATTTACCAAGTATAAGAATCACCGACGAAGTAAGGCATCAACTCTATCAAGGCAGAGAACACTTTATTATTCCTTGATAAAATAAGATAATGACACTTCAGCCTGTCATAATAGACACATACAGGTACCGTCTCAAATATACATGTATTTAAAGGAACAGGCAAACAGATACTTAAATGCTTACCTTGTAAGCTACTGACTACAATATCATATTATTAGACTTTAACATCAAACATGTATCTGCGTTTACAAAGAACTGTAAATAGCAATGGTTTTCAATTTCAAATACCATCTTCCCATAACAATCTGTATTGTACTAAATTCTGTTCGATCTAGGACCGGATAAGTTCTTAAACTGAATTCTAGATCCTTTGTCTAGGACGTATTTTCCTGTACTTTATATTTAAAGTGTTGTAATTAAGCTTACCTATAAAACAATAAAGAGAATTATTGAAACTGGAAATAAAAACACATCGTTATCACATATGACCTATGCTTTTCTAATGCGACTTATTAAGAGGATTGAGCATTAATTATTAAGAGGATTATACATTAATTATTAAGTGGATTGTACATTACCTTTTAAGAGAATAGTACATTATTTATTAAGACGATTGTACATTAATTATTAACAGGATTGTACATTACCTATTAAGAGGATAGTACATTACTTTTTAAGAGGATTGTACATTGCCTATTAAGAGGATAATACATTACTTTTTATGACGATTGTACATTGCCTATTAAGAGGATAGTACATTACATTTTAAGAGGATAGTACGTTACTTTTTAAGAGGATTGTACATTGCCTATTAAGAGGATGATACATTACTTTTTAAGAGGATTGTACATTGCCTATTAAGAGGATAATACATTACATTTTAAGAGGATAGTACATTACTTATCAAGAGGATTGTACATATTTTTAATGATTGCTCTAACAATTAAGGTGAATGCCTGTACCTAACTAGATGAAACTAAAACTTAACCACTGATGATGATGCATTAACACTGAATCATCACTTTGTCTATTTTGAGCTCCTGCTAAATAAAATTAAACCACCATTATCAGGTCTTATGAAAGAACCATGACCTGTGTCACCAGGAGTAGTAGTTGTAGTAGTCATTGTGTGTGAGCGAGAAAGAAAAGGGATGATAAAATGTGTATATGTTTGTCAATGCGTCTTTGCGAAAAACACTTTGAGGAAGATAGTCTGAGAGAGAGAGAGAGAGAGAGAGAGAGAGAGAGAGAGAGAGAGATTAAAAAGTTAGCCTATTATGTGATGAAGCAACATTTCCAACAGGAAGTATCCCTCTCTACTCCTACAAAGCTTGAGTTTAAAAGCGTGGGTCTGGTTTAGGCCTACCAACTATCGTTCGAAACATACGCCAGAACACAACTCTGGTGTGCATGCATTGTGCATACTTTTGAGTGGCCTAAAGCCCTAATGATTTTATTACGTTGTCATGTTAACCACTAAGTCGCCCACTACTAAGCAAAACTACTAGAACAGAAGACAGTTCTTTTTCTTCAGCATACATAAGATATAGTTGTTCTGCTTATAATATATTAGGAAAATGTCTGCAAAATACATTTAGACCCCGTGTTGTGATTGAATATAATGCAAAACCGATGCAGTGATGGTTACCTTTGGAGGATTGTGCAGTAATTTTAAAATAGGTGGTAGTACTTTAAATATGAAAGAACGCGTAATAATAGAACTTTGTCCTGTTTATTCATAATGTTGTGGGGTCCGATATAATTTCTAATTATACATCTTGCACAATTATGCATACTAATTGACACTTACATAGTAAATTTCCGATTATGGCATAATACAAAACTTGAACTGCATTTTCTTTGATCGTGTCATTCAACGAGTGATGCTTCTTATCAGCTGAGGGGAAAAAAGACAGAAAAGAAACAAATATTATTTCTCTTACAGCACGGTTTAACTTTGCAGTAAACCATATTGTTTATTGCCTTGTTCCCTGGATTATTTAAAGAACCCATACTCTTCTAATTGTCGTAGTCAATTGCTATAAACACACAACACTCACTTTTTTAGGTGTCTTGTAGTATCAATGAATAATTCATTCACCGTTATAGTTGAATCCATGACAGACAAGAATCGTTTGTAGCATTATTTACCTATCTACAAACACGGATGTGTTAAATAAATATAATAAACAATGTATTCAGTTAGAATCAATCATTTCCTATGGTGTGGATTTGTACATATATCTTAATAGTAATACTTCGAAGATTGATATGCTTCGTTTGTATTTTGTAAATGAAAACAAACACTAGTTTAATAGAATCTGTATGAACAAACGAAAATGACCAACGAGCTTCTCAAAATATATTAAAGAAGCAATAATAGGAGATTATAATTATATAATTGTTACATTATATGAAATGCTTCTAGAATCTCGGCAAATGTTTAAGCTGGATGTTAAATTTTGCTGCCAAATGACTGGAATTTGGCTTTAGGCGTCACCAGATTATGTCATCCAGCTGACTGACGGTCTGAATGGGATTCGTAACGTAAACAGTATTGTTTTTATCCTGTAGCTACAAAGCTCTCGAAGAGAGTGTAATGAAATGCAAAGGGACTCTGTAACGTGTTTTGAATTCTAATCCTTTTGTAACTTGAGCGACGGTCATTTTGTTGATTTGTGTAATTTGAGTCAACATGATTTGAATGCCCTTCGCGCCAAACTAATGACTATCTATTTGTTATCCGAGAACAAGACACCGCGATAATTAACCCTATGTTCGGTGGTACTTAAAATAGGTTACTTAGAAAATTACAAATTACTTGTAAATATTCCCAAAATTTCCACTAACAGGAGAGGAAGTAATTTGTCATTATAGCCCTGTGATGGTTTGGAATTCCACAGAAATATGATATGACTGCGTTTTCATGCAAGAGAGAACGCTGCGATTTGTTTCTCGAAAGTCTTACTTCTTCAACCATGTTTATATTGTACTACCCCCCCCCCTTATCCACACACGCAAATAAGCAAAATGTTTGCTATATCATCACCGCAGCCTACGGAATACAACATGTCACTGATCGATCTTCGTGTGTAGGAAAAAAGCTGGCATTAAATTGAATGGATAATTATAAGCTATATTATTTCGCATCGCAATGATTTTTTGTATCTCGTTACAATTGGATGGGTATAGAACTTGCACGATATGCTGCTTTATTAAAGGTTAGCAAATTTAAGTACCATCGAAAAGCTAAGACCATTGGAATACTGGGCTGAACAGACAATTTGTCAAGCAAGGTCTCATTGTGAACATAATTTGGGTGGAATAAAGTTGCTTAGCCAGCATTATTTAAAAACAAATATTTCAAAACAGAAGTTGCAGTATTCTAAATGTTCTTCCTCATTTCCTTATTTGTGCAAACGCACGTTTTGTCGTACCTGATTAATCATAGAGGGATATAGTAGTCACTTGTCTAACGATGGTGACGGCTACAGCATCATTACTTTAAAAGTCATATATCTGCTAAATGTATTGTTGCACTGACTGATAATTTAGTATATTATAATAGGTCTAAGCTATTATAAGCTGATTCGTCAGGAGTTCCTATCTTACCTCTTGCGATCGCTCCAGTGGCCTAAGTGGTTAGAGCGTCAGCCTCGGATGCGGATTCGAACCCCGTACGAGTCATACCAAAGACTTCTAAAAATGGTGCTAGCAGCTTCCTCGCTTGATGCTGAGCATAAAGACATTAGTGTTAGGACTGGTCGGCTTGATGTCAATATAATGTGAATGCGTGGGGTACTGCTATATGCTTGCGGCATGATGCCCAAGTGTCAGGCAACACAATAAACTGCCTTACTGCATACATCGTAGCGATATGACTAAAACTGTTAAAGCTACGGTAAACATCCAAATGAAGACACACACACACACACACACACACACACACACACACACACACACACACTTGCCTGTCTCGTCTGCTTGAACATATGTGTTTTGCGGTAATGTTTTTGAAAATCACATATCTTGAAGATCAGTGGCTACACTCACTTGTAACTTTAAAATAATATTATTATATGTATATGGTCACCGCATTTAGGTCTAAAGGAGTAATAATGTACGAGACAATTTCGGTCTATTATCAATTCCTTAATTTACGTATGAATTTGATTTTGCATCCAGGACTACTTTTAATAAAGGATAAAGTAAATTAACAATTAAATAGTACATTGTTTTCATCTCCACTGTTCGTTAGAATTTGACTTGGAAAAGTAGACCAGCTATGGTAGACAATCTTGACCGATTTTTACGATCCGCAAGCACATATACACCACGCATATACTTTATAAGTTAATAGATAAAAGAAGACATCCAAAATCCAACAGTTGAACTCTGGCAAAGATGCGAATGATAGACTCCAAAAAGGTTCCATCCCTCCAGTTTTTGTCTTCTAGATAGGACCGTTCGTATTACCTCTCTCTCTTTTTACCCTTTATAGGAAATACAGAGCCCTTTTGCCCTTTTGAAATTTTAGAACACCCCTCCTCCAAAACTTGACTTGATCCAGCTCTGATAAAGAAATAGTGCAAGAGGAAAAACTTAAAACAATGAAGGACTAAAAAAAAGAGAGAGCTTTTCATGTATATATAAATCAACCAAAAAATCGTTCCCTATGAGAACGTAACTAATGATTTACTATTTAGCGGTGGTTGGAAGCAGTTTTTATTTTTATATCTACACGGCTTGGACTACTTAAAATCGTGACAGGCAAATTAGTATATATAGATAGATTGTTGCCGTGTGTGATTCAATTTTGTTACCGTGTGTATGACTTAAAAATTCTGTTCGCCCTTTAAAAATAAAAATAAAAACTATATTTTATACATTCCACTGCATTGCAAGTAGAGTAAAATTATAGCACTGCAATATAACAATTTTCTTTAATAAATAACTCTTCGATAACTAATACGTTCAGTTTTGTTTCGTGTTATTGTCAGCTGGAGACCGAAATCTAGTCTTTAGCACATGCCGTACTGAAGTAATTGATCAAATGGGAAACAAATGAATAATAACGTTAATATATATTTATTTTAAAATTTTGTTCAATGCTGATTTTAGTAATTTCTTAGCTTGTTTTTGTATGAATCACATTAGATTCTGTCATGAAAAATAATATCGTAAGCGGCTTTTTGTTGTTGTTTTGGGTTTTACATCCTTAGTGCGCATCTTCTATATTTAACTACCCTCATCCCAATATGCATAGTGTCCCAACGCGATAAGAAAAGAAAAGAAAGAGAAAAAAAAAACACAAAAAAGAACACAAATGATAGGCAAAATTTGAATGTCATTTATTCTGCAACAAGAGTCAGGACACACGCATTTTTGTGATACTTTGTATTTGAACTGTGTGGCCACATGGCGGTGGTCATAATGGTGAGCCAACAACACGGTTTATCTTCATTTTCTGTTAAGAAGGAGCGCAAACGAAAACACGTTTAAAATTTGCACATATGTTAAAAAAAACGTGTCTTCTGTCAACAAATAAAACATATTCTCAATTGTGTTGGTACTTTCTGAGGCCTTTTGAAGATGCAGAAATATGCAGACAAACAAAATAAGATGTTTATTTCACAGTGTTTCGCTATGCTCTGTGTGTGTGTGTGTGTGTGTGCGTGTGTGTGTGTGTTACATAGGACATATAGTCATTGTGGTATATGTCAATATCACGTCATGCGTTCGTTGTTGCACACACCTCAGTTTAGATGTAATTAATAGAGATGCGAGATACCAATGGACGCTGACTGACTTTTTTTTCTTCACATGGTTCCACATGCAACAACCACAACGATATTCTAGTTAAAGCTTATTCACGCATACCTTTATATTAAACTGTTTATAACATGTGGACATCTTAATTTTGTTTTAAAAATAATTCCAATTGCAGCATAAATGGTTGCTTTATAGCTAAATGTGTTGTCATGAGTACTTGCCTATGACATTATATGAAATGTTTAAAAATCAGTTGCAATTAAAAAAATTGAATTGTTGATAAATTTTGTGCCATGGTACTAACAGATCAACAATATGTTTGAAAATCTGTAATTGTGTGGGCCATACAAAGATGTGTAGTATGGACTTTTTATATGATTTAGCTGTTTTCCAATTTTCTAGTCTTGTACATAGTCATGTTGAATAGAATCCACATCTTCCAAAAATACAAGCATAATTTTTACAGCACACTCACCCCATGACCTTATGGACATTAATCATTTGGTTAGCTCTGTGGTCTACGTAAGTGAGAACAGGCATTTGTGTTTATGCAAATTAATTAAATGATTATTTACAGGACTTACAATTAGTTTTAGATTCGAAAATGCTGATGATATTAGAGACAAGATACTAGATTAAGTTTCTCTAATTATCAAGAGTATCTTATATATAGATTTTAAAGAAATATATATTTTATACTTAACTCTGACAATCTTTGCTAACACTTACACTTAAACTACATTTATTTCACATTTATATTTCGAGGAAGAGGTTGAAAGTGAGTGGGCTTGCAGACTCAAACTATTCAAAATCAGATAGCTGCGCATTAGTATGGGTGGAGAAAGTTTGTAACATCTGCATTAGATCTGCATTTTTAGGAGAAATTATATTGTTTTTATGTCTGAACAAATGTTCATGTATTTCCAGAAATTGACATATTCGAGTTTGCTCAGTGGTGATTTGGCATTATTTTGTACGATGTTGCCATATCAACAGATTTAATATAATTGCAAGAACTAATACGACCCGTACGAGAACGAATAACTACGTTATTTGTTCTTTTCTTTTAAAGTTTGTAACAGGAATTAAATTATTTGACATTACTCATGGATGATATCGTTTTTTGGACAATAGTCTTACATATGTGTAAATTTGGACGGATTTTAGACACTTGCACTTTTAACCACTAAAGTCAAGGCCTGTGATTGGTCAGCACATCTGCTTGAAGTTGGTTTAATTTCCTAGTCTTTGCAATCAGATGAAACCACGTAACGATTGCACCAGTTAGTACACCAAACATCTGCTCGCAGAAATGATGCCTGACTGTGTCTTCTTTCTATTACAGGTGTACTGCTGGTTTGTCTGTTGTAGTAGCAAGAACTAATCTTTGCTTATACAGTGCGCAGTTTGATTGGTCAGACTCTCACTACGTCACACTTCATTAACTGTCAGAGTTAGTATCGTACTTAAGACATCAACTTGATTAAGTTGGGTGCACAATATTTACTGTTCGTGTGTACATTTTCTAAGTGCGGAAAGTGCACGGCGGGGCCTCGTTTGGTGGCTTTTACTTGATGACCAGTCTGCATGAAGACTTATTTTGCTAGATGCCCTATGCTGATGTAAATCAACAACGGAACGAGAATGTCTCATCGAACAGCCACTGAATTCAGCTATATGTTGTTTATTTTCCTGAAGATAGAAAAGTGCTTGCTCTACTTCCATCTAGGCAATGAGGACAGTAACACTACTGCTCCAATGGCTAGGGACACTCTCTGTTCTAATTGATTATAATACTGTTCTGCAATATGATGAGTCGTTAGCTGCGTAATAAGTGCGCTCTTTAGAAGGTTAAACTGCCACCTTGACATTGACGATACCTGTTAACTTTCTTATCAAATGCTTAATCTGTTTTGACATCATTTAATCTATGTTGCGAAGTTAGAAGAACTACAAAACTAATACTTATGCATGCTGTTGGCCTGTTTTTGTTTTCTTTTTATTTGGATAATGTTTTTGGTCATAACTGTTTTTACCGACTATCTCCAGCTAGCAGGTAATCTCGCTTACGGCTATCAAAATGAGGTCAAAGTTATCTCTGTTCTGCTTTCTGCAACTGTAGGAGAACATGAGCTATATTCAGGAAGTTTGTTAGGTAGGCAAATGTTGCTGCCCGAGGAAAAACGTGTCAAGAACTCTGATTTCAGACTTGAATCATAGCGAAAACCTTTGAGTAACAATGTACAATCATCGGTCATAAATTTAGTTCCTTTCCTTTGCTCTGGATTGCGCACAAACATTATTGTTGTCTTGCAGCTGATCTCAAGATCAACCGTGTTTTGATTATGAGACTGACCAAGCTCAGGATTAATTGCAAATACACAAAGCATAGCTGTAGCAATTTTATTACTGATTTATTGACAAAACACGATAAATAATAAATGCCTAACCACTGCAACAATGCGTTCAACTGTTGACAAAATTGAGTTTAACTTAGACCATGCTAAAACATGTTGGTTTTCATTGTTGATGCTGCAAGCAAGTTCACAGGGAATATTTATCTTCTCTGCTACTACATCTTTCAAAACAATTTAATTTAAATTGTTACAATTATAAAATAGACAATTTGCACATATTTTGCCATAGATAATTTGCATATATTTTGCCATTCTTGCACTAAATGGAAGCTTAGAAGTTGCTGTCATAGCTATATCATGAATCTTGACCATACATTTGCGATTTCAAATATAATATTTAGCATATGAAAAGGTTCCAATTGCTGTCAAAGTGTTTAAGAATACTTAAACTTTGGTTGACATGGTAACCAGACTTATTAATTAGTCACTAAGATAAGCACAGTCTATACGACCGTGTAAATTTGTTACGTCCAATGGGCTTAAACTATGTGACAAGACATCTCAAAACCCAACAAGCATTATATTTTCCAAAATATAAATGTACTTCCCTAAAATCAAATAAAGTGAAATAATTAAATTAGGGAATGCTCGTGAAACCTGTTGACAAATTATTCATTTGGAAGTTTAACGGTAGAAGTTTCTCTTCGAAAAGTGTGGTTAGTTTATCTGTTTTGCATTTCTCACACAGTTTCTCGTCTTTCTCTACGACAATCAGAAAGTCTTTCGGTTCCAAACTTTCTTACACCTTTCACATATTCAAAAAATTCTATCTTTATTCCGAGGCATTATTCCGTGGTAAACTTCGATACTTCTTCAGTTCAACCACATTGAAGACATTGAGATCTAACTTGTTGTCACATACATCATTCACGATATTGACACACGTCATTCTCGCAATTTATTTCCTACCCGTCATATTGAAGAAAAAACATAAGAGGCGAAACTAGATTAAAAGAAGAGCAACGGAGCCGGCTACTTCTTTTATCAAATGTAGGGCAATAAAATCCCAACGATATCAACGTCTGATCCCTGGTGGCATGGCAGAATAAGTTGATACAATCATGGCCATTTGAATGCATCTTACATGTCAAACGATCCGTACGGGTTCTCATGGAGGAGCTCAAGTACCTACCTATATTTTCCTGAGATTTAATGCATGTACTATAAAAAGGCACTCCCGCAATGATTTTATGTTAATTACCAAAGATTTTATGTTAATTACCATCGATTTTATATTAATTACCAATGAAACTTTTGATAAAATGATGGTACTGTCAGAAAAGTAGTATATATTGAATGGACTTCCATCTGTGCAACGCAGCTGAGATAAAATTAAAATCTTCACGGAGAAATCTATTTCGTTAAAGACATTAATACATTTCGTAAGTCAAGTCGTCCGAACAAGAATGAGACGCCCTTTGAGGAGTCTGCTGGAACTTAACAGTCTTGCCATCAAATCGGAAGTACATCGTTCTCTTAGTGATGTAATATGAATTTCTCAGATAGCTTTGTTGTTTAGTCTTTAATATAAGTGTTTGACAGAAAGTGTGCCAGATCAAATTATGCTGAAGATCTTAGTTTCTACGAGAAAATTAAATATCAAAGTAAAACTGAAAATGTGTGTTTTTATCGGACAATGTTTACTTAAACTGCAGGTACTTACGCCAAACAACGTTACGCTTGGGTTGGTTTCCCCTCAGGTTTTAATTCTTTCTTTTCAATAACGCCGCGTCAAAATTATCTGCACTGAATTTATCGGTTGTCCAACTATTTAGAACGGTTGTGATAATCTTATATATTATAATAATAATAATAAACTATCTTTAATGAGGATAACACATTTGGTCATGGCTGACCCGTCTGCCATGTGGTCCTCAGTTTTTGTAATAAAAAAAATAAAAATAGAAGATCATGCACATAACCATGTATCGTCGCACACACATTCGTACATATTTGACATGAATGACTATGTGTGACTATACTGGGAAACACAAATATATATCAATTATGGATATGATTTTAAAGTTTTCTATTCAGAGCTTTTAATATGTCATTCCAGCTGGTCTAGAAGGAATTTCTTTAATGATATTTTAAAAGAAGCAAGGGAAGTTGAATTACGTATCCTCATTGGTAAGGAATTCCATACAGTAGGTGCTGATACAGAAAATGAGCTTTTGTAATGATTGGTTTTCGACCAAGGAATCTGGAGATCGTTGTTAGTCGTCGATCGGATATTACGCTCAGTATTCGATGATCTTAGTTCACTTATGTTAGAGGTATAATCTGGAGAAAGACCGTTTAAAGGCTTGTATGGCATGATTCCTTTAAAATAAAGAATACGTTTTTGTATAGGTAGCCATTTCAGACGCGAAAACAAAACATTTGAGGGAGTCATAACAGGAAGTTTCAGTATTATTCGGGCTACCCTTTTCTGGAGTCTATCAATTCTGGACAGATTATAATTTGATGTGTTTCACCATATGGTACAGTCGTAATCTATCAGTGGTAGTATATAACCCGAAAAATAAATTTCAAGTGATTGTAGAGGTAGAAATTTTGAAAGCAATTTTAATATAGTTATTCTTTTGACTACCATTGCACATAAGTGATCGATATGCGCATTCCAGCTGAGGTGTTGATCAATGTAGATACCAAGAAGTTATATATTTCATACATATTTTATAATGAGATCTTGAAATATATCAGTGGGAGAATAATGATATCGCCACAGTGACGATAACACTTTTATTGCCACAGTAGCGATATAACTTTTGAAACTAACTTCGTTTTACATTTAGGAAATAAATAATCCCTTATGTATGTTATTCAAGTTTGTATTTCCATATTTATGACTATTTCATTTTGTTTTCTTATTCGTCTTCTGCTCCTCTCCATCCCTCTCTCCCCTCATCAGGATGACCAGACATTGTGTGACATGATTAATATACATAAATCAATCAATAAGGATGCGCCATCAAAATGTGTACAAAAGACATACAAACAATAAAAGATAGGCTTCAAGTATTCACTTTTTAAAGTTAGTTTTCCACTAAATTCTTTGAAAATGTTAGTGATTAAACTTGCATGATTATTGGTATTCGAGATTTCGTCAAGCATACAGTATGCTACATCTATATCATTTATACTCTACAAGAAATGGACACATTTTTGGGGAAAAAGGCTTTGTTAAATATAGTAATCAAATTGTGTAAGTAGCTCTTCTAACTTTCAACACATCTATAATCATTTTGAAAACGATGGAGATATCGGAAATTTATGAGACTGATCACACAGAACTTAAGTGATAATCATAATATTAGTTCCGGGTCCGATTACCGAACTAGACTGCAAGCTTGCCAAGACCCAAAAGTCAGGTCTGAATGCAGATATGAAAACAAATTAAAGACTCCAACTCTTCGTTTTGCAACCTGGAACATCAGGACCATGTGTCCTGGATTGACCACTGACCTACAGCAGATCGACGATGCACGGAAGACTGCCGGCATTGACAGAGAACTCTCCCGACTGAACATCGACATTGCCTGCCTCCAGGAGACCCGACTGGCTGACAGCGGCACCATCAGGGAAGCCAATTACACATTCTTTTGGCAGGGGAAGCCCTTGGATGAACCTAGGCAGCATGGTGTAGGCTTTGCCGTCAAGAACACGCTAATCGCCTTCATTGAACCTCCATCATCAGGTACTGAGAGAATCCTTGCCCTCCGGCTGTCAACATCCTTAGGCCCGGTCAACATCTTCAGTGTGTACGCCCCAACCCTCTACTCCACCTACGAGGAGAAAGACAAGTTTTATGAGGCTCTGGATCAGGCAATATCCAGTAACCCCAACAATGAAAGCCTTTACTTACTAGGAGACTTCAATGCTAGAGTGGGAGCTGACCATGAGGCCTGGTCCACCTGTCTCGGCTTTTACGGAAGGGGCAAGATCAACGAGAATGGTCAGCGACTGCTGGAGATGTGCTGCTCCCACAGCCTATGTGTGACAAACACTTTCTTCAAATGCAAGGAGATCCACCAGGTGTCATGGAGACACCCACGTTCACGCCACTGGCACCAGCTAGACCTCGTCATCACCAGGCGTGCAGAACTGGCCAGTGTCCTCCTTACCCGCAGCTACCACAGTGCCGATTGTGACACGGACCATTCCCTCGTGGCCAGCAAGGTGCGAATATTACCCAAGAAGCTGCACCACGCCAAGAAGAAGGGTCACCCACGTATCAACACCTACTGTGCAAGCAACCCAGAGAAAACACAGCAGTTCATCAGCAAACTGAAGGAAGCCCTCACCAAAGTGACACCTGATGACACCATTGATTCCAAGTGGTCCCATATCCGTGACTCTGTGTACAAATCAGCCATCACGGCTTACGGGAAGAGGGAGCGAAAGAATGTCGACTGGTATGAGGCAAACTGGGAGGAGATGGAGCCCGTGACTGAGGCAAAGAGGAAAGCCCTTCTGGCATACAAGGCTGCACCTAGCCCCAGAACACTACAAGCCCTCAGGATTGCAAGGAATAACGCCCAGAAGACCGCCCGCCGCTGTGCCAACACCTACTGGCTGAACCTTTGCAACAGTATACAGACAGCTGCTGACACCGGGGATACAAGAGGAATGTATGAGGGTATCAAAAAAGCGACAGACCCCCCCAGCTACAAGACAGCCCCCCTCAAGTCCAAGACGGGCGAAGTCATCACAGACCAGGGGAAACAACTGCAGCGATGGGTTGAGCACTATCTTGAGCTATATGCAACCCAAAACAATGTCACTGGAACTGCCCTGGACGCCATTCCAGACCTGCCTGTCATGGAGGAGCTAGACACACAGCCCACCCTGGAAGAGCTCGGAAAAGCCATCGATTGCCTTGCCTGTGGGAAGGCTCCTGGAAGCGACGGCATTCCGCATGAAGTCCTCAAGAGCGGAAAACCAGCACTGCTCCAGCCCCTACACACACTCCTCTGCCTTTGCTGGGAACAGGGATACATCCCACAGGACATGCGTGATGCCAACATCGTCACTTTGTACAAAAACAAAGGAGACCGTAGCGACTGCAACAACTATCGGGGCATCTCCCTCCTCAGCATCGTCGGAAAGGCCTTCGCCCGTGTTGCCTTGGAACGCTTGCAGATCCTAGCCTCCCGCGCCTACCCAGAATCCCAGTGTAGATTTCGAGCCGGCAGGTCAACTGTAGACATGATCTTCTCACTACGTCAGCTGCAGGAGAAGTGTCGCGAGCAGCGGATGCCCCTCTACATTGCCTTCATAGACCTGACGAAGGCGTTTGACATGGTTAGTCGGAGTGGACTCTTCAGACTCCTGCAGAAGATCGGCTGCCCCCCACGTCTGCTTGCTGTCATTATGTCGTTCCACGAGAACATGCACAGCACAGTGTGCTTCAATGGCGCAACATCTGAAGCATTCCCAGTCGTTAGCGGAGTCAGACAAGGCTGTGTCCTTGCACCGACGCTCTTTGCCATCTTCTTCTCCATGCTTCTCCAGTACGCATTCAAGGACTGCAGCGAGGGAGTGTACATCCATACCAGGGCTGACGGCAAGCTGTTCAACATCACCCGTCTCCGTGCTAAGACTAAAGTCACAGAGGTACTCATCCGTGAATTGCTCTTCGCCGACGATGCAGCCTTGACATCACACACGGAAGATGGACTTCAGCAGCTGGTATGATGCCTCTCCCATGCATGTAAGGAATTTGGACTGACCATCAGTTTGAAGAAAACAAATGTCATGGCACAGGACACAGACTCCCCTCCCTCTGTCTCCATCGATGGGTACAATTTGCAAGTTGTCGAGAACTTCACATACCTCGGGTCTAACATCTCCAGCTCACTCTCCATTGATTCTGAGGTGGGCGGCAGGATTGCCAAGGCAGCAGCAGTGATGGCCAGACTTAACCAGAGGGTCTGGAACAACCCCAACCTCACAGAAAAGACCAAACTGCATGTCTACCAAGCGTGCGTGCTCAGCTCACTTCTCTACAGCAGCGAAACATGGACCACCTATGCAAGACACGAGAGGAAACTCAACAGCTTCCACCTGAGATGTCTACGGCGCATTCTGCACATCCAGTGGCAGGACAAAGTACCCAACACAGAGGTTCTAGAACGCGCCAACATGAACAGCATGTTCTCCATACTCAGCGAGAGGCGCCTTCGCTGGCTCGGCCATGTCAAGAGAATGGACCCAGGTCGCATTCCCAAGGACCTGTTATATGGGGAGTTAGCAGAAGGTGCACGACCAACTGGACGACCACATCTGCGCTACAAAGATGTTTGCAAGAAGGATATGAAGACAGCAAACATCAATGTCAACGACTGGGAGAGCTGTGCAAACAACCGTTCCAGCTGGCGTTTAGCTGTCAGGCAGGGAGTTCAAAACGCAGAGGAAAAGAGAAGAATAAAGCAAGCTGAAAAGAGAGCTAAAAAGAAGGATAAGCAAAAGCGTACTTTGGAGCTATGCCATCGTCTCTCGTAGACGGACGGATGCCAAGAGATACTCTACAAGAAATGGACACATTTTTGGGGAAAAAGGCTTTGTTAAATATAGTAATCAAATTGTGTAAGTAGCTCTTCTAACTTTCAACACATCTATAATCATTTTGAAAACGATGGAGATATCGGAAATTTATGAGACTGATCACACAGAACTTAAGTGATAACCATAATATTAGTTCCGGGTCCGATTACCGAACTAGACTGCAAGCTTGCCAAGACCCAAAAGTCAGGTCTGAATGCAGATATGAAAACAAATTAAAGAATTAAAATGCATCCAAGTAAACTAGCAGTCATTAAAATCTTGTTTAAAGATGTTACGCTGTGAAATCTGTCTACTCTGTGATGTTTATACAGTACAGCCACTCCCATTAATGTCCACTGTATCAATCAGCACAGGTAATGGGTTCATGAAAATAAATGTCTCTTCATTTTCGTTTGAAAACAGTCATTATTTTGCCGGAAAACAATTTGAAGCATTGTTTCTACAAGCTAAATTTATAAAATGTCGTTGTCCTAAAATTATCGTAAATTTCGGAACTTCTTTTTATGGCTGTAGAAAGAAAACCGTTAATTGTATTAGTTCAGAATATAGAAAACTTCCATGAAAATCAACGGTTTTGCATGAAACAAATACATAATAAACAGGAAATATGTGTTTGATAGATACAGGGAAATATTTCACTCATAAAGTGGACACATTATGTACTGTCACTCGTGGCTTCACCACTCGTTACGATACAATGTTTCTCGCTTCAGTCGTTATATATTTCTTTATATCTATTCAACAGATGTAGATATTCTCTATATGATTGACTTATTCTCTTCGAATGGCGCCATAAATTAGAATCAACCAGAGAACAACCACAAGAATTTATGAAAATGTTCGTCAAAACTCGTTATTTTCTTAAGTGAATTTCATGACACTGACATGGGATTTATACCCTACCAACAATTTTTTTCCAACATAAATTTAGTGCTCACATTACTACCTTATTTACATACTTACATACTAACTTTCAGGCTCTTCAGAGACCATGCATTAATAGTATAGGATGCCCATTACCTTGCAACGGTAAAAACTTACTTTTGCATCTACCACTGTTCTGTAATTCAAGCAGGGATGTATCGTAGAGTCGCAAACATGATATATCTAGCTCTTTTCACCGGTTGTCACATGTGCACGCACTTGTCCCAAGAGACACAATTCGCGAAAATCGTACGCTTCGGAGCCCGTAACTTCAGTTTGGTACAACGCAGAAGAGTTAATGATGGCTTGATGACTAGAAAAATATCTCAGGAGCTATCTCACAAGCTATATCGTATGGTCGTGTGCCTTTAAAGACGGAAATAGCAGAAGGAAATCGAGAGTCATGGGTGGAACCAAGTATGTTTAAATTACGTACCGTCTATCTTATATAGTATGATAGAGAGGGTCCTATGTCAGAACGGGTCAAGGGGGTAATATAAGGTATTTTTGTCACTCTGTATGTTTGTTTTTTTTCCTTCAGATTATTGGGTTTTGTTTCTCAACATCATGCTCGCATCGAGCACCTGTGTTCAAATCGTGTTTGTTCGGCGAATATTGGATAATGGGATTCAGCCAAAAATCAGGGTTCTATGAAGTATAGGAAACGTTTGGATGCTGTTCTTCTTCAGGGACTCTAATCGATGATGGATTTACTTGCCGGTACGTTGATTGATACCTTGAGTACTAGTGTACGTATGGGTGGTTCGGTAGTGTTCCACAACTCTTAGCGCAACTTGGAGTCGTATAAATGTCAAGTGACACAAAACGAGTCAGTATCTAAGAAAGGCCTCATCTCCAAATAACGCTGATTCTGCCTCTGGGCTGCCAGTGTTTGTTCTATCTGTCATCAGTCTTGTTATCAGCAAGTGGGATTTTCACCCTCGTCAGAATTTGATTGCTTTTAGACTGCCAGCTAGCTGTCCCTCTATAAAGCCCCGATGTGAGTTCCCTGTTAATGCAAGCTAACCTTTAAATAAATAAATAAATAAATAAATAAATAAATAATAATAATAATAATAATAATAATAATAATAATAATAATAATAATAATAATAATAATTAAAGAAGGTGACTCAGTTAATTGCATGGAACTAATCCTGCTTGTGTCCTCCATTATATGCATATTTACATTCAAAATACATTATCTATTCACTCATACACACACGTACAGGTATTGATAATAAGCTCCCTCCCTCTCTCTTTCTCTCACTCTCTCTCTCTCTCTCTCTCTCTCTCTCTCTCTCTCTCTCTCTCTCTATATATATATATATATATATATATATATATATATATATATATATATATATGGATACATGGTCATAATATACAGAAAATCTAACACTCACAACAAAACGGTGATAAGTAGCTATATTTATTTATGCATATAATAAACGGAAAAATTAAATGAACATGATCCAATTAGGTACATTGTGTATATAAAGTGCGAAAGTAAATTTTGGGTTTCTGTTCTGTATTTTGGCTTACTAGACTGTAGGTCTATATTTGTACCAAATGAAACTCGATGAACATTGTTGTAATGTGTTTAATTGACAATCACTCCAAAAATGAAGTGGTCTGAGCAGTCGTGTAACCTGTTTGCAAGAATATTGAGTTTCATCTTGTAGTCATACAGTATGTGATATAATTGAGAATTCCAAGATGGAGAAATGACATTAATACTATATTACTTGTATTCAGCTTTTTCCAGCATCATTAGCTCATTATGTCACATATATACACGTTGACTGCTTCTGTTTAATATACTTACTTATTATATGCTCAATTATCCCCCCGTTAACTTTACATTGTCAGAATCGTGCAGTATTACCTGATATTGAACCCGCGCGACAATACACATATAGCATTCACGTGCAAAAAGGAACTACTTTCTATTGTAAACAAACAATGGACGCAGACGCCAGCACTTTTGATTGTACACAAATCATGTACACTCGCGTAAGATGCTCTTTATGTTGTGGTTGTTTAAATTTGTTTCTGAATGAACTAAAACAGATGTTTCGTGGACTGCCACATACCAGCTGTTTTGGCACATTCCGCGTTGATACAATGTTACGGATTTAGGCTAGCTACAGTATATAACAGACGCAAGATAAGGTCCTTACAAATAACATACAAGTCACAAGCCATATACTCTCTTTTTTAGCTGGTGATAAGAATGGCAAAATAAAATATACTTACAGTTTTACATCCAGAACTTCCTCAAAATGTATTTTCTTAATTCTGCAAATCCGAATAACATGAGCCATGTCATAGGTTCTCAATTTGAATTACACATTTCGAAATTGTACTGTAATTTCGATAATAAGTGCAATTATATCCTCCTTACTGCCCTCAAAATGAAATAAGCATTAAATTCCATAGCGTATTTTTCATAATTGCGATTGAAAGACTTCATATTTTTCCCACATTATGATTTCAAACATTCAATGACAGAAATAGAGACACATTTGCAAATGACAACACGCTTCTCCCTAGCTTCTTCAATCTGATGCATTTCATGTGGAATTGTCACATACAAATCCAGTCCATAATCACGAAATTTCCTAGAATCGAGAAAAATACCAAAATCTATTCATTCCAGGTCAAATGGAAAAGTTGTTGCAATGCACATTCATTCACAATATGACTCCAAATTTCAATTTTGACTAGACACGCCGTTTTCTTTCGAAAGTTGTGTCGAGCGCGCGACTAAGTTCAAATTTGTCTGGGCGGAGTTATGTGCGCAGTAATAATGTTGACTTGTGTAATGATGAAAATGCGCTTGTGTATTTAATTTGGCATGCGGCATACATTCATTTACGTTGTTTATTGTAGTGCATTTTGTTTATATAATTAAGCCTTAGGTAGAATAAAAATGAGCATATAATAAAAAGGTTACTGCATTTGTATGGGAAAATATGAACTCGTTTTGTCGGAAGGATATGCTGCACTCCCAAGGTCGTGCAGTATTCCATCGAAAACTCGTTCATATTTTCCCATACAAATGCAGTAACCTATAAATATTAGAACTAAACTATTATTACAGGCTACTGCATTTGTATGGGAAAATATGAACTCGTTTTGTCGGGAGGATATATTGCACTCCCAAGGTCGTGCAGTATTCCATCCAAAAGCTCGTTCATATTTTCCCATATAAATGCAGTAACCTATAAATATATTTCTGAAATTGTAGAAATACACATTGATTTATTTCATGGTAAGTTCTAACGTTTTTGGTACTGACTCAGCCCAAGATCAACTGTTAAAACATTAACCCCTAGCGACGAGTTAACGTGACAGGAGGTATTAGCCTACTGCCGAGCTCTGTAGCGTCATGGTCATGCATTGTACACTAAAGTGGGTGGTATTATAGAAAGGTAGACATGATGTAGCTCTACAGTGATACCAAATAATCTGGAATATCTAGTTGCACTACAAAATACAGACGGAAAAACCTCATTTTTTGGACTTGATTTTTTTTACACAAAATCAGCCCGTGGTCGGAATCCGATTTTGTGTTCGGATTTTAGACTTTTTGGTCTCCGATCTAAGGCAAATCGGTATGAACTGCAAACAGATAGACGAACCTTTGAAAAAAGTAGGATACGATGGGCATTTGGAATAAAGAGTGGTCTCGATACAAAAATAATGGTGCCGTTTAGCAACAAAATGTTTTTTTTTTTTTAAAAAAATCCAACTTTTACTCTTCTGCTCATGCGCGATCAAAATAGCCAATACAAACGATGTTTCTAACACAACTAGGCAGTATGTTATTGAGAGATCACCTCGGATTTGGTGTTTTCGGATCTATTCAGAAATAGCTTTCAAAATGTGTTTCCTACTCGAATTTCAGGCGAAAATGACAAAAACCTCCAATGGTTAATGTGTTAACAGCGCTCTTTCCAAATATCTAATCATATCAATTTCACACGCTTCAACAAAAAAAAAAAAAAAAAAAAAAAACAAGAAATAAAAAAAAAAAAAAAAAAAAGAGAAACCCGATGTATATGTCGTTTTATTTCTCATATGTTATTCATTTCTTGGCCAAAGTATATAAATGAAGAAGCACTTAAGGAATGATACTATCTTTGGGTATATTAAACGTGTATGATCAGTAAATGGTTATAGTATAAAGCTAAACGCATATTAGAATTAAAATTGATAAAGACCATGGTCAGTAGAATATATATTTTTAAATTAACATGGACGTTTATAAAATATTTAAATAAACATTTACATCAAAAATATGATACAAGTTGACACAATCCTTGTGCAAACAACATTCGCACAACAAGTTGAGGTAATTAGTATAATGGTCAAACTATTTTCGTAGTTTATATTTCTGTCCGTATTTTATCTCCTTTTTATCAACCATAGTAGTCTTGTAACACCTTATATGAATATCTAGTTTAACTGAATTATTAATGTCAGGTAGTTAAATAAGTTCCTTCTTTAACAGTTTTCCATCAGCATACCATATCTGTAATGTCTACATTTAAAACAAATTATGAAGATTGAATTTTCTTAGTCATATATAATTTTGTAATGTTCATTAAATCTAATCATTTGATTCATGACAAGAAAAAATCGTGAAGACATGAAATAATTCACAAGAATGACATGAGCATAAAACTGGGATAAAACCAAATGGAGAAAAGAAAATTGACTCCATTGTCAGTAGTTAAGTGGGGCACATTAGGGACAATGGGACTTAGCATTAAAAAGACCCCTGGGTCAGATTAGGGACAATGGAAATTTAACATGGAGAGAAATCGTGGGTCACTTTAGGGACAATGGAAATTTAACATAGAGTTTGGGTCTGTCTAGGGACAAGGGAAATTAACATGGGGAATAGAGTTTGGGCTTTTGGGATTTTTTTTTTTTTAAATTTTTTTAAATTTAAATTTAAATTTAAATTTTAAAAAAGGGGTAGGCAATGGAAAGGCTATCTCTTTTCGAGAAATATGGCTGGCCCTGAAAAGGGCCTTTGGGTTTATGTTAATGTATTCATTAACATAAATGGCACCGCATTGGTCTTCTTCTTGTCCTTAGGCTACGTCTCACTGTTGGTCCGTAAATCAGCACTCTTTTCAGGCATCCTTGTCTTTCTACGTAGATCCTACGTATCCACAGGCTGGTGTTTGTCCTGTGGACAACGGTCCACTTGGATCGGACATACATGGGTATGTCCGTCCGGAACATCATGGAAGACACAAGCGTAGAAGATTGCACATCGGTCCACATCTTGAAGCAACGAGAACAAGTGAATCAATGCACTGAACTGCGCTTATTTATAAGTAGAGGCAGGATTGAAACGGATTGAGTTCATTCACCAATCCAAACACGCGTTACAAAATTCAGTCAGCCCGCATCCAATCCGAAGAGAGTAGTCTGTGACGTCAGTTGGTCTATATAGATTCGCTAGCGCTTGTGTGCAGTCAATCTATGAGACAGTGATTCAACATGACGGAAACTCAGAAAACGATCCATTGGGGTGCAGCAGCAGGGGAGACTGCCCAAGGGAACCCGGACTTACTTTCAGAAGAGGTACATTGGGATTTTGTGGATTTTCTTACCTCGCAAGAATTTGTTCCGGAACCTTCGTTACCTTCTTCATTACCGCAAGTGGAGAATTTTAGACAGAGACAGAAAGAAGAATTGGAGAAATTTGTGCAACGACAAAAGGAAGCGGAACAAGCTTTTCTCCTACAGCAACAGCAACAGCAACAAGAAGAGGTAAGAAAAAAACAACAGCAACAACAGCAAGAAGAAGTAGCAGCAAAGAAACAAGAGGGTGAAAATCAAACGGCTACGGTACTGTTGGACATTTTAGCGGAGTTAAGAAGTCTGAAACAAATGTATCAGACTTCTTTATCACGACCGAAGAGAATACGACCTTCCCGAGCTAAACACGCCAACCCTGTGACTAAGCCTGTCGTACCACCCTTAGTGATTTCAACCCAATCATCAGAGGTAGGCCTTGGCCGTGGCAAAGGCTTAAGGCAGTTAAAGTTGATTGGTTAAACTCACCCCTACACCAAAATAAAAAGGCCCTTTTCAGGGCCACCCACATTTCTCGAAAAGAAATACAATTTCAATTTGCCAATAACTCAAAAATAAACCCCACCCATTTTACCCTTATAGTACGTGTCTGTGTATGAGTGCGTGAGTGTAGCTTCTTATTTTAAAATCAAAACTCAAAGACACTTACCTTATATCATTCATGTATTCTTTTATCCATTTTTTACAATCCAATTCACAATTCACCACAGAACACTTTAATGAAAAGTTCATTGACTTCTTCTTTCACCTTGTTTAGTCTCTCTGTTTTTTTAATTTCTTCACCGTTTTTTCCTCATTTTCTTCCCTTCTTCTTTTCTTCTCCTGTTTCTTTGCTTCTTTTAAATAGAATTGTCTTCTTTCTTCCTCTTCTTCCTCTGAAGAATCCCTCTCTTCTTTCGAAGAATCCCTCTCTTCTTCTGAAGAATCCTTCTTTTCTTCTGACTCCTCTTGTTTCTTTTTTGGGCAATCTGGAGACCAATGTCCTTTTTCTTTACAATAATAACAGGTATCTTGACTTTTGTCTTTTTTAGCCCCTGTTTTTTTTTCTTTTTTGACGGTCTGGACACTCTGAAGACCAATGCCCTTTCTTCTGACAGATATAGCAAGTATCCTGACTCTTATCTCGAAAGGAAGGAGAGTAGTCTGTCGGCTGGTCTGAAGAGAATTTTCTAATGACCCCTCGCAAAGCTCTGACGAAACGTTCCATCTGGGTAGTCTCTTCCATCGTTCTCCTCGGTTTGAGAGTGAAATGAATAGTGAAAGGACAAGACACAAACTTTTTATATACGCTGGTTTGCCATGGCTATAAATTAGTCTATGGTGTTTGAACTTGAGTCATTTGACGTTTTGCACTCAAGATGAAACGATCCCATTCATTCGAGAAGAAAGAAGAAGAAGAAAGTAAGAGGCAGAAACGTGATCTATCGCCTCGTACCAGGGCCGAAATCTTGGCACAAATTCATGCCAGTGATTTTGAAGAGGACATGAGTGAACCAGAATCCGAACCCTCTAAACCAAGTTCACCACCCTTAGTCAACCCTGAAAAATACTATTCCATTCGAGAGACGGAAAAGCGCTCCTCTAGAAAATTTAGAACCACGGCTTACACCTACACGGTGAAGTTTAAAGATTTCAAGGCCGACGTACCCTTGGAGAAAGCAGAAGTGTTTATCACCGAGATGTGGGATTCTTTGCTCACCGCACTCAAGCGACAATGTCAACCCAAAGAAGACGATCGCTTGACACTATCCATAGATCACGACGGTTTGAAATCCCCTGTTTGGATCGAGTTTAGCAGACCCGCAGAACTGACCCCTTCCAAAGTCATGGACAAGATTCAACACGTACAACAATCTAATGACCAGTTTGACATCACCGATGGTAAAGCCACACTGAAAATGGCTCACGTCTCTCTTCCTCAAGGGACAGGACGCAAAAAGGTCCTACTGGTGAACGACCTTCGCAACACCAAAAAGAGTCTCGTCCGAATTAACAACCCTCAAGACCAGATGTGCTTAGCCCGTGCCATCGTGGTGGGACGAACCTATGCCAACAAGAACGACAAGGTAGAATGGAAAAGAACCTGGGAGAACATTCGAAAATCGAACCGAACCAAACAACGAAACGAAGCAGAACTCCTGCTGCAACAAGCTGGCCTGTCCAAAGACACACCCTGTGGCATTCCTGAGATGCAAAAATTGCAAGATGCCCTAGCTCCACGCTACACCTTGAAAGTGCACCCTCAAGAAATGCGCGGGTCACTGTTGTTTCGAGGCCAGGATTTTAAGGACGGAAAATACATTCACCTTTATTATCACGATGACCATTTCGATACCATTACCAGTATCACCGGATTCCTGGGATACAGTTATTATTGTGAGAAATGTGATTATGGTTATAACAATCGAGAGCAACACAAGAATTGTGGATTGAAATGCCCAGGATGTTTGGCCTCTCCACCCTGTCTGAGCGAAGAACCAGTGCCTTGTTCGACTTGTCTGCGCACGTTTGTCAGCCCTGCCTGTTACCAGCAACATTTGAAAACACAAGGTTCACAGAAGAAATGTGCTTGTCAACTCCTGAGATTGTGCCCTACGTGTGGACAAGGCATACTTACCAACAATGCCAAGGCACACGTATGTCGAGGAAAGAAAAAATGTCACATTTGTCACCACATCGTGGACTTGGAACACGAATGTTACGTGCAAAAATACCAACCCCCACCAGAGAAAGAGGACGGTCACAAGAAGAAAGGCAATTTCATCTTTTTCGATTTCGAATGCATGCAAGAGACTGGCATTCACATTCCTAATTTCTGCGTGGCTCATCGAGCGTGCGAGAAGTGCATTCAAGAACCTATCTTCAGTCATTGCCCTCACTGCAGCAAGATTCCTGGAGGGCGTGAAAAAATCTTTCGGGGACCGAACACGTTAGCCGATTTTGCCCAATGGGTCTTAAACCCCATCGACAAGACGTGGAGCCAAGAGGACATCGAACGTTACGGAGATTGTCATCGTCATGCCACGGTGATGGCTCACAATTTCTCCGGATACGATGGACAGTTTCTCTTGAGGTACTATACGGAACATGGCACCGAACGTCCTAAAGTGATTTTGAACGGAGCCAAAATCATTTTCATGCAAGTGGGACAAGTGCAGTTTAAAGATTCAATGAGTTACTTGGCCATGCCTTTGAGTCGAATGCCTAAAACGTTTGGAATGACAGAAATGGCTAAAGGGTACTTTCCACACTTTTTCAATACGGAAGCCAATCAACACGCCGTTCTACCCCATTTGCCTGAGGCTCACTATTACGACCCCGACAACATGCGTACCGAACAACGAGAAGCTTTCTACGCTTGGTACCAGGCTCATGCCTCTGACCACTTCGACTTTCAGGAAGAAATGTTAAAGTATTGTCGTTCCGACGTGGACATTTTACGACGTTGCTGTGGAAAATTTCGAGAACTGTTCATGGAACACGGAGGGGTCGATCCTTTGAAAGAAGCTTGCACCATTGCCAAAGCGTGTTCCTTAGTGTATCGACAACGATTCATGCCTGAAAACACCGTGGCTGTCATCAGTCCTCAAACGACCCACTATGTCAAGCGTCAATACTCGGTCAAAGCCCTACGTTGGTTACATTACTTGTGCGACAAGGAAGACAAATGGATTCAGCATGCCCGCAACGGAGGAGGCGAAAAGACCATCGGAACGTATTCGGTCGATGGCTGGGACTTAGAAAACCCCAAGATCGTGTACGAGTTTAACGGTTGCTTATTTCACGGATGTCCCGTCTGTTACCCTGACCGTGACACTAAAAATCAGTTTTTGCAACGAACCATGGAAGACTTGTACCAGGACACTTGTCAGCGACGCCTAAAGTTAGAACAGCAAGGATACCAAGTGGTGGAAATGTGGGTACACGAGTACGATCACCGTTTGAAAACCGATCCCGAGTTTAAACGCCTCGTGGAAAGTTACCAGTTCATGGACCCGCTGAACCCGAGGGATAGTTTGTACGGAGGAAGGACCAATGCCACCTGTTTGCTGTACCAAGCCGACGAAGAGAAAGGAGAAGAAATCAAATACTTGGACGTGTGTTCGCTGTATCCCTACGTGTGCAAATATTGTCGCTTTCCTACACGGCACCCGCAATTGTTGACGGAACACATGGACCTGAAAAACATTCGACAATACGAAGGCTTGATCAAGTGTAAAGTTTTGCCTCCCACGAACCTATACCATCCCGTCTTACCTCACCATTGTCAAGGCAAACTGATGTTTCCCTTGTGCCGTACTTGTGCCGAAACGTGCAACCAGGACCAACCTTGCCATCACAGCCAGGAAGAACGTGCCTTGACGGGAACCTGGGTCAGCGTGGAATTGTTCAAAGCTCTGGACATGGGATACCAACTGTTAGAAGTGTACGAAATTTGCCACTTTCCCAAGACACAACAGTACCACAAGGGTGACCCTACTCAGAAAGGCATTTTCGCAGACTACGTGGATGCCTTTTTGAAACTGAAACAAGAAGCCAGCGGCTATCCTTCCTGGTGTCACACTCCCGAAGACCAAATACAATTCAAGGAGAAATACTACGCACAAGAAGGCATCTCTTTAGACCACATCGAAAAAAACGAAGGCAGGCGATCGTTTGCCAAAGTTATGTTAAATTGCTTGTGGGGTAAAATGGCACAACGACCGTGTTTACCCAAGACGGAATATTTGACAGAACCTTCCCGCTACTTCCAGATGATTCACGACAAAACCAAATACATGAAACACGTGGACGTCGTTCGAGAGGATTTGATCTTGGTCAATTACGAAGAAGATCTGGACTTTGTACAAGACGACCCTTTTTGGAAATGTCATCATTGCGGCTTACGTGACAGCCCATGCTCGCTTAAAATTGTACGAAGCTTTAGAACTGTTAGAAGAACGCGTCCTGTACTTTGACACGGACAGTTGCATTTACATCCATCACCCGATTCAACAGCACCCTGACATCGAAGGAGACCGTTTAGGAGCCTGGACAGACGAGCATCCCGACGACAAGATTCTAAGTTTCGTCAGTGGTGGTCCCAAAAATTACGGCTACGAATACCGGGACAAACAAGGAGAAGTGCACACGACGTGCAAAGTGAAAGGACTGACTCTGAATCATCGTACCAGTCGAGTGGTCAACTTTGGGGTATTTAAAGAAGCCTTGCAATCGGGAGAGGATGGAAACTTTAAAGTGACCACCTATCAACCGAACAAGATTGTACGTTTACCCACTCACCACATCGTCAGTCGACCCTTGGAAAAAGTCTATCAAATTGTATACCAGAAGCGAGTGCGACTTCCCAATCACTTCACCTTACCGTACGGTCACGTCGGTATTGGTCTGTATATGAAAAGGAACCCTAGGCAAGATCGATAGTTCATTGTTCATTGAAGTAACTTACCATGTCGTTGACGAAGAAGAAACCAGATTGGTTAGGAGTCAAATGTTGGACATCACCGAGACCAGGGTTTTGAGGCTTGGACACAAGAGGTGGCCCAGTATGCACGAGAGTTATTCAAGGAAAAAAGTTACTTTTCAACCTGTGTTAGTGACGGTGCCAGAAGAACCCGTCACCCAGGACAGGACTGTCGTGGACAGGCCTGAAAGACCCTTTCGGGAGGACACTTGTGTGACCTTACCCCTACTATAGAACTGGTTAGAACTTTACCCAAAACATGTTGTACAGACACTTGTGTTTATTCCACGTTCATGGTTATCATGTGCCTTTTATTCTTGTACTGAAGCCTTTGGCTTTTATGCATTTTTGTCTTTCGTATTCATGTTTGAACATTCAATAAACGTGTTCTGAAAAAGTATATAAACTCTTGTCTTGTTTGTTTTTCGTGTCACAAGTGACATTTCTCACACTATGGATACCTCTGCTGTCTCTGCTCCCTCTTCCTCTACTGTCAAAGTCATCGACGAACACTTAGATCGTGCCAGTTGGGAGGCTTTGTATCTTCGCCATCCCTTTAACATGCTCATTGCTGGACCTAGCGGTTCAGGCAAAACCGAATTCGTCAAACGTTTGATCGAACATAAACATCATTTGATCGATCGACCCCCTCAACGAATCGTGTGGTGTTACAAAGAGTGGCAATCGGCGTACAGCCTCTTGCGAGAAAGTCAAGGCGATTCCATCGTGTTTGTGGAAGGCATTCCTAAAGAAGACGACGGCATCGTCTCTGACTCCCGTCTAACCCATTTGGTCATTTTCGACGACATGTTAGGAGAAGACGAAGAAGAAATTAAACTGTGGTTCACGCGCAAAGGGCATCACCGTAATGCCAGTGTCGTTTACATCACCCAAAATTTGTTTCAACAAAGTAAAGCCCATCGCACCATCAGTCTCAATGCGCATTACGTGGTCTTGTTTAAAAGCCCTCGAGATAAATCGCAAGTGCAAGTCTTAGCCAAACAGTTAGGAACGCCTTGGCTGACTCAGGCGTACCACGATGCCACTCAAACTCCACACGCCTATTTACTCGTCGATTTGAAACCTACGACTCCCGAGGATTTGCGATTTCGTACCCAATTGTTTCACCACTGGTGCCAAGACGGAGGGCCTGTCCTGTACACGTCTCCGTCCTCGACTTCATTTCACTCCCCATAAAAAAATCTATAAAAACCTCAGACCCTTTTTCGTCTGTCTCACTCTCAGTGCGAACATGACGTCCCTTCAGTCGCATCTTCCCGTCAAATTGATTCGTGCCTTGTATGGCATCAGTCGAGAAAAAGATCCACAAACACGAGCTCGTGTCTTAGAAGCTAGTCTCAAAGAAGTCTTACGATGGTTCACGGTGACGGCACGTCAATTACTCCAAGGAATCATTCAGATTCCTCATCAAACCAAACGCTTTTTCGATCGAAACAAAGTCGCTTTGGTCCAACTGGCCGATCCCCGCATCGACACTCAAACCAAAAAACAAATCATTTTGAAACCTGGAGGGAGCGGTACTCTAGGAGGGGTCATCATTCGCTCACTCTTAAGATGGGATCCTAATGCCCCCAAAGTTATACCCAAGACAAAAGTCCAACGAATCCCCAAGAAGAAAAAGACCAGGTCCCCAAGGAGAACTTCTCCAGTGGCAGGACCCTCCTCTGACCAGACACCACCACCACCCCGGAAAAAGAAAAGAAGCCCCCAGAAAAAGAAAAGTCCACAGAAAACTAGCCGCAAGAGAGGCACTTCGGCCAGGACGCAACCTTACACTCGCAAACCACGACCTGCCACGGCAGTGACTGCGTCTCCGGCAGCTTCACGTTTGTCCACTTCTCCGTTAATGACACCCAGAACTGAAGAGTACTTGGAGACGTTGATCACACCAAGAACTTCTCCGTTGATGACCCCCAAAAGAACTTCCCCAGTGGCAGGACCTTCCAATTTAGTGGCAGTGGCTGCTGCTCACAAAGTACCTTCTCCCAAAATCAAAGTTCAAGAAAGATCGGGCATGTTACAAAGTTTACTGGATTTGTCCAAGCAAGAACTGGCTCGATTTAGTCCGTTACGTACCCCTGCACGACGTGTCATGCCTGTCCTCAAACTAATACGACGTCAAGACAATCAGTGGCGACGCGTTCCAGTATAAAAAAGGCCTGTGACCAAGTCGGGTATCAGTGTTTTTTGGTGCTCCTGAAGACTCAAAGATGTCACCCTCCAGAAAACCCCAAGGAAAGAAAAGGAAAGGACTGCCACCACGTTTAGCCAAACATGGGGACATGTTATCTGTCCTGTCCTAAGCTTCTCCACCCCTACGAAAAAAACTCATTCAAACAGCCTCCAAAGAGGTCATCGATACCGTGTGCGAATGTTGTTTGAACGTTTTGAAATGCACGATCCCTTTGTCCAAACACCAGAAACAATGCTTAGGCAAACATCGTCACGTTCTTCGCCAAATGGTTCAAAAGAAAATTCCCATTCGTCAAAAAAAGAAGATGTTAGTGCAACGTGGAGCTATTTTACCTCTCTTGTTAGGCCCCATACTGAAAGGAGTCTTGGGAACCATGTTGGGAGGACTGGTGGGAGCAAGATAAAAAGGCCTCGGAAGTTCCAAGATCTCAGAATCGACCCCTGACAACCCCATGGAAGGACGAAAACTAGCTTTAGTGCCTTACAAACGATGGATGGAATACCATCGGTGGCAAGAACAACACACCCCGCATTTACCTCCCAATCCCAATTTGAGCGAGATGTCCCAGTTACAACACGAATTGCAGTCCTTGATGGATCGCCAAGATTTGTCCGAAACAGAAAAATCACAAAAGTACGGTCAACTCTTGCAACGACTGCAACTCTTTCACCAGAAAGCTTTAGACGAAACAGCTCTACCCACTCTGAAAGATTTTAAGACCTTGATGAAAAGTCCAGCACCAGTACCAGTACCAGTACCAGTACCACCAGTACCCGTGACCAAGACAGAAAAAGGAGAAGAAGAGGAAGGGTTTCAAACTCCACCAGAAAAAGTACGCAAGTTAACAACACCACCTACCTCCAGAATTGGATGGATTAAAAAGATGATGGCCACCCCTTCTTCCTCACAAGAGAAAAAGAAAGTGAAGACAGAAGTGAAGACAGAAGTGAAACAAGAACCGATATCCCCCGCTCAGACATCCTTCTCCTCTTCGACACCTATTGCTGGCCGCACACGCAAAGCATTGCAATCCAAGAAAGTACCCCAAGAGAAAAAGAGTAGCATCCTCCAAGAGTGGGTGTCTTATTAACACACCAACCAACACAAAAAAATGGAAAAAGTCTTAGCCAGCATTTACTACGATCCCTCCCATCCTGCAGGTTACGCAGGAGTTCAAAAATTGTATCGTGCTGCCAAAACGCGACTGAAAAGTCTCCGTTTACCTCAAGTGCAACGATGGTTACAAGAACAAGCTACCTACACTTTACACAAACCCATTCGACGCAAGTTTGCCAGAAGTCGCACCCGAGTGGAAGGCATCGATCATCAATGGCAAGCCGATTTAGCCGATGTCTCTCATTTGGTCAGCTACAATCGTGGCTACAAATATTTGTTTTGTGTCATCGACGTCTTTTCCAAATTTGCTTGGGTCGTACCCTTGACTTCCAAATCGAGCAGCGAGTTAGTGCGAGCCCTGCAACGGGTGTTGAAACAAAGCGGTCGTCACCCTCTTCGATGGCAAACGGACAAAGGCACCGAATTTCTGAACCAAGCTTTCCAAAAAGAATTAAAGAAACGTGACATTCATTTTTTTACCACCGAGAATCCCGAAACCAAAGCCAGCATCGTGGAACGTTTTCAACGCACTTTGAAAGAACGCATGTGGAAATATTTCACGCATCACCACACTCTGAAGTACATCGACATCTTACCGCACCTGGTGCAAGCGTACAACCAATCTTACCATCGAAGCATCGGACGTGCCCCGCAAGACGTGACTCCCGACAACGAAGTGCTGGTGTTTGAGCGCCTGTTTGGTACGTCCCCGACGAGGGCTGTCCCCAAGAAAAGTGGAGTGTTGGCCATAGGAGATTGGGTGCGCATTGGCAAAACCAAACGCACTTTCGACAAAGGTTACTTACCTAACTGGACGACCGAATTGTTTCGCGTCACTGGACGAGTGCATGGCCGTCATCCTGCCGTCTATAAATTGGAAGACATGAACGGAGAAGTGCTCAAAGGAACGTTTTATTTGCCCGAGTTACAACGTGTCACCAAAAAAGAAGACGACGTGTACGACATCGAATGCATTCTCGAATGCAGAACCCGTAAAGTGGGCAAACGACGTATCAAAGAAGTCAAAGTACGTTGGAAAGGATATCCACCCAGTTTTGATTCTTGGATCGACGCTTCGCAAGTCATCGACTATAAAAAGAAGTGACCATCATGCCCTTTCACACAGCAGACGCAGCTACGTCGACCACTCCTCCTTCACCTAGTTCTTCTGTGCAAGATTTACAAAAACAACCCTTGTGGGTGTGGTGTGGAGAACGTGTGCCTAAAACGCAAATCGTCTTTTTCTGCCAAATCTTCGTGGTGTATTGTGTCATCGGGGCAGCCATCGCCAATTTGAGTTTGCAACAAGGAGACAAACAATTGTGGACCATTTTATTGAGCAGTTGCATCGGTTACCTGCTTCCTAATCCCTCCCTGAAATTCACCTCGAACGGGAACCCCGGGAACCTTGTGTCCAGTGCCAGTGCCAGTCACCACTTCAATCACAACCAGAACCCCATTTTAGACGGAGACACGCCTCTGACGTCCAGTAACCCCTCGGACAGCCACAGAACTCTGGAATTATGAGTCACCAAAACCAATTTTACTTAACCTTACCCAGTGACAGTTCCATGGAGGTGTTTCCCAAGAACACGTTGTGCTGTTACACGGCCAAATTACCTCAAGCCATCCAGTTAGATCACGAAGCCCATTGGGAAGTGGCTTTAGTAGAAATGATTCACCCGACCCAAGTCCTCAATGTCCTTCCCAATCAAAATTTTTTTGATGTGGAAGTTCATGACGAGTAAATGCAACAGTGGATGGATAGCAATGTCAAATATGACAAGAAAACCCGTACACAAAAGTACACCACCTATCACTTGTTCATTCCCCCAGGCTATTATTTTAGTGGTCAACATTTGGTCAGCACCATAGCCTCCAGGTTTAATGTCGTGTTTCTGAAAGCTTTGGAGCATGTCAACAAAAATGTCACCATGGAGTACCACAAAGCAGCTCGTCGCTTCTTGATGAAATTTGAACGGAGTAAAATCCTGTCCATTTTATTTTGTCCTGAATTGTTTGACATGTTGGGCGGAGACATGGACATGAGAAAGACCATGATCAAGAAAAACGAATTACCCATCGTTTACGACAACGAGTCTTTTAGCAAGTTATTTCGTGCCCCGGTAGAACTGAACCAAGGACTGAATTTGATGTTCGTGTATTCCGATGTGGTGGAGTACAACGTGGTGGGACACACCTCCGTACCGTTACTGCGTGTCATTCCTTTCAAAGTGGATTCTGCCACGAACACTGACGAGGAAGGTGGAAACACTTACCACGTCCACCGCGAATTTGTCCATCCTCACTATTTGCCTGTCAGTAAGTCGTATTTGGACACGGTCAACATTGCTATAAAAGGAGATCTGGGACAAAATATTCCATTCACCAAAGGAAAAGTCACGGTGAAACTCCATTTTCGAAAACGGTTCTCTCACGACTCTTAAGTCATGTATCCAGTGTACCGAGGGGTTGCTCGACAGCGAGGACACGGCTTAGGAGATATGTTAAAATCGGCCTTTCGTTCGGTGGCCCCGGTGTTGAAACCGATGGTGACACGCGGATTGCACGCCTTGAAAGATGCGGCACTGACGCAAGGCAAAGAATTTCTCCAAAATGTCATCATCGACAAACAAAACCCTAAAGAAGCCTTCATGAGGGCAGGCAAAAATGTCTTGCTGCAAACGGGCAAAGACATTTTAGGCCAACGAGAAACACCTATAAATGCCCTGCACGCTACCGAGTCAGGCATTCAGCAAGGACAAGGCAGAAAGAGACGACGAAGAAAACACCCTTTCACCAGACTTCAAGCGAGAAAGGCCGAGAAAAGAAGAACCGTTCGAGACTTAGACGTTTTCGATTATTGAGAAAAGAGACAAAAAAATGATGCACCGAGAATCTTGCGCTTGTTCCAAGACGGAACTGGATCTGTTTGCCATGCCCCCCACGATGATGACGATGCAAGAATCCCAGTGGGTGAAATTTCACCCCGTCTCCTCACTGACCGATTCCGCTCCCATCGAGTTTAAAATCAAAGGACAGCCCGAAGATTACATCGATCTGAATAGCAGTTACTTGTACCTGAAAGTCAAAATTCTAGATAAGACTGGAGGTGCTATAGACGATGAAGCAGTAGCTCCCGTCAACAATTTCATGCATTCCTTGTTCAGTGGAGTGGACTTGTATTTGAATAACAAACTGGTCAGTAGCAGCATGGATACTTACCCTTATCGTGCCTACCTGGAAAATCTCTTGACGTACGGAATAGATGCCAAGAACACTCATCTCAATGCCTGTGTGGTATGGGAAGCTGACGAACCTACCAAGTTTGAAATATTGGAAACTGATGAAAAGAAAGACAACAATGATGGATTTGTAGAACGAAGAAAGAGAATCACGGGAGCCGACACAAGTTTAGAACTGATGGATCGTTTGCATTTGGACATGTGGTTGCAAGAAAAGTATTTGCTGAACGGGGTGGATGTCCGCCTGAGACTGAATCGTAGCAGTGCCGCTTTCCATTTGATGGCTGATAGTGAGGGTTACAAAACCAAAATCCTAGAAGCCAGACTCTACGTACGCCGTGTGGAAGTGTTACCTAAAGTGGGAAACGACATCAGTCAGACGTTGAGCAGAACGACCGCCAAGTATCCCATACGACGCGTGGAAGTGAAAACCTTCACCATTCCCAAGGGACAGCGATCCATGATCGAAGATCATCTGTTCCAAGGACAGTTACCCAAACGTTTGATCGTTGGTATCGTCGAGAATACAGCCTTCAACGGAGCTGCCGAAAAAAATCCTTTCTACTTTCAACACTTTGGCGTGTCCAAAATCGAAGTCAGTCGCGATGGCAAGACCTTGTGTACCCGACCTTTCGAACCTGACTTTAAAAAGAAGAATTACTTGAGATCGTACTTGTCCTTGTACGAAGCCACCGGACAGTTAGGAACCAATACCAGTCACGGTATTACGTACGAGGATTATGCAGGAGGCTACGCTTTGTGGGCTTTCGATTTCACTCCAGACCAAGGCAGCGACGAGGGACATTTCCACCCTATAAAATCCGGCCAGATTCGTGTGGAAATTCAGTTTAAAGACCGAGACCCTGATGAAACGGTGAACGTCATCCTGTATGCAGAATTCGATAATACCATAGAAATCAACAGTTTGAGAGAAGTCATCCTAGATTACTAGAAACCATGGAAGACTGTTATCCCTCTTTACCTAGTGGAGAAACTTTTAGTGTTGCATTGTTGTTAAAAATGTTAGAGTTGTTGTTGTTTAGTGTTAAGTGATTTTTGAATAAAAAATGTTGTGTTTTGAAAAAATTGTTTGATGATATATTGTTGGATTATTGTTAAAAATGTTAGAGTTGTTGTTTAGTGTTAAGTGATTTTTGAATAAAAAATGTTGTGTTTTGAAAAAAATGCCTTTGTCTTTTGTTTAGCTATAAGAATGTTGGATTGATGCTCTTTCATTTCTTACTATCCCTCTCATGACACTCACTAAACGTTGCGACTCAAAAACCGTGTGGGGGATGTTTTCCTTCACGTCCGCGCTTTAACTTTAAGAACCGGGTTGTTTCCAGTCTAACCATCCATTGTCGACTCATCCTCCTACGAAGATGTGCTCCAAACTAGCTAAACTCAACGAAGCCTACGTGAATTTGCATAGGGTCAGACACAGTCTGATACCGAAGCCAGAAGAAATAGAGAATGTGAGAATGTTAAAAATCACTGAAGACCTGATAGAAGAACTCTTCAGAGAAGAAATGAACAGGGAAAAAGAAGAATGGACAGAGAAGTACAGACTTCAGAGACAGCAGCAACAACAACAACAAGAGCAGCAGCAGCAGCAACCTGAACCTGACAGAGGCTTTGTCGATTGCCGTATCGACACCAAAGAGTTCTTCTTTTCTTTCCGAAGAAGCAGACCTATCGCCAGAAAGTCTATCCTCAGAGGACATCGCATTCTTAGAAACTAAAAAAAGAATGCCATAGCAAACAAAAAAACAGCCCTTTTCAGGGCTACCCCAATACTCTAGAAAAGAAATAACGATCGATTTGCCAATGTGTGTAGGTAGAGTAGTGTGAAAATAAACACTAACTCTTTTTTAAAAAATGTGAAGGTATGTGTTTGTGTGTTAGTAAGTGCTTAAGTAAGTTGGTATGAATAGTAGATTAAAATTATGTTTTTTTGGTGTTTGAGGTGTATATTTGGAGTTAGATTGGATTGCTTTGCGTATGTGGATAGTCTAATGAAGTGATTTATAAAAAATTTTAAAATAGTGATGGGTAGCATAAAAAAGTGAGTGAGTGTTTCTTTTAGGTCCGCGCGTTGTTGTTTTTGGTCATGATGTAGGTAACATCAATTTTATGTTTTTTTAGGGGGATGTTTTCCTTCACGTCCGCGCTTTCACTATAAATTGAAACTCGCTGGGCAGTCTAGCTACCCTTGTTGATTGATCAACACCAAAAATGAACACGAGACTGTCTAAACTGTTGGAACTTCATGTGCATCTGGAATATGCCAGGCGCCTGTTGAATGAACTGGCCGCGGAAGCCATTGTGGAGGAGGGAAGGATAAGAGAGGAGGAGGAAAGAAGAAAAAAAGAAGAGGAGGAGAGAAGATATAAAGAAGAAGAGGAAAGAAGATACAAAGAGGAGGAGAGAAGAAACAAAGAAGAGGAGGAGGAGAAGGAAAAGAAGAGAAGAAGAATAAATTTCAGAATCCCAGAGAGCGAAAATTGGGATTCTGAAGCGACATATCCTGCCTCTGCTCTCTCCCCCAAAAAAGTAAAAAGTAACTGGGGGATAAGATGTGTATGTGGCGCCAGGCCTGGAAGGTGCCGCCATTAACCAGGTGTCCATGAAGTTCCAAAAAAACAGCCCTTTTCAGGGCTACCCAATACTCTAGAAAAGAAATAACCATCAATTTGCCAATGTGTAGGTAGAGTAGTGTGAATATAAACACTAACTCTTTTTTAAGATAGTGTGAGGGTATGTGTTTGTGTGTTTGTGTTTGTGTGTTTGTGTTTGTGTGTTTGTGTTTGTACCCGCTCACGTACGATTGTGTGAATAGTAGATTATGGATTTGTTTATTGTTTCTTAGCGTATGTGTTTGTGTTTGTGTGTTTGTGTTTGTACCCGCTCACGTACGATTGTGTGGATAGTAGATTATGGATTTGTTTATTGTTTCTTAGCGTATGTGTTTGTGTGTTTGTGTGTTTGTGTTTGTGTGTTTGTGTTTGTGTGTTTGTGTTTGTGTGTTTGTGTTTGTACCCGCTCACGTACGATTGTGTGGATAGTAGATTATGGATTTGTTTATTGTTTCTTAGCGTATGTGTTTGTGTTTGTGTGTTTGTGTTTGTACCCGCTCACGTACGATTGTGTGAATAGTAGATTATGGATTTGTTTATTGTTTCTTAGCGTATGTGTTTGTGTTTGTGTGTTTGTGTTTGTACCCGCTCACGTACGATTGTGTGGATAGTAGATTATGGATTTGTTTATTGTTTCTTAGCGTATGTGTTTGTGTGTTTGTGTTTGTGTGTTTGTGTTTGTGTGTTTGTGTTTGTACCCGCTCACGTACGATTGTGTGAATAGTAGATTATGGATTTGTTTATTGTTCTTAGCGTATGTGAAGAGTATAGTTTGGGTTTTGTAAGCGCTCACGTAAGATTGTGTGGATAGTAGATTATGGATTTTGTTTATTGTTTCTTACCGTATGTGGAGAGTATAGTTTGGGTTTTTATTATATGAAATGAGAAAGTATAGTTTGGGTTTTATTATATGAAATGAAAAAGTAGGGGGATGTTTTCCTTCACGTTCGCGCGTTGTTTGGTCATGATCTAGGTAAGATCAATTTTACGTTTTAGGGGGATGTTTTCCTTCACGTACGCGCTTTAAGTATAAGAACCCACAGTATTCGTCGTTCAAACCATTCTGCAAAGAATAAAAAAAGAAGATGGCTTCTAACCAAATGGACAAAATACAAACATTACAAGACGTTTTAGACAACTTAGGAATGATGGAGCAGATGTTAATAAGACTGGTTGAAGACCATTATTCCTATAGTCCCCATCGTGTAAAGATGGAAATTAATAGCTTAAAAAAGGTAAAGGACAAGATTAGTGGTGTCATGAAAGAGATAAAGGAGGAGAAGGAGGATGAAGAGGAAAGAATAAGAATAAGCAAATGGAACGAAAAGATTGAAAAAGAAGAAGAAAATGAGAAGAGGAAGAAAGAAGAGGAGGAAGAGAAGAAGAAGAAAGAAGAGCAGGAGAAAAAGAAAGAGAAGAAGAGAAAGAGTGTTGGAGATAAAATAAGAACTTGGTGGAGAAAAAGAAGAAATTAGAAGCAGAAGAAGAAGAAAACCCAAAGGCCCTTTTCAGGGCCAGCCATATTTCTCGAAAAGAGATAGCCTTTTCATTGCCTACCCCTTTTTTAAAATTTAAATTTAAATTTAAATTTAAATTTAAAAAAATTTAAAAAAAAAAAAATCCCAAAAGCCCAAACTCTATTCCCCATGTTAATTTCCCTTGTCCCTAGACAGACCCAAACTCTATGTTAAATTCCCATTGTCCCTAAAGTGACCCACGATTTCTCTCCATGTTAAATTTCCATTGTCCCTAATCTGACCCAGGGGTCTTTTTAATGCTAAGTCCCATTGTCCCTAATGTGCCCCACTTAACTACTATTGTCTTTTTTTTTAATGTACGTTTCTTCACCAAGTTGGCTTTAATATTTGTAAAGTGGTATGTGATAACACTTAGAATGTGGTATGTGATAACACGTAGAATGACAGCCTCTTCAAACAGATCAAACATATCCACATGTAACCAGTATCAACAATTAGCATATCTTGATACTTTTAGTCTGGCTCTATAGGAAGTGTTACAAATCTATGGACTTAAAGAAAGTATGTAACAACAAGAAACAAAACCAATAAGTTTAGTAAGTTCAACCAATAAATTTATTTCTTAAGTTACAGTGGGAAAATATATGGGACAACTTACGGTAATTTGAAATAAATTCAAAATTATCCTTCATGTTCTAACTCAAGTCAAAACATTGAGAAATGTTCCGACTGAAATAAAACAATCTTGAAAGTGATGATGTACCGATAGTCTTGATGTATCACACTCCCACAAAGTCTTTAACTGAATTCACAATAATCCTAAGTCCAAAAGTCAATGAACACTTTGTAATTTCAACTAATAATTTAAATAATTCGTCTCAAAATATGGTTGATCACAACTATAAACTCTGATATTTGATTCTCAAAGACTGATATTATAAACAGGAGTGAAGAAGTTTGTTGCAAACTCATTTGATACTGTTTCACTTAACCTAAGATAATAGAATTTCCCAGTAAAAACACCATATATTGATCTCAAATCGAAGCAAACTGCTTTTACAAAAATGGCAACAGACAGCTAAGACAAAACTCTCAAGTACGGGTATAGGTGAAGCAAATACTATAAATTAAAGGTACATAACAGAATAATCAATTAACAAGCTACAACTTGAACATTCTGAAACTTTCAGTTTAAAGTAATAATTACAAAATAGTTCTCAGTGGATGGAAGAACGTTCAACTATTAGAATGGTATTATAGTTCCTTTATAAGAAAGAAGTATCTGCCTATGAAAGTCAGGCAAGAAAATGGCCATTACTTGGATTATGCAAAGACCTAGCAAAAATCTGTAAGATGAATATTGCTTAGATGTATTTAATAAACGGAATTAAGAATTATCTGGAAAGTAAGCATCAACCGGAGAGAAAAAAGAAAAGATGAAGAAAATGTTATAAGGATTTACCTAATCTACAACTTCAAAATAAAAGTTTCGAGTATAAAAATGTGTGTGCTAATAAAAGAAGATTACGTGTTGACATCAATTTAGGAAATTACATCATAATGTTAAATAATATATCTCTGATATTTCGTATCTCATAGCCACCATGTCCTCATAATACGCTTCTTTCCTAAAGGCTGTATTCTGCCTGGTGGGCGTTTCTCTGCAAGAAATCTTGTGAAATTTGGACAACTCGTACCCCAATATGTGTCCCTTTCATCTTGTCTGGTTGATCAAGATCTTCCAGAGTAATGTACAATTCATGGCTCTTTTTGCTTTCAATATTTTCAAAAAGGAAAAAATTGGCATGTTGACCCTGCAGCTGCGAACCACTTTAAAACAACGACAGAACAGTGCCTTTCATGATTCTTTACTATTCCATTTTTTTAACAAACAGTAATGAACCAAGACAGCCTCAGGTGTCGAACATTATTAAATGATTTCTACACCTCAGAACTGAGCTCCTAATATTGCCATTTTGAGTCAGAACGGAGCAAAATAGAACTTAAGAGTGGTCACATAAAATATATTATCATGGATCAGTTGTTCATCAACCTACCATGTTCATATACGTCATTTCACCATCTCGCAAACGTTTCGGATAAAGCCTATGCAAAGCTGTGTTATTTTTCATACTGCTTGTGAATATTGTCTTTCACACAAGCAATACGTTCTTTTAGAACAATACGTGATTTTCTAATATGCAGCCTATGGGCTTTATAAAATACAAGTGGTACTCCAGATGACACTCCAAGGCTGCTGACTGAAGATTAGCATGCAGATCTTTGATTATTTTATTTTTTGAAAACAAACCCAACATATTCTCTCTATTTTTACATAATTCCTACGATTCAGTTTTAACTATATATGCATAAAACATATTTAAAAACCAACATGATTGGAATGTTCAAATTTTCATTGTATCATTTCTGACACGTTCTGTGTATTTGTGTCTCCGTTCTTATGGTCAGAATTCTGACACATTGTTTCTTTGAAATCGACCAGAGATCATTTGCCAAAGGCAATGTAAAATAGATTGTACAGCTCGAAAATCGTTAAATAAAGATTTCCCCGTTTTGATGGTAAAAACCATTATGTCCCCGTTTTGTAGATTTTACAAGAATATGTGGGTTTCTGTATGTAATTAACTTAATTTGCATGTGATTTTGATTTCATTAAATACGAAATTTACTGTTTATATTAATTTGGAAAATTCTTTTAATTTACATATCATAAATAGGAAGACAAATATCAAGTTTTTTAAAAAATCTTCAGTTATTAGTTTGGTCTGTACTTGATGATGCAGCATGTTTGGTCTACATGTCTACCTTTATAGCAGCTGTAAATGTGATAGCATAAAAAACATCTACTATGTCAAAGTTAAAAAAATTGTCATGTATTCTTTTGGTTTTAAAATGTACATCCTTTGAAATTACAAACAATTATAGGTACATCATTCTATGAGTCCAACATATTGAAAACTGGTAGGAAAAAACACCATTTTTATGGACCTTAATAAAAACATTCAAAATCTTCATTTGTGGCTAGAAAATACATGAAGTACAAAGGCCTTTGCAGTAGCTTCTTATGCATAAAAAAAACCATGTCATTATTAGGTCACACCTGCCTGCATCAATCATGTGTCGGAAGGTCACTATGTGGACTGCTAACTGGAGGTATACAGTAGTTAATACCAGCCAGCAAGAATCCATCATGCTCACAGTCATGTTGATAACAAAGGACCATTCAGCTGGAGTGTCATATTACCAGGGATAGAAAATATCCATTTCTTGGTGAATGTTGTTAGAGTAATCTATACATAGTGCATATAATACTCTCTTCACAGTCGGACTACGTCGCGCGATTTTTGGTCTCTGTTAGTTTACTCCCATCCAGACTTTATTATTTTCGCGTTAGTCAGGTTCGCAGGATAAGCAAAAGCGTACTTTGGAGCTATGCCATCGTCTCTCGTAGACGGACGGATGCCAAGAGTCAGGTTCGGCATAGTAACTCCACTTTTCATCACCTTATTGAAACGTTTATTGTCACTCTTTCGTTTTTTAGCGAGTAGTTGTTTGGCGATTTCAACACGAGTCCGATTTGGATCAGCCGTCAATAAATGCGAGGCCGATTTTCAGAAACCCTCTCTGAGCTTCGATTGAGTATTTAGAATATGAAAAACAGCTGCCGAATGCATGCCAATGATAATGGGAATATCTTCCACCGTGTATCGAGTATTTTTTATCAACAGCTCTTTCAAAATAGGCACTTCGCACTCACCAATCGCAGACAAAGATATTTCTGAACGTGGACCATCTTTCTTGGATTTGCGATCATTTTTAAAACGAAAAAAAACTACCTCAAAAGTGTAGGATATGACTGAGAATTACAACTCCAAACATCATCCACGAATAGTTGATACCCATCATGTTATTCTTAGAGCACCCTAATTTTACATTATGAGTTTTGCTTTTATCCGAATTTTTCTCTTTCTGTCGTAGGGACAATTGATGTGATATGGCTGTTTCCAATTTTCTTGTCTTTTACATACAGTGGTCACATTGATTAGAATCCACATTTCACGAAGCTCACCGCTTCTGCAGTCAAAAAATACAAGCAGAATCTTCACAGCACACTCATCCAATGGCCTTATGGACATAGTTATGTTCCACTGGTCTAGCTATCACGCCGATATAGCACAGAAAACAACAGGCATATGGTTATAGAAATTAAATAAACATGTATTTAAAGTAATTAGAATTACTTTTGATTTTGAAGATGCTGATTATATTAGAGACAAGATAGAAGATTAAGTGGACGAATTAGTAACATTAACTTGTAAACAGTCTTAAAGGAAATATATATTTCATACTTGAACTCTGACAAACTTTGCCAGCCTTCTACACCGAAAGTACATTTATATTTTACTGTGGAGGTTGAAAGTGAGTGCGAATTTGACCAGATATATAGTAATTATTTACATCTTATCAATTCAGCTTCTGGACAACTCATTTTTGAGATATCAAAGATTAAATTTGACTTATAAAACACAGATTTGTGCATCAGAAACAATCAAGCCATGTAGATATATATATATCAGGATGACGACTGCGAAGTCTGATAGCTTGATATATACAGGGGGTAGTAGTGGTTATCAAGGGAGTATTTTTTATTTGAATTTGGTGTAGTGAAAATAAACCATTAAACATGTAGCCTTAAAGTGTGTGTTTGATTGCTCTACCTGCTAATTCCCCATGTAGCTGTCCCCACCCAAAACAACTACAACACCTTTCCGACATTTAAAGCTCACTGTCATTCACCTATGTTACGTAACACGTTTAAATCTACAGGTGCCTGGTGTGCTGCACGTTCAGCTCCGGATCATCTTATAAGTGGTTATTTTGTCCATCGATCACTATTAAATTTATTGACAGGAAAAGTTATAACAAAATATTCGGGACATATCAAATAGCCCTCGAATACGTATACCTTCTTTCCATGCTATCATTAGAAGTGGGTTATGTGAGATCCTCTCTTCTTATGATGCTTTTGTTATAGTTTCATAGGAGATGATCTACGATGGTGTCATTGCCCATATCGAGTAAACAATAAAATAAAGTATCAAATTAATGGATGGAATAATAGGGATCTGAGTATAGACATAAAATAGAAGAACACGAGCCTCGTAAGTAAAATATAACAATTTAATCAATTAGACAAACAAACTGAAATTGAACCTGACATTGGAATGGTTCACTTTCTCTTTGAAAAGGATTTACAAAATTTATGCGAAATTCAATTAGCCGTTTTGTTACACCCATACACAAAATTGATCATATACTCGAGTGACTGATCGAACTCAAATTGCCAGCATGTCAGCATCACCTGGCTGATACCGGTCTTTTACAAATCCCTTTTGGTGATAGGTCGGCGTTGCCTTATTTCTTCTCTCTCTCTATCTCTCTCTCTCTCTCTTCCTCTAGTCTCTTCGGATCATGAACCGTCTTGGTCGTATGGAAAAAGTTTTCCTTCAAATAAAATATAACATCCAACCTAAATACGCGAAAAGGTTTTCCCTTCTTGGATCGAACATTCCCACTCTATTTAGGTCAGATCATCTTGTCATAATTCAAAAGTACTAAGCTAATATGGTCAGTTCGCAGCCTGAGACACACTGACAACCATTTTGCCATACACCACACATCCCTTGGACAATATAAAGAGAAATATTTGTTATTTACTGGAGCTAAATTTTGGCTCCCCTCAGGAATTCAGACTGACTAAGGGAGATTAAATAGAACTTTGAATTTCGACTAGAAACACACACACACACACACACGCACACACGCACGCACGCACGCACGCACACACTCTCTCTCTCTCTCTCTCTCTCTCTCTCTCTCTCTCGTTTAGCTCATACAATCAGGATTACTTTCTTTAACCGACAAAAGATGTTTTAACACTCTTATGGAAGTTATAACAATTATAAAAGTTAAAAGTTTCCATACAGTGAATTTAATAATTATAACTCGAATCTGCTAGGGTCTTTAATAATTTACAAATTTTCATTTCTTTGCGTCATATACTTTTGTTTTTCTCTGTCATTCCTAAAATTAGAACTCCTTATTTTGGCACAAATGTTTCCAGTCAAAGTTTATGATGGGAAAATATCAATATTGAAATGACCTTGAATGTAACTGTTTTTCCAGTCACGAGCGAATACATCGTTGACAGGAAAGAGTAGTTTGTTAAAATTTTACCATATATATATAAGTTTATTTTGGCACTCAAATTGACATATAAAAAATCCCGCTGATTCGTATATGTGTAAACAAATCTAAGAAATTATTTTTAGATGGATATGGCGTACATCTGATATTTTAAGTACATGTGTAATATGTCATGTCTGTTCTTATCTGGGGATAAAAAGTTAATCGCTTCAGAGGCGGAATCAACTAGTGGTTTTTAATGGAAGGCGTCGAGAAACAGCCCGAGTCATATCCATCCGATACCTCATATTTGATAAGTAGAGCAGATAAGAAATATGTTTGAGAAATGTGTTGATCTGTTACTATGCATTGAAAACGGTGGTTCCAAAATCAAAACCAACTGTTGTCTTTCCTCCCCGAAGGTTCTATGATAATATTTATTAGTTCTGGTCACAGATTATTTCAAGATGCTCTTTAACTTATTTTATACAGTCCGAAAAAGTGGACTGTAAAAAGTTTACAAATATATATTGCTTTTATACGATTAATTATGGGAATTGTAGTAAGAAATTATTTAATATTGACATCAGAAAAAAGTAGAAAGTGTTTTTGGAGATGAAGAGCTGTAAGGAAATATTTCACGGGTGTAATAAGTTGTTGCTCGTTAAATAATCAGGGCGGAATAATATATAACAGTATTTAGGTTGGCACTAATGGACTATCTTACTTATAGTAATCTGGCTTTTGAAGGAAGTGGGATACATGGACATAAAGTAGGAACTGTAGCAAGTATGGGCTGTCTTACTTATAGTAGTCTGACTTTTGAAGGAAGTGGGATACATGAACATAATGTAGTAACTGTAGCAAGTATGGGCTGTCTTACGTATAGTAGTCTGACTTTTGAAGGAAGTGGGATATATGGACATAATGTAGTAACTGTAGCAAGTATGGGCTGTCTTACTTATAGTAGTCTGGCTTTTGAAGGAAGTGGGATACATGGACATAATGTAGTAACTGTAGCAAGTATGGGCTGTCTTACGTATAGTAGTCTGGCTTTTGAAGGAAGTGGGATATATGGACATAATGTAGTAACTGTAGCAAGTATGTGCTGTCTTACTTATAGTAGTCTGGCTTTTGAAGGAAGTGGGATACATGGACATAATGTAGTAACTGTAGTAAGTATGGGCTGTCTTACGTATAGTAGTCTGGCTTTTGAAGGAAGTGGGATATATGGACATAATGTAGTAACTGTAGCAAGTATGGGCTGTCTTACTTATAGTAGTCTGGCTTTTGAAGGAAGTGGGATATATGGACATAATGTAGTAACTGTAGCAAGTATGGGCTGTCTTATAGTAATCTGGCTTTTGAAGGAAGTGGGATACATGGACATAATGCAGTAACTGTAGCAAGTATGTGCTGTCTTACTTATAGTAGTCTGGCTTTTGAAGGAAGTGGGATACATGGACATAATAATAATAATAATAATAATAATAATGCTTTATTTATAGAGGGTGACTCATTAGTCAAGGACTATTCTCCCTTGAGGCCCTCTTAAGGAGAGTATAACAATGCACAATATATGAAGATGGCAATAATTACTTTTTATTTTAACATGTTTAGTATTAAAATACTAAATTCCATTATCTGTTAGAAACACATACATGCTCATGATATCTTTTCTTAAATATTCTAATATTTTCAGCAGATTTTACATGTAGTGGAAGCTTATTCCACAGAACTGTACCAGAGTATTGAAAACTCTTTTTAAATTGCTCTGTTCTTGGTTTTGGTATTAGAATGTTTCCATGTGATATTGATCTCAGCTGGTATTGTGCTGAAAAAGGCCTGAATAAGTCTTGAAGATACTCTGGTGCAGTTCCATGTAGACATTTATATAAAAGAACTGCCTTGTGAAAATCTATCCTGTCATATATTGTGAACCATTTGAGTTCTGTAAATAATGCTTTTGAGGGATGATCAACAGATGCATCTAAAATTACACGTGCTGCTCGTTTCTGAAGTTTATAAATCCTGTCAAGCTCAGATTTGGCACAGTTTCCCCATACATTAGAACAATAATCCATTGTTGGAAGAATATATGACTTGTAGGATAGATTGCGAGTTTCCATAGGTAAATATTTCTTGATTCTGCTGAGAAGGGCAATTTTGGATGACAGTGTTTTACAAAGCTTATCAATATGGTCATTCCATAATAAATTATTATCTACAGACACACCTACAAGCCTTTCATGTTTGACATTTTCTAATGGATGATTATTTATTGCAAGAGACAGTTTTGGGTTCCCTGACTTGTGTAGCTTTTGTGATGTCCCCAAAATCATACATTTTGTTTTACCTTCATTAATTACCATCCTATTTTGTTGTGCCCAGTTTTGGACTCTGATAAGGTCTGAGTTTAATTTCATTTGGATAACTTCAGTATCAGAACTAGATGTATACAAAGTTGCGTCATCTGCAAACAAATCTGTGTTTGTGGATTCATTATTTAATGGTAGATCATTGATATAGATAAGGAAGAGGAGAGGGCCCAAAACTGAGCCTTGAGGGACTCCTGAATGAATAGTGCGAGTTTGAGAGCTGATATTGCCAATGCTTACTTGTTGAGACCTTTGGTTTAGGTATGATCTAAACCAGTTTAAAGAAGGATTGTCAAATCTGTAACAGTTCAACTTTTGCAGCAGAATTTCATGATCAACAAGATCAAAGGCTTTCTTGAAGTCAAGGAAAACAATCCCAGTCATATGTCCATTATCCATTTCCTTCAGCCAAAGATCAATTAATTTGGTTAGTTCTGTTTGGCACGAGTGGTACTTTCTAAATCCTGATTGAGCTTTATGAAATAGAGAGTATGTTTCGAAAAATTTATAGACCTGAATGGCTACATGCTTTTCAAATAGTTTTGACAATACAGGTAGAATTGATATTGGTCTGTAATTTCCTGGATCCTCCTTTTCTCCTTTCTTAAAGATAGGTGTAACCTTTGCACATTTCAATGTTTCTGGAAAATTACTTAAATTTATGATATGCGTTAGTGACTTTGTTATTACTGGTGCAGCAATTTTAAGAATTCGTGGACCAATACCATCCAATCCAGAGGATTTATTAATATTAACCTTAATTAGCATATCAAAAACATCACCTTCACTAACATTAGCTATTGAAAAATAGTTTTCATCAGGAATTTTAGCTTTTATAAATAATAGAAGAGCATCAAGTTCAATTGGGATATTAGTCTGGTTCTGAATACTCTTACTGGAGATGCTTATGAAGAAATTGTTGAACATTTCCACAATGTCTTGTACAGATGTTGCTATATCATCATTTTGCTTAAGTCTAGGGGGAAGGCAACTGTTCTTGCGTGGGTTCAGCTCTTTTAGATGCTTCCACAATGTTTTGGTACTCTTACTTTCATTAATAGCCTGTTTATAGTAGTTCTCTTTTGCCTTATCTATCAGGTACTTAGTTTTATTTCTCCACTTTCTATAGCTTTTCATGTCTTTTTTCTTGTGGAAATTATCTCTTAGGTGCCTAGCCTCATTGATCTCAGGGCTAATCCACTTGGGTGTAATTTGGTGTTTAACCCTTTTTGTTTTAATTGGGGCATGCTTGTCTAAGGCTGCATTGAACATCTGATACCATTTGTCCAAGGCAGTGTTGACATCAGCTATAGTGCAGACTGATTGGAAAGGTTTGCAAACTAAATCATTTAAGAACATTTCCTCATCAAACTGTTTGAAGACCCTGTATTGAATTTCAATGTGTTGGCCATTTTTAGATGATTTCGGAACATGTCTAGTTATACAGACTGGGTAGTGGTCACTCAGTGCATACACTGGTACCTTAATTTCACTTACGTTTTCAGGTTTATTAGTATAGACATGATCAATGATAGTAGCACTTTTATCCGTTACTCTAGTTGGGGTGTTAATTAATTGAGTAAAGTTGTAAGTTTCAAAGCTACTTATCCATGTTAATGGTGGAGTTTTCATATAGTCAATGTTAAAATCACCTAATATGATAATTTCTAAATCTTCCTTAAGTAATGCTTTTTGAATTTGAACCTCAAATCTATCAATCCAATCAGCTGTGGAACTAGGTGGCCTGTAAACCGAACATAAGAGTATTGGCTTTGATTGGGCAAGGGTTACTTCGATCCAGATGCTCTCTACCCCAATAGTCTCTAGATCAACACGTCTGTTATAACTAATGGAACTGTCTACATAGAGAAGAATACCCCCACCCCCCATGGATTCCCTATCTTTTCTTTCAAAGTTGAACCCCTGTATTTGGAGAGCCAAATCATCAGTATCGTCGGAAAGAAAGGTTTCACATAGACCTAGAATATTGACTGATCTAGTTTGCTGTAATATTAACTTTATCTCATTCAGTTTAGGGAGGATGTGTTGAATATTTAGGTTGATTACTTGCAGACCTCTTTTGAGGAGGCCAAATACATGACAATTTTGATCAGAGGATTGATCTTCAGACAAGGTAGTATGCCATATATTGTTTTTAGACTTGACAGATTTCTTTACATTGCCTTGATTATTTACATAAACATATGAAGAAGATAACATACAAGATCCATCTGTTGTACCATGACCACATGTAGTGGATATTTGAGAATGTTCAATATGAGACTGATTTACATACATACAAGAAGACATTGACATATTAGACACTTGGGGGGCCTCAGAGGGAGAAGTAACTTGAACAGTATCACACAGTTGTTTACATGTTAACAAGTTGCACTTTGTACACAAATCAGATAGTGCCTGAAACCTGTTTATAGAATTATAATTATTACATTGAAAAGTGTACACATATTCTAATGCATTTTGTTGCTGGATATGTGTTGCATAGGCCTGTACATCATAGCCTTCTACCTATTGGTATGTGCACAACTTTTGCTTATGTCCTAGTTCATTACAAAGATGGCAGCGAATCTGTTTTCCATGCAGACACCGCTGTGTTACATGACCGTGCTCTCCACAATACAAGCAGTTGTCTGACTCATGCCTAACCCCTTTTATAAGTCTTATGTACTGGTCTATATTCCTAAGGAGCATGGCAGTACCTCTGTTGGACAAGTGGATTTGGTCTCGCTGGTACAATTGTTGGTTCACTCGATTGTCTTTGAAGAAGGTCGAGTATTGCGGAACAAAGAGTATTTGGAAATTTTCACACAACATACTTAGGGTGTCATTTAGTTGAGTCATAAGTGCATCCCTTCTTGGCGGTAGACCTGAGATGATTATTTTACACTCTGCGTTTTTGGACCTGATGGCATACAACAAACTTTCATAATCATCCTCAATGCCCTTCAAAGATTGGCCATTACTGTAATTATTGCCACCAATGAGAAGAATTACAGTATGATATGGTGACATATCCATTTCCAATATTTTTTCTGTAATAGTGTTAATAGTAGCACCTCTATGAGTTTTTACATCAGTTTTATATAACCCTCTTGTTCTTACTCCTTTGATTATTGATGATCCTATGAGAAGAGATCTGTCTTTAACTATGTTGTTGATTTTGACCAGTGGGGGGTTCAGATGCATTGTTTGAACTGTAGCAAGTATGGGCTGTCTTATAGTAATCTGGCTTTTGAAGGAAGTGGGATACATGGACATAATGCAGTAACTGTAGCAAATATGGGCTGTCTTACTTATAGTAGTCTGGCTTTTGAAGGAAGTGGGATACATGGACATAATGTAGTAACTGTAGCAAGTATGGGCTGTCTTATAGTAATCTGGCTTTTGAAGGAAGTGGGATATATGGACATAATGTAGTAACTGTAGCAAGTATGGGCTGTCTTACTTATAGTAGTCTGGCTTTTGAAGGAAGTGGTATACATGGACATAATGCAGTAACTGTAGCAAATATGGGCTGTCTTACTTATAGTAGTCTGGCTTTTGAAGGAAGTGGGATACATGAATATAATGTAGTAACTGTAGCAAGTATGGGCTGTCTTACTTACAGTAGTCTGGCTTTTGAAGGAAGTGGGATACATGAACATAATGTAGTAACTGTAGCAAGTATGGGCTGTCTTACTTATAGTAGTCTGGCTTTTGAAGGAAGTGGGATATATGGACATAATGTAGTAACTGTAGCAAGTATGGGCTGTCTTACTTATAGTAGTCTGGCTTTTGAAGGAAGTGGGATATATGGACATAATGTAGTAACTGTAGCAAGTATGGGCTGTCTTACTTATAGTAGTCTGGCTTTTGAAGGAAGTGGGATATATGGACATAATGTAGTAACTGTAGCAAGTATGGGCTGTCTTACTTATAGTAGTCTGGCTTTTGAAGGAAGTGGTATACATGGACATAATGCAGTAACTGTAGCAAATATGGGCTGTCTTACTTATAGTAGTCTGGCTTTTGAAGGAAGTGGGATATATGGACATAATGTAGTAACTGTAGCAAGTATGGGCTGTCTTACTTATAGTAGTCTGGCTTTTGAAGGAAGTGGTATACATGGACATAATGCAGTAACTGTAGCAAATATGGGCTGTCTTACTTATAGTAGTCTGGCTTTTGAAGGAAGTGGGATACATGAATATAATGTAGTAACTGTAGCAAGTATGGGCTGTCTTACTTACAGTAGTCTGGCTTTTGAAGGAAGTGGGATACATGAACATAATGTAGTAACTGTAGCAAGTATGGGCTGTCTTACTTATAGTAGTCTGGCTTTTGAAGGAAGTGGGATATATGGACATAATGTAGTAACTGTAGCAAGTATGTGCTGTCTTACTTATAGTAGTCTGGCTTTTGAAGGAAGTGGGATATATGGACATAATGTAGTAACTGTAGCAAGTATGGGCTGTCTTACTTATAGTAGTATGGGCTGTCTTACTTATAGTAGTCTGGCTTTTGAAGGAAGTGGGATACATGAACATAATGTAGTAACTGTAGCAAGTATGGGCTGTCTTACTTATAGTAGTCTGGCTTTTGAAGGAAGTGGGATACATGAACAAAATGTAGTAACTGTAGCAAGTATGGGCTGTCTTACTTATAGTAGTCTGGCTTTTGAAGGAAGTGGGATATATGGACATAATGTAGTAACTGTAGCAAGTATGGGCTGTCTTACTTATAGTAGTCTGGCTTTTGAAGGAAGTGGGATACATGGACATAATGCAGTAACTGTAGCAAATATGGGCTGTCTTACTTATAGTAGTCTGGCTTTTGAAGGAAGTGGGATACATGAACATAATGTAGTAACTGTAGCAAGTATGGGCTGTGTTACTTATAGTAGTCTGGCTTTTGAAGGAAGTGGGATATATGGACATAATGTAGTAACTGTAGCAAGTATGGGCTGTCTTACTTATAGTAGTCTGGCTTTTGAAGGAAGTGGGATATATGGACATAATGTAGTAACTGTAGTAAGTATGGGCTGTCTTACGTATAGTAGTCTGGCTTTTGAAGGAAGTGGGATATATGGACATAATGTAGTAACTGTAGCAAGTATGGGCTGTCTTACTTATAGTAGTCTGGCTTTTGAAGGAAGTAGGGATACATGGACACAAAGTAGTAACTGTAGCAATAGCAGTAACATAAAGAAAAGTAGCATTATGAATTATGTTAGAATTTAGAAGTGTTGATCGAAAAAGTAAATCTAGTAATGGTACCGATAGTAGTAGCAGTGGTAGTAGTAGTAGTAGTGGTAGTGGCAGTAGAAGTAGTAGCAATAACGCTTGTTTATCTTCATTGTTCTCAATTTTGGAAGTGGAGATGATGGTTCTTCTTGGGGGAAATAGTAACATAGCTTAACACAGTTCAAAGAATGTGATGATCTCGATTTTCTTTAGTTTCCTTTCCTTTCGGCCTGAATGAAAGAATTTTCGATAATACCGTTCTTTAAACGTGAAAAAAGCGAAACATTTCTGTCCTTGAGTTTTTGCACTTTGTGCAATATACATTTGTATTTGACATGTGCTGTTTGAAATTTTTATCGAATTAGTAATGAATATTTTTACAACTTTTTTTCGTCTTAAAATAAGACCAAAAAAAGTAAGACCAAAATGTTTTATATAATTGAAAAATATAATTTATTTCCTAAAATACAAAGTGAAAGAATTAAAAATAACTTAAGTAAGGTGATTGAAATCTTGAAATCCTATATGTTATATCAATGCCAATAATTTCGAATAATCAGAATGAGTTCCGAAGGTATTCAAATGATACTTCGAATGATAGTCAGTAGCGTATTGATGTGTCAACAGTACAGAAAAAAAAAATCACAATGATATAATCTCAAAATGTCTCTAAATGAATTCACAGTTATTTCAGTACAGCTTTAACACAAATGTCTTTGAAATTTTCACAGTAATTCCGCACAGGTATTATATATCATAATAGTCTTTAAATGAATGTTAGAGTAATACAATTCCAGCGAAAAATTAAAATAAATAAATAAATCCCTCTCAATAAGTAACTCCTCCTAAACTGATTGTACTACTATGAATGCATACTTCTAAGTATTAATTGTCTTATATAGAACGATAACACGCACTAGGGATAAATGTTATAGGGAACTGTGAATGAGTCATCTTTTCATTTTGAAATTCTGTCAGTAATCTTATGTCACTTGTTTAGGCTCAAATAAACAGTAACACAAGAAAGAGTAAAAACAACAAACTTTGAAAAATGCAATAATTTATTTATTTTTATTTCCCTGGAAAAATTCTGTAAAAATGAAACAAATATGAACTTACGGTTTTATAAAATCAAATCCAAAAATAATCCCAAAATAATCTGAGATTAAAATTTTAGTAGTCCTAATAATAAAATGTTTTACTGATTTCACGTTCGAATCCCGACGAAGAATACAAGATGGAAGACGATGACGTATGCTGCAATCCGTAGTGTTAAAGTCTACAGTTCCTTGTAGAAAAAAGAATTATCACTCCGGTTTCTGATTAAAATATATATAAAAATCTGTTCTTGTTCCACAATATTACACGAGCACGCGTATTTTCCAGAAAAAATGATGGAATTAATCCTTCTGAATCCAAGTAATTTGAAATAATTCCAAACCAACATACAACTAACATTTCTACTGAGAATAATTCTCCAAAACATGGGTTATATGGGCTTTCTAAAATGTAAACAAGGGTCAAGTGAGGATCTTCTGGAAGTTTATAGAAGCAAGTACTTGTTCCAGAGCACGTGTACCCATTGTGAACCATACGAACAACTATCATTTTTACTCTAAGAAATAAAATTTACAAAAAAAAAAAAAAAAAATGTTTATATCTTAAAGACGAAGTCCCATCATGACTTGTAAACAACCAATCATTTTAAAATAAAATGGAACTTGTTTACGAATTTTGCCATAAATTCTGTAAGAAGGTCAGGAATTAGATCAACATCTGGTGTTTATAAACTAACGGCCAAGGTCAAACTATTTTCTAAAAAAAGTATCATCTCTTGTGAATAAATTTACATTACAATATCATGTAATGAAACATTTAAAATACAAACTGACAAACAATTAAATTGAATAAATATATATTAAATAAGATATAATTGAATCAAAATACATAACAGTAAACATATCAGCTCTTTTAATTCTGGTTAATCAGAAGTTATGTAGGCCCGGCCTTTTTACCAGAATTGTAGTCCTTGTCTGGTCACTTGATGTTTACTTGTATTTATAGTATAACTCGACCGTAAAACAATGAACAAAACAAGTTAGGTACTATATACATGACTCCTCTTTAAAGTACGAACCTACTATTGATAAGAAATTAAGTATTTAAGATATTAATAACAAAGTAACCCTTACAAACTATATTTATGAATGATAATACATATTATATAGATTTACAACAAAATATATTATATTTCCAAGTCATGTTTATAGTCATGACGTTTCATTCAAGCTGGTAATGATATAAACCTTTACTCAAATTAAATTATCGGATTGCAAGTTTTCAAATGCAGAAGTGGTGTCGTATGTAAATTTTGTATAGATGGCACCCCTGTAAAATTTCTTGACCGAGTTGCAAAAATATACAGGTAATTATTCTTTTCTGAAACAAATGACCACGACTGAGATAAAGAATGTATCCACGAATCGCAGTTAGTGACAGACACGATTGACACTACCCCACCCCCATCCAATAACACCCCTGTAGTTTCAAATATTATATAAATGTTATGTGATTTGCCATATCCTGGGGCCAAAATTTTGCAACTGATTCGTCCATATATAATAATAATAATAATAATAATAATAATAATAATAATAATAATAATGATAATGATGAGAACTTTGTATAACGCCTAATCTTTAGAAGCTATAAGCGCTTTACAACATTAGACAACACCTATAAGATAAAAAACATATATAATGATATGATTACAAAATCAAACACCATGAAATTAGAAAACATAAAAAAGCATGCTGAGAATATTTAAGGTAGGAAACATTATTAGGTCTTTAAGTTTGTTTTTGCAGTCGAAATAAATGAGTTTTGAGAGCACTCATGAATGGGATCACTGTGTCCTTGTGTCTAAGTTCAGTGGGCAATTCATTCCACGTTGTTGGGCCCTGGTATGCAAAAGAACGCTGTCCATATGACTTTGTGTTCCTAGTGGGATTAATGAGTATACGATTGTCAGAAGAGGAGCGTAAGTATCTTGCTGGTGTGTACACATGGGTGAGGTCGGATAGGTATGTTGGACTAGAGTCCGTCAGTGAAACGTAGCGCAGATAACAACTTTTGTGTTTGATTCTGGATCGAATGGAGAGCCAGTGTAGGGTACAGAGCAGCGGGAAGGTGTGCTCTGATCGTGGTACTCTAAGTATGATCCGAGCAGTTGTGTTTTGAACTTTTTGAAGTTTCTGGAGTAGATAATGAGATGAACCAGACAGAAGTGAGTAAAAATAATCTAGTCTTGAAAGTACTAATGAACGCACAAGTGTTTTAGTGGCATCAACTGAAAAATATTTGCGAATGGAGCTGATGCGTATATATATATATATATATATATATATATATATATATATATATATATATATATATATATATATATATATATATATATATATATATATATATATATATTTGTTATATCATGTCAGTTTTTATAATTTTAACTAGTACAAAACGAGAATTATTTTTTAAACTAATAAGGAGCGCGAGATCAAGCTCAAAGGTATCTGGGCGGTGCAGTATTGCTCAGAGAAACTCGGTAATATTTCCCCAAGCAAATGCTGTAACCTATAATTAATGATTCATGCAATCAGTTGAAATGAATGCGTTTTATCTTCTCTTACGTGTATACCTGGATACAAATTTGAAGATCTGTGCTAAGAATTAACCAACAGAAAATCCAGTTGAATAATTTGTCTCTCCCGCTACGCCGGCATGATAAGACTCTCAAAACTATTAAGAAAGGCAATTTTTGGATTCTATTCTTATGACATATCCAAAGACTATTGGGACATCATCACTCTTCGGGCCACATTACCACACTTGAATCTTCGGGCCACATTACCACACTCGAAACTTCGGGCCACATTACCACACTCGAAACTTCGGGCCACATTACCACACTTGAAACTTCGGGCCACATTACCACACTCGAAATTTCGGGCCACATTAGCACACTCGAAACGTCGGGCCACATTACCACACTCGAAACTTCAGGGCACATCAACACATCCAATTTTGGAACATATTTGGAAAACCACTGGAATTCAGCGGGAACTTCATCCGTTTGAACATGTGATAAATCTTTTATGAATATTTGGGTTTTAATTCACATTTCTGTCAGTTCTCTTGTTACACTTGTTAGGGATTTCTGTGCTCTTTTCTGTTACTTAGTTTGAGAACTTAGAGTCATAATAGCACGTGCTTAACATGTGTCATTATTGTACATTGAACTTTAAGATAATAGTCATATGTATAGCAACATGTTTACATAGCAAACTTTTGTCCATGATTGAAGTTATGAAAAAAAGTTGACTTAGGTTTTTGATTTCAGAATATTCTAGAAGCAAAATTGTTATCAATATGATAAAATTTTCCAAACAGAAATGATCCGTTTAATAGAACATTCTGTTGTACCATTGCTCAGGAAACAGTTTGTACAAAATAAGAGGTTTTCGAAGCAAAGTCTTAAGTCCTATCTAAAAGCAGTCTTTGGGAATCGAAGATCAGAGTGTTCCGTTATGTTCCGATATAATTTGAGTGGAATTATTTATTCATTGGAATTAAAAAGTGCTCACTGACGTTCTGGACAAAACGATACTTGAAAACACATTCAAAGTCAGCTTAGAATATATCGGTCATGCTCATAATAACATTCGAGACTATTGGAGCTATTTCGGAACATTCTGTCTTTTTTTGGACTTGTGTAGAACATCTTGGAGTTTTGTAATTTGATTCACAATACTGCAAGTGTCTTATGAATATTTTTACTTTGTAATCTAGGAAAATAAATTGTTAATTTATCTTAAAGTATTGGTTTCGCTTATTTTCTCTGTTACATAGTTCAAGACCATAGACTATTAACAGAGCGATCTAAACATCATAACGCCTCGCAGATGGTAACTACATGGAAACCCTATCTAACATATTTGGGGAATTTCCACTCAATGGTTTCATTGGGAATGTTACTACGGATAGACAGAGGGAGCCCATCACAATATCCTCACACCACTAACGTGTAGGGATTTAACAAACAATTTTGGTTCAAAAAAAGAATGAGACATCTAGATATCTTTTGATAATAGATTAGTGTCATTTGCAAATACTACTACTACTACTACTAATAATAATAATAATAATAATAATTAGCAATTTTGTTCGCGTGCATAAAATTTAATTTTGTTCTTTCACTCAAATTCAAAGAGTTAAATATGAAGAAAACAATATATATATATATATATATATATATATATATATATATATATATATATATATATATATATAGAGAGAGAGAGAGAGAGAGAGAGAGAGAGAGAGAGAGAGAGAGAGAGAGAGAGGGGGGGGGGAGAGAGAGAATTATAAATATATACCAGACTGAAGGAAAATGTTATCCCTGGATTCTATAGAAGAATGTTTGATAATAGTAGGCAGAATTAGTGCATATAACACCGACTGAGTAGCATCACTTTTGGTAATGTGTGCTTAATCGTGAGGGAATATGGGCTCGTATGTGCATGCTAGGCGATGGGTGCCGTTTCCCCGTGGACCTGGGTTCGAATATCATTAGAGTACGAATTAAAAATTATCTAAAATCTATGCATATGTTTTTATGTAGAAGTCACTTGGAAGGACCACAACAACTCTCGATGTAATAAAGACCTCAACATAAGATCGAAATGAAATATAAATTGTTTCATAAGCAAACTGAATGTATCACTGCACTTTTACTCTCATCGTTGTTCAACTTCCCAAATGTAATCAGTATGCGTCTGAAATATACACCATATGAAACATGCAAAGCACAGCAGTTAGCCTACTTGCCTCCATAGGAACAGCTTTATGTACTGAAAACTCCAACGGAAGTACCGTTTGATATCATGTGATTCTTCATGGTCTTTCAGCACGAGGCTAATTTCTAGTCTTATCTGCCAAATGTAATTTAAAAGATCCTGCTGGTATGCTTCGTCAAAAACGCGTATATCTACAAGATGAGTAAGTTTATCAAGTGGCTATGTTTTACACGTTGGAATTAAATTAAATTAAATAAACTTCGATTAATTAACTGAAAATTATCTTGTGTGAGAGCATTTAAAACGGATGTGATGCATTTTAATCAGACAATAATTTCTCAGATTTTCTGGAACACTTGTCAAACGATGCAGGCACGAACATGCTAAGTACAATAAAACAATTCTAGTAATTTACTAGTGTCGAATTCCTCACAAAACTGATACAATTAAGAGACAGTTTGACAAAGTAAACAATCACTAACTATTATTGACTACACTAACAAATTTACAGGCTTCTTTTTAGAAAACATATGAGTGTTTGCAACGTTATTTTTTCTAATTTTTGAGATCTCATCTATCTTTTGACATACATACATACATACATACATACATATACATACATACATACATACATACATACATACATACATACATACATACATACACACCCATACATACATACATACATAAAGACAGACATTCGCCTCCATCATAACTTGAGAGACACTGAATACTTAACCGTGCTGACTGACCGAATCGGTAACAGAACGTATAGGTTTAATGTTAATGGACCTTTTAAATCCTTAAGTACAAAGATAATATGAATTTTTCCTATATCAATAAGTTGCTTCTTTTAGAAAATAATGTAACATATAGGTGATATTGATGTTCTAAACAAAATTTAAATATCTAAAGTATAGGACAGTAGCCTGTAAAAGGATGACGTGAAAAGCTGTTGAGATTCATATATAATATTAGTGTTGACATTTTTCGAAATTAGATTCTAGCTGATAAAAAAAAAAAAGAAAGAAAAAAAAACAACGACCAGTGCCATTCATGAGTATGAATACATATATGGTTTGACGATGTATCAGTTTAAAGATATACACAATTAACTATTGATACGACTTAATTTTGTAGAAGGTATATATCAAAAGAAACCTACTATGATCGCAAGACACGGTTCACACACACACACACACACACACGCACGCACGCACACACACACACACACACACACACACATATATATATATATATATATATATATATATATATATATATATATATATATATATATATATATATATATATATATATATATATATATATATATATATATATATATATATGTATATATGTATATATATATATATATATATATATATATATATATATATATATATATATATATATGTATATGTATATATGTATATGTATATATATATATGTATATATATATATATATATATATATATATATATATATATATATATATATATATATATATATATATATATATATATATATATATATATATATATATATATATATATATATATAATTCTGATAGTGCCAGTTCTTATAATCTCTTTATCTATCTTCGCTTCCAACATGAAGCTAGACAAGGAATCGCACCACATGGAAACCGTCAAAAAGAAATACTGACAAATCTGTTTTCAGGTGAGTTTATAATCACTTGATTTATACGAAGCCACGCGGAAAGGCGATAGAGAGCAGGGGGATTGGATATGTATTTACCACATATAAAGGTTTGAGAGAGGTTGAACTTCAAGATTAATCATGCACAAAAACCACCCAGAACTCGCAGAAGACTCGAAAATCATTCAGACAGTTGGTACAAGTGATAAAAGTCAATATAAATCAGACTTACTAGTATTCAAATTAATGTTTCTAATGGCGGGGAGGGTGGTGGTAGATTATTCTTTCACGTTGTTGGATATGAAAGAAGGAAAACTTATTTGGTTTCTCTACCGAAAGCTTAATGAATACGCATGCTTATTGAAAGGCATCTACAAAACATTACAAGACAAACATCAAAGGCGTACCAAATCGTCATAAAGTTTAGTACCATATCATTTTAATTCTGTATATGCAGATGCTGAAATGGAAATAGTGATAAATCTGGTCTTAGTCACTCTTCATAATTTTGTTTATACATCAATATCAGAGAATTCTGTATTTGGAGCGAATTTCTTGTGCAGTTTTATATTGTTAAATCCTGGAATGAATTTGATTATCAATATGAGTGTCCTATTTTACAAAACATCAGTATTTTACATGTCGGTCTTCAGAATTCAACGATTGATTCGATGATTTTTGTAAAGCAATCGTTTCGATATAGAAAAATCAGAGTTCAACGATTGATTCGTTGATTTTTGTAAAGAAATCGTTTCGATACAGAAAAATCAGTCTAACGATTGATTCGATGAGTTTTGTAAAGCAATCGTTTCGATATAGAAAAATATACACTGCACAGCCTGCATACACTCTGATGTTTGCAACTTTGTGCGCGATCCGATTAAAAACTAGTAGACGATTTTTTAAAATCTATATATTGGTCACACAAACACAGGAATTAAATGAAAGCAGACAGCACCGGGAATTGTCTTCATTACAACAAGACCTTCCTTCTGTCACACGCATTAAACGGAAGCACATTCATGGAATTATTGACATGTAATACTATTACATGATTTTAGTCAAATGTATCTTGGGCATCGTTATATAAAGAAAAACAGAAACTCATTGAATATGTACTTTAATACTTTCATGCTGAGATTTGTCTTTGATGGATAGCTGCTTGGCATTATCTGCTATACTGAAGCTATTATTCTTCATATCGTATATCTTGTCAAAACTATAATTAATTTTTACTTATCAATTGTCTGCAAACTTTCATTAATATTTACTTATTAATTTTCTGCAAACTTTGGTTAGATATATTACATTAAAAATAACGTCAAAATAAAAATGGTATCCCTTAATGATCTCTGTCACAGGTATTCATCTACTTTTCTTAATTAATTAAGTATTTGGCATGAAGGCGTTTTTGTCAGAATAAAAGATAATTGAGCTGATAAAACCAGACAGTTCTGGGAAATAAAACACGTTACTTGGTATGTGTCATAACTTCTCTGTAATTGAATATTAAATAAAGTGAAATCCTCTTGGTTTGTCTTGAGTCCTGAGTTTTTAATATTGAAAAAAATAATGGAAGAAATTTGTTAATAATTTGGTTCTTTTTCTTGTGTTGTACTTATATATACTAGCCACAATCTTGTCAACTTTAATATAATATAGGATACATATATTTCAACTGTACCATTATGTTGGAACTGCTTTTGATGCATTATAAAGCTAAAGGTTTATTTTAATTCATGTGTCTAGCATATCATTATTATTATTATTATTATTATTATTATTATTATAACTAAAACTCATTATAAATTTATTTTAGGTTTAAAGACTGTAATGGAATTTCCATTTATCCTCTACATTCATAAGAGAGAATAAAGTTACATTTCTCCAATCAATGTTCGGACGAATAATCTCATCATTTCTATAGCTGCTATAACAATATTTTCCGTCAGTAATAAATGAAAACCCTACATAGCTTACAAAACTCCTACTTAACATTACAGATTTGTGTGATTTTGTAATTTTGTTCGTATGTATTTTATACATGAAACAGAGCCTGGAATTATTTTTGATATACAACGAGGCAATACCTTGCCTTGCTGAATGATAGACTCATGTTTTATTTCCCCTTTCTCACCTTTTAAAATTGCATCGATATTCTGTTCTTCCTCTGTGTTTAAAAAACAAATATTCGAGGCTGCAGCCTTCCGGAAAATGTGGGAGATAGTCATGGGATGATTTTCCCCAAAATTTAAAATTTAAAGTAAGGTTTAGCGCGTGAACATCTCTGCAGGCATGAACTACCTCAACATTTGCTCGTTGCGTGGAAGATTTGTTGATACCAGGTTGAAGCGAGTTTTTCATCGTTTGGATTTACCACCATAAGCTTTTTTTCTTCGGTTGCTTAAGCAAAACATGTAATAACTAAATTGTTAATGAATAGCGTTCATAATCGGAAAGATTTTAGTGTTAAATAAGGGATCTCTTCCATGTATGTCAGATATACACTTTTTGGTAGGTGACCACTGTTCCATTACATGGCTCGTGCACCTGAGGGCACTCATGTTTTGTTTACGAAAATAGTGCTGGTTCTGATTAAGTAATAATGTCGGTCAGCTTCGGAAATGCAAGTTCAATGATCCGCTGAATAAAGCCTGGCACGACAACATTATGTTTTCATCTAATTTATATTTCACTTCGATTCGTGTGGACCAAAACATGTTAAAAAGATGACAGTTTATGAAGACATTTTTTAAAAAAATGTCAGAAAATGATGAAAACTATGACAGATGTAACTTGAAAAGATCAAATCTGAACCTACCGGGTAATTAACCAAATCAATCGCTCTTAAGTCTCGCTTCCAAGTGGGACCAGAACAATATCAGCCTATGTATACCATCCATGTAAAGCACATAAGCGCACAAAGGCCGATTTAAGAAGCCTGCGATCCTGTACATAGCTAATTAAACACTCTAATTAGATGTTTATAAGTTTTGAAGTTCATGTTTAAAATTTATTAACCAGATTATGGGCGTAATATACAATACTATTGTTACGCCACTTAGAGGCTTTTTGAAGTTAGAATAATGTAGCTTAAGAGATGTATGTGATCTAATTATTTTGGATCTTCAGGGAAAAGAAAAAAAATTTAGTGCCGATAATGTGATGTGCTAAATGAAAATAGCGGGAAACCTAAACGGAAGGCTTTGCTGAAAATGCGTGACCTACTGTACGTATCGAATTTTAGCAAACTTTGTTCATGTTTCCTTGAACCTAGATCTGTTGATCACGACCGAAGAAAAATCACATAAGAACAATGGATAAAGCCTTGTAAAACTGAATGAATAGTAAAAGCATGATATTAGTAACATTTTGGTTGATTAAAAATATGTAAATTGTTGTTCACTAACCCTATCCATTATATTGTACTGTAGTGTTATTGTCTGTTGTTGGCTTACGTGTCTACAACACCAATAGGTTATTTAGTGCAGTGGCAATTCAAAAAAAAAGGTGCATTGCGAAAGTATAAACCATAGCAGCCGGAAAATAGTATTATTAAAAATCCAAACATTTAAATATCGAGCTCTGCTTGCTAACCACTGCTCCGCCGCCGTCGATCCTGTCTCGATTACCATTAATCACCTTCTTCGACATGTGAGAAAGCGCATATAGCCTATTCTGCATCCTAAACTCGCAAGGGGTGTGGATAATTGTAGTTAGAATATATTTAAACATGACCACAAAATGTAATGAAAATTAAAAAAAATATCAGATATGAAACACAGGTAAGAATTGGAGAAATAAGTATTTCCGCTGAGATTCATCTAAATATATTTCTTACCAGCATAGAGAAATTTAGTTTGTTGTAAAATATCGTACTCAGTGTCATTGTCGATGAGGTCAGATAACATGCCAATACATTATCAGACAAGGATAAGATCGTCCTCAAATGCCTCTTGGAAATAAGCTATTTCTAACAAAGTTATTTCTGTACGTATATACGTTATCCGCAAAATCTGTATCACTGTCATGGGGTGGTGGTAGGAGAGAGATTGAAAAAGGTTCCTAATGACCACAAAACTTATTTCTATATTTTCTTCTTCAAATTGTTTTTAGTAATTAACTAGACGAAGCCTCCCAATAGCTGAATAATAAGCGAATTTCTTGCCAAATATTTCAAAATTTAGTATTTTCTTTTCTTCGTAACACCTACCACTCGAGTTTTGAAAATTAAATAAAAAATCACCTGCTTAATGATTAACAAAAAGTGGCCTCTTTGTCCCTGTATTTTAAGCATGAATCTGAACATTTAAAAAAAATATTTTCATTTTTATTTTATTTTCACAGAGAGAGAGAGAGAGAGAGAGAAAAGAGAGCAAGAGAAGAGAGAGCGATAGAAGAGAGAGAGTGAAGAGAGAAGAGAGAGAGAGAAAAGAGAGACAGAAGAGAGAGAGAGAGAGAGAGAGAGGCGGTACTGCGTGGGAACCAGGCATTCTCTTCAACGAAAAAGAACTGATCTAGCAAAAAGACTTATTCAGAAAAAACACCATCTACTTTCTAGTTGCCAACACTGCCCTATACCAATCCACCAATGTGTGTGTCTTTAAATACATATATCTAATTGGATTGACGTATGCGCAAAGTTTGAAAATCCCATGTATTGTATATACATGTATCCTTTAACTTACGGCTTAACATCTTTTTTTTAAAAAAACTCAGAAAGAATGGGGCCCCATTGTTTGGGAACAAGACTAAGGCAAATATACATACCTTATACACCCGTCAGAGTGATTTATCCATGCTGCTATTTATCACCAATTTATCACTAACTTGTCCAAATTAATCGTATTCATCTCACTACATTGAACACTCCCGATAACGAACCATCATTTAAAGTAAATGCAGTCGTTCTCATAGCGTGAAATACAGTGCATTTGGAAAGCGAGCAAAATAATCGTCTATAAGTCGGTAAAAAAACGAGCAAAGTAATCATCCATAAGTCGGCAATGAAAATTAATTTATTTATAGACCCGTGTACACTAAATTGTTTACAGCCCCTTGTACACTAAATTGTGTACAAGTCAATTCAGCATTTCAATAATGACGTCTATTCTTATAAAGTTCAATTCCTGCTTCGAAGGAATTATAACTCGCTAACTGTTTCATTAACTCCATACCTTCACCGCTATAAGTTTTGACGATCCACCTATCACTGACATTTGTTTTATAACAAACCATTTCTAAGCATGACATTGCAATGGCCCATCTATCAATACTGTTATTTAATGTTACTGTCCTTACAGCAGCATTTCAGTAAATTCCCCAACGAATAACGGTCTCCTCTTATTATATTGCAAGCTACGCACGATGAAAACCATAGCAGACAATGCAATGCTGATACCCAACAGATTTCAAAGTAAAACTGTCGAAACAGCGTCTCAGCAAAAGGGACACTAACATGTCCAGAGTACAGACTCGCTCGCTCTGCTTAGCCACAACTGAATCTAAATGTAGAGAGATAATGCTTCCTGCAGGACAATATCTCCAAGAAAACCAAAAGTCGATAAGGACCTTAACGCATACACATCAAACATTGTTGACATCAGACCATTGCAAATAGACGTCGTTTCCTCATATCTACCTCACGACTGTTGTGCAGGTGTCACAGAATCTAAACAATAAAAAAATGAAAATGTCACCTTTCACTCTTACAATTAACTCCAAAGGCAAAATCGTAAGCACCAAAGCACATAAAGATGTCAATACTAATCAGCTCTTCAAATATGCATAGTCTTAATTAAAACCGCTTCTCAACACGAACCAACTCTGATTTATGTAATCTTCCTCAAAGCAGCAAACGAATTCTACGCAGTACTATAGACGTAAATACTGCACGTGATTAATGCAAAACAATTAAAAAAGAATCTGCCTTCACATAAGAATCTCAATATCTAATAGAATAATTTCGCTACATACAACGAATGTAGTACAAACATTATTTACATTATTCGTGCGACTTTGTAGATTCAACCCTTTGATAACATTCGGTCGTCCTTTTAACCCAACCATGTAATTGCCACCCGGACACATTAGTTGCCCACTACAAACATTTTTTGTTAAAATAAAATGACTTTAATGATCTAATTAATTTCGCCTGCTAATGATTCCTATCCAGATACACGCGCACAGATTTGGACATTTTGTCATAATTTTTGCATAATTTGGAAAATAATATAACAAGGCTATAGTTTCCGATGATCAAAGACAAGGTGGAAGTGAAGGGGTACATAGAAAGTATTTAAAAACAAAATCTGTTATAACGTTCATCTCGTATCATTCAAACAAATTAAACAGTCACGAATCCTGACTGGGAAGGCGATGGGGTGGGGACTTACTGCAAAGTCATTATTATACACTTAATTCACCAAAGAGAGATTAAACAGTTTCAGTTATTCTTTTTTTTAAGTTCAAACTGCGTGACTTGCTTACGGGTTGATCACGATCGCCATCTATTTAAAGACACTCCATTACACCCCTACAGTTAGTACTACAACAACATTCACTCATAAAGGACTTTATCTGTTCACTGTTAAATGGAGTTTAAAGGAAAATAAACTGATTTTACACAATAAAATACATCCGTATGATCATATTAAATCATTATAGAACTCCAAGTAAGTTTTTCTTCAGTTTTCATCTCAGATATCCCGTGTGTGTGTGTGTGTGTGTGTGTGTGTGTGTGTGTGTGTGTAATTTGGAGTTTTAACGTAGCTTTAACAGTTTTCCATTCATACCGCTACGATGTCTGCGGTGTGACAGTTTATAGTGATGTCTAGCACTGGGGCATCATGCTGCATATATGTAGCACGATGTCCCACCCAGTCACATTATCCTGACACCAGGCCGACCAGTCCTAACACTCAACTCTTAATGCGAGGCAGTAGTTAGTACCATTTTTGTAAGTCTTTGGTATGACTCGGTCGGGGATCGAACCCACGACCTCTCGCACCCGAGGCGGACGCTCTAACCACTAGGCCACCGGACAGATATCGTGAATTCAAGTAATAATAAAAAAACGCGAAATAATCGTAAACAATATTACAAAGCATTCCAATATCTCACTGCTACCGTCAATAAATATTCTTGTAAGACACCAGGGCTCCAATAGCACATCACGAACGAAACAAACAATGTCGAACTCGAACACCTGCGTAAGGCAGACTTAGGGTCAACGTTTCACCCGTTTCCAATAACCCTCCAGTTTCCAGGACTGTTGAATTGAGGTCCTTGGAAATAAAATAATCATCGATTTCTAGCCATCCTCACACAGGTGGTCGTGAGGTGTTGTCTGACCCTTGGTATATGACACTTTTAAACACTAGTGATTTGTAATTGTAAATTATTATTCTATACATTATTATTGATTAAACCATTTGGATGTATGATAAATTCAGTTTTATGACTAAGTTCTTTCTTATGAGGTAACTAACTGGAGTTCTCACCATTTGACGGGTTGATTCCTCTAAACGATACGCTTCCAGAGAAACAAACTGCTCTTCGGGTGAGAATTCTTAATCTTCTCATCATCACAAGGCAGCATTAACTGGAAATTCGTTTGCCCTGGGTACTTAATGTGTGGGTTTCTTTTGAAGAATTGTGTCGTGACCATTAATTTTGCACAAATGTTCCTTATTTATTTAACTGCTTGAGTGGATCTATTTCACGAATAATTTTATTTACGGTTAGGCTTACCCAGAACATAAATCATTGCTTGAAAAATTCGGGTTATTTATTTTGAAAATTTCTTTAAAAGCAATGAAGAATGTCATGGCAACAATAATTTTTCACATGATATTTAAACACACATATAAAATCAATTATTAGAGCAAACGCCTAACATGTTCAGCTGGCATTAGTACAATGAACAAATATGACATATGTATTACGTTCACAAACAAGAGGTTTCATATAAAATGTGTGTAATTTAGATTTTTAACGTAGCTTTAACAATTTTTCAGTCATGTCGCTACAATGTCTGCAGTGGGACAGTAAATAGTGATGTTTAGCATCATGCCGCAGACATGTCGCATGATGTCCCAACCAGTCACATTATCCTGACACCAGGCAAACCAGTCCTAACACTAACCTCTTAATACTGAGCGCCTAGCGAGGCAGCTGTTAGTACCATTTTTTAAAGACTTTGGTATGACTCGGCTGGAGTTCGAACCAGCGACCTTCCGTATCTTAGGCGGACGCTCTAACCACTAGGCCGCCAGAGCGGTTGTAAATGAAAGCATTCTGGTTGCTTTAGACTATAGACTCAATGGCATTAAGTGAATACAATACATATAGTCTGGATAATTTCTAATGGCAAATACGAAACTGAAGCTGACACTAATATTTTCGATTGGATTATAGTAAAAATGGGACATATATAGTTAGTGTAAACCCTTGCTTGTTTTATAACTCTACTTTCTCGTACGTATGTCAGACTGCTTAGGATTTCGTCATACCTTCCATCAGTCATAAGGACCTCTAGGTCATCTTTATTGTTATAGAGGCTTAAGATTCTCTTGGTCATTAGACAGGTTTAAGAATTTCAAGGTCGCCTTACGCATCAGACGGGCTTAAGAATCCCTTGATTACCTTACCCGTTAGACAGGCTTAAAGATCTCAAGAACGCCTTACCCATTAGACAAGCTTAAAGATGTCGAGGACGCCTTACCCATTAGATAGGCTTAATGATCTCAAGAACGCCTTACCCATTAGACAGGCTTAAAGATCTCAAGAACGCCTTACCCATTAGATAGGCTTAAAGATCTCAAGAACGCCTTACCCATTAGACAGGCTTAAATATCTCAAGAACGCCTTACCCATTAGATAGGCTTAAAGATCTCAAGAACGCCTTACCCATTAGATAGGCTTAAAGATCTCAAGAACGCCTTACCCATTAGATAGGCTTAAGATCTCAAGAACGCCTTACCCATTAGATAGGCTTAAAGATCTCAGGAACGCCTTACCCATTAGATACGCTTAAAGAACTTAAGAACGCCTTACCCATTAGATACGCTTAAATATCTCAAGAACGCCTTACCCATTAGATAGGCTTAAAGATCTCAAGAACGCCTTATTCATTAGGTAGGCTTAAATATCTCAAGAACGCCTTACCCATTAGATACGCTTAATGATCTCAAGAACGCCTTACCCATTAGATACGCTTAAATATCTCAATAACGCCTTACCCATTAGATAGGCTTAAAGTTCTCAAGAACGCCTTATTCATTAGGTAGGCTTAAATATCTCAAGAACGCCTTACCTATTAGATAGACTTAAATATCTCAAGAACGCTTTACCCATTAGATAGGCTTAAATATTTCAAGAACGCCTTACCCATTAGACAGGCGTAAAGCTCTCAAGAACGCTTTACCCACCCTACAGGCTTAAGGATCTTACAAACACATTTTCTCTCAGACAGGAACAAGAATATCACTGTCCCCTTTGTTCCATCAGACTTTTAAGAATCTCTCGGTCATCTTTATTGATCAAGCATGTCCAGGTTTCTCTGGATAACTTTATCTCAACAGACTGTTTCAAGACTCTCTGGATCACTTTATCTCATCAGACAATCTCTATGATCTCAAGGTCACCCTTTTCCATTTGGTTGGCCTAATGACCTTCCTCACCTTCCTCATCAGGAATATTACTCTTCGTAAATTTATAATGATATTAAAGGTTGGCTACTTGAATTTATCACGATAACATCACGATGAAAATGCTTGTAAAGTACGTTTATCTAATACATCCGTTATATTCACACGTTTTGTAACTGCGTCCTTCTCACTTTGTACAAAAGTGGATCTTATCGTAACTCTGTCAATTTCTCAGACGTATCAACAAATTCAACATAGATTCTTTTCAAGGGAGATGATAAAAGGAGGGATTCATTAAACAATATATTAGAAGCACATATATGTTTGTATGCCTAGACTAAATTAATGAGTAATGTTTACCCAGCCCTTATCTCAGCAAAATAAACCAAAAATTACAATGTGTATAGGAGTCAGTCAGAACTGAGCATAGTATTTGCGCAAGTTCATGGAAATTTAGTTGAGAGAATCAGCGCATTTTAAGCGGCAAGTTTAGAGGGTATATTCAATGAATTTAAAGCGGAAATGTGCAAATGAGTTTTTCAGGGGAATTCAAGTTGGGAGAAGGCATGAAAATTTAGCAGACCTCTGAATCATTGCCTAGGCGAGTTTTAGTGGAAAAAAGCGAACGTTTATACACATTTAGTAAAGCCAGTATGGACACTCGTATTTTTAACGTGCGATTTGGAACACAAATTAAAAAAGAAATTATAGAGATAAAAAATACGGACATTATTTAATTTTCGATTGGAATTCATTTGAACTTTAATAAGAACAAGCATGCTTTCAAGCATTAAATATACATATTTGCTGAAACATTTAAAATACATTTATGACATTAATATGTTAAGAGTCAGGAAGTTGGTTATGTATGTATACATCGTATGCTGAACGTTTGCCTGTGGGATGTACCTTTGTTCATACCTGACTTCTGTCATGGTTGAAGTTATCAAACAAGACTTTTACTTACACTGAATTCAAGGCCCAAACTTTGTTTATGATTTTCTAGAACAATCTATTGTGTCGTAGTTCAAATGGGTATTTACTTATATAGGGGATTTGGTATTTACGTTACTTTGTGGTGATTGAAAACTAATTTAAAGATTTCCCGTTCTTTTGCAGTTGTTGTTAGGGAATCAGTTCAAGAATCATTGAGTTTTAGCACTTATTGTTATGTATATCAATGTCTTTGGTATCTCATGGTACATAATATAAACTGTTTGTTATCATATGTATTCATGGCTTTAATGTGTACAGAATATTTTTATTTCGTTTGCCTACGTGACTTGAATCTGTTGAGAGCATAACATTGCATAGGATCTATAAATAGATGTTTACGCTTGTGTTGAAAATTATTAAAAATAATCTTAATAATAAGACTTAAATGGCGACTTTGGCCTATTCTCTCAGTGGCTGATGAAGTTTTGACATTTCTGGAATAATTCCTTGACTTCCCACTGGTTGGGCTATATCACACGAATCGACACAAAATGAGTAGTATGTTCTGTCACATAGGGTCTCCTGTGAAATACAGTCACAATATACGCAATACTTGATGTGTTCCTGTTGTAAGACTGAAGATGTGTTTTATGTTGTACTTAGACATTATTCTAGAGGGAAAACGTTGTTTGGACTGTTCAGTGGAAATGGAAAGTGCTCATTTTATGGACTAAAATATTATTCTGGAACAGTTATAAATTAATCGAAAGAATTCTGGACAACGCCATCTTGACAACGTCCCGGTTCTTGGAGAACCAGCAGATTTCCGGTTTTGAAATTTTTAGTGAACTTTTCATTCATTTAGAGATTTCATGGACCTTTATAGGGACTAGTTTGTATTTTCACTTCATAACACTGTAAGTACCTCACATTTTTCATTAATAACTTTGATAATTAAATTGTCTGTTAAGGTTTAAAAACTTGTTGGTTTTGCTTCTCTTCTGTTACTTAATTTATAACCATAGAGTCATAACATTATGAACTGGGTTTTGGATATGATGTCCATGGTGCCTTGAAGTTATTAAAAGAGACACTTCTTTCAAAAAAAGATTCCAAGATTAATCTTCTTGACCATGCATCTGATTTCAAATATAAGTTATCAAAAGGTTTGTGAAGCAGCAAAAACTAATCTTTACTCTAAAAATGAAAAATTAACGTATGACAGAAATACATCGGTAATGGAAAGTAGTTTTCAGCCTGGTGATAAGGCTTTGGCTCTCTAGCTTATACCTTATAATCCTCTTTAGTCAATATTTTAATGTCTTATACGGTTGAAAAGAACATAATGACTTATATTGTCTCGTTAGAACTCCTGGGAGGCGGAAATGGAGTATTATGGTAGAGATATCACAGTCAATAATTCAATCAATTTTGTTGTACCTATCCCACAGAGAGAGAGAGAGAGAGAGAGAGAGAGAGAGAGAGAGAGAGAGAGTGTGTAAACGATTGAATGCAATCTGGCTGTAGTGATAATGTTCTGAATATAGATATAGTAAACAATATGAACCGTTAACTTTCACATCCACAACCACAAGAATTGAGTGAAATAAATAGCTGTTATGTAAATATGGGCACTTGTTTGCTGATGGTCCAGCACAAACAAATACCTTCTGTCATGACGTTGCGATTGTAGATTCTACACCCGCAAAACAGCATGGTTAAATGATGAAACCTCTTAAGCAGGAATGTTTGTAAAATAAATTAAGTACACCATGTATTTTTGTGTCTAAACCAGATAGTACAAATACATTCATCATGTTACAAATTATTACACGACACTAAAAAAGTCAACAGTGTCATCAAAACCGATTCATTTTCCAACGCCAAGAATAGCTGATTGCATCGACAAACTTATATCTCAGAAAGTTGGAGATTGGAAAAGATTCTTGCACATTCCACTCACGGAAAGAGCAAAAGAAATTTCGGCATTTGCAACTCCAGTTGAAATGTAGCATTATAAGGTAATGCCTTTTGGACTGAAACATTCTACTTTAGCATTCCAGCGTTTAATGAACACAATAACATCTGGTTTAGATAATTATAACACATACATTGATGACATCATAATGTACAAAGATACCTGGAAAAATTGGTTGGAAACTTTGGAATGTTTTTTATCGACTCATGGACATAAATCTGACGGTTAATTTCGGTAAAAGTTAGTTTTACCGTGCCTGTGTAAGATTTTAAAAACATATTGTGTGACAATGTCAAGTTACACCTGTAGAAATTTAGGTCAAGGCTATCTCTGAATTCACAGTGCCTGTAAGTATAAAACAAATGATGCGATTTTTAGGTATGGCTCGATATTATCGAAATTTTCCTTGTATTGCTAGTAGATCACCTAATGTGTTATTTTTCTAAAACAATACAAGCACCAGATAACTATTTTACAATCAATAAGCAATGTATATTTGTGATATTAGCTTTGCAACATTTTGAAGTGTATGTTAATTCAGCTCCTTCTTTTCAGTGATCACAAAATTTCACTTTCATGAAGACAATGAACAACAATCGGAGATTATTAAAATAGTTTGATTCTGCAAGAATACAACATTGAAAGTAGGTACGTAAAAGAAAAAAGATTATTGTATTGCCTACGCACATTAATGTATATGGAAGTATTATATATTGTGTATAATTTGTGTTATTCATAAGAACTCATCAGTGCAATTTAAATATTATAGTATTGTTTGACTAATATGTAAATGATAGCTCTATTGTATAACTCTTCCTTTTTCTTTATGCAGGGATGAGTTATGTTTATATTGTGTGCTTAGCTTTTGTCCGCGATTGAGGGTTTGAGTATTTACATATTTAACTTTTTCATGGTTCCAAGTAGTAAACAATATGTGTTCTTAAACTGTGAGATCAATGCCTAACCTTTTTTAAGAGTCGTCGGATTTTTCCATTGGAAGATTTAGTCCCTTTCCAAAACATTCGATTTCGCGTTAGGTCTAATTGGTATTTGTATTTGTTGTGGATTTATTAAACAATTTCTTAATCCCTATTTGTGGTCAGTCTGTGGTATCATTTACGGTTATGTTCAGATATAATTTGAGAGGAAATATTTATTGAAATTATCAGCTGGAATTACAAAGTGCTAATTGACCTTTTGGACCAAATCACTACTTTGGGTTTTTCGAGAATATGGTCAAATTCATTCTATATTATGTCATTGTGATAAATCAAGACATTCAAGACTATTGGAATTCATTCGCAGCATTCTATACTTTTGGACTTTGTTGGGATATTTAGAATTGTACTGAAAGGGTCTTTTAAATTTTCAATTTGCAACTTAGAGAAAAATATGTATTGATTTTACTAAACTTGCTGGTTTCGTTTCTTTCCGTTTAAGACCCAGAGTCGCAACAAGCTATATAATGATTTCTGGATGCACCTGTCCTGATTCAAATGTGTGCAAATTGTTTTATTTGTTTTTTGACTGTTTGAAAGAAGACTTTCACTTCAAACTAGAAATGGTGTACTGAGAGTAGATGTGCGCGGTATTTTCGGTAGTGTGTATAAAACAATTTTATTATAACAATACCTTGGTAGTTTTGGTCATTAATCTTGTTTACGCTTGCAATGCTATTGACTGCATTTTACGTTTTACGTGACAAAATAAATAACACAATTATTACTTTTTTTTACAAAGCAGTTATATTTGTCACACATGAATTGTGAATTTTACAAATATAATGATATTCACGAGCCTTTAATCACGTAATTAACATGTGTCACCATCACCAATGCAAACGTAGTTTCCAAATGGGATGTTGTGAAAGACATTCGGTTCAAGTCCAAAGTTTTGTAAACAACTATATATATATATATATATATATATATATATATATATATATATATATATATATATATATATATATATATATATATATATATATATATATATATATATATATACATATATATATATATAGTAGGTTATTGTGGGTCGGTGGTTATACCCGGCTTCCTCCACCAATAATACTGGTTGCCATGCATAGCCAATCGTGTGCTGAAAAATGGCGTTAAACCCCCACAACAATATATATATATATATATATATATATATATATATATATATATATATATATATATATATATATATATATATATATATATATATATATATATATATATATATATATATATATATATATATATATATATATATTGCTCGGGCGTTGGCGTCACACTGAAAGTTCCCCTACCTATTATACCCATTGTAAAGCTTGTAATTAGTATGTTTCGGTCCTAACACTTCTTATTTTTATCTACATGCTTTCTTATGTCTGCATAATGTCTTCCACAGATGTCAGATATAGTATAAGCTTAGAGTACTCACATATTTACTTACAGTATTTAGACTGCAATTTATACAACATTTAACATACAACCAGCAAATTCAATTATATCATGAAACTCACCATTAAGTTTTTGGGCGTGGCTGTGCTAGAGGTGGCTAAGATTTTCTTTTGCACTGATTATTTTATCTATAATCCTAAGGTATTTTTCTCTTAAAATATTATATTGATATGGTATGATGTTATTTTGATATAAATACAGTTTTCTTTAGAACAGGCTCCTGTCCCAAAACATCACATTGTTTTGTCCCTAACGTAATTGCGGCATACTGTGATACGTAACGCGATTTGTTCAGAAATGTTTCATGGTACCTAGCACTATGACTGTAACATCATGACAACAATCGTCCCGGTGTCATAATACATACAAGTTAAAGGCCGAGGCCACATTCTGCTATTATTATTGAGTATACACTTTAAAATTACATAATGCATCTCTGGTCCTTTACATATTAAATCAAGCATGCAAACTATTATCTTACAAACTCTATGGGCCCTTCAAGTAAAAGAACTTGGCTAAATCTGCATTGAATAGCAGATAACAACGTCGAGTACTTATCCCGTAGAAAGAACGGTTTTTTACAACTGGGTGAACCTTTTGTTTTTGCTGGTTTTAACGGTACTTTAATACAATCTTGGATATATGATGCCGAGAAAATGGTAGCTAAGTGTCTTTTGCAAGGACTCACTGAGACAGCTCATCCTGAATGGTCTGGGCAGGTGTCGAACAAATGACCCTTGATAATGATTCCGACGCTTTAACCGCTGAGCCACCAAATGAGAATACTTGACTCCAAAGACTGCATGAGACACAAATTTGAAACAAAATAATTTTCCATCAACAGTTATGAATAAATGCTACTATTTTAAAACAAAACATGTATTGATAACTAGATAACATATGGGTCAGTCATATCCTCGTTAAAGAAAGTTTAATATGATTATTATTATTATTATTACTACTTTTGAATATGATGCATATGTACAAATAATTAATACCTCAATATAACTCAATATCACTTTAAACGTGTACATTATTCAGTTAAAATGTCATGTACATTCAAGATGTTTGTGTTCAAAAGAAATGGCTGATAATGACACACTATATGTACGTACTGTACAGGAAACAATGCAACGTGCTTTTAACGCCGTTGGGATTACGCTCCTCATTTGTTGATACGTTTGTCATCTGCTCTAGGTTCAATCTTTGCGTTGAGTACTGTCAAATACCAAGCCTATTTTCATCTCATATAATCCAAATTATAATTCTCTATCAGTCTAGCTATTTCTATTTTTGTTGTACGTTTACGTCAGACTTATTCTGCATCCACTTAAATCTAGCGTGCGCACTAGCAAAATTGATACTTTGGTTAATGATAATAACGGGGGAAAATATCCTAACACATTTTAAATTTTGATAACTCCTCTTGAAGTATGGATATTGACAGAGGTGATTATATAATATTTACAAATTTGAGATGAAATGATTGGATAACCGTTCGCCTTGTTAAAAAATAATAGAAACGAAATAAAAAATTTAAAAAATAATAATATGCAAATATATTATTCTGACGATGAAACTTTCAGCCTTTCCAATTTATCGTATGGTAAATTTACTGTTAAGTACAAAAGTGTTTGGTATTGTGGAAGAAAACAAATTAGATTATGTCCAAAATTTACCGTGTAGGATATAAGAAGTCAGACAGTTTAAATAATTGCATAATATAAAACATTAAAATCTGAGTTGAGGGGAAACATCAAAATCTCATACGACTCTTGGAGATCACAATATTCTCAATTGTACTTGAACGTTTTAGCAACAAAAAACGTTGGGATTTCTAAAGCCGATCTTGTATAAACAGTAACAAAAGGTTTGCGAAATTGTAACACTAACAGTAGAACATAAAACGACCAACGAGTATTGTTTTGGAGGCATAAAATCTAATAAATCAAATTTCAAAAGGAATATTGATTGTATCTAGCCAGCAGAGTACATGTGTTATGGCCATGGGTGAAAACATAAATATCACCAGTGCCTAGTTCCTCCCGTTGAAGGCGTCGGAAACGAACGGACTTTATCTTTATGCTATCAAACATGCGATACTCCGGTGAATAAGCAACCTGCAGACCTTAACGTTACAGTAATACCGGCTGTATCAAATGTGTTGATATAAACGTCCGCGTTTAAAGATAGCGGCTTCTAAACTCAGAACAACCTGTGTCTTGCACCTCCACACAAACAAGGTTTTATAATGAGAGATTATATTTATCAACAGTGGAGAAGGCCTGATTTAAGAAGCTTTTGTAATTGTATTATACTACACTATTAAGTCAATTAATTAGGAAAAAAGAAAAGAAAAGAAATTAGTTTGCGGCCAATTTCGCACATGAATCAGTTCATGCACATTATGTTAAGGGTATTGTCAGAGATGAAATAAATCAACGACAAACAAATCGAATTGTCCTTTCTTTATTTATTTCACTTGTGCTTGAAAGAAAATGAACCTACGGCCCAGCAAAAACTAGAGCTAGTGATTAACCAATTATTAAGTAGATACATAGATTGTTCAGTGTCTACATTTTATAAGCTGCCATTAAACTACACGCGACATCAGTCAAGTTGTCATCTAACTGGTGCCAGAGAAAAGAAGTGGGGGAAGGTGGGGTGGGGCTGCCCAAAGAAGGATAGACAGAAGGAGCAATTAGAGATAGATTAGAGAAGGAGTAACGGGTAGGAAGTCAGTACATGTAACATATGATGTAACAACATTAACAGCAGATGTGTTAGCATCGATAACGGTAACAGTAGTAGCAACTGTAGCACAAGAAACAGCACGTGAAGCTAGGAGATAATAGCTGCAGTAGTGGTAGTAGTAGTGAGAAACGTATGTGCGAAGAGGAAAAATAAGCGTACCTTCTGGAAATAGCTGTACTTTCTGCAGCTGTAGAAGCATCAATATTAACCTTCGTACAGTAGTTTCAATAGTGACTGTGACTGTGTAAGTAGAAGTATTAGTAATGGAAGTAGCAGTGGTGATGAGGGTAGTAGTTGTTGTAGTAGTAGTAGTAGTAGTAGAATCAAGGTGTCAGCAGCAGAAATTATTTAGTAGGACTAGTAGTAAAAATATTTTGGGTAGTGGCAAATGTTATAGTTGTAGTAATGACGGTACTTATCTGCATGCATTTCAACTCTGCTTTTGATGCCAATTTACCAACAAAGAAATGGTTAAATATGAATGGTGACAGTCTTAAGTCTTAAGTCAAGTACTGTCATGGATATTTCAGAAGTTGATGAAACATCCTTGAAAATCAATACTTTTTACATGGCTTCAAAAGAAAAGTAAACATTCCTCCCCCCAAAGTTGTTCATCTAAGAAATGTATGAACTCATTTACTTTGTTCAGTATAAGTACTTATTTCATTAGGACAATTCTAGTCAGGACCTACCCAGAAGCAAAACAGCTGGTTCTAATAACACTGGTCAACAGTGAAATCATTACTGACTTGAAAAGGCCCTAATCTGTAGTATTTTGGTGTGCCGAACACGAATATAACCGTGAAAAATTTGTATTGGCTCTCGTTTTGAAGATATTCATATACCTCATTTTCTATGTTTCACTGTGTAAATTTCTCCAGTAGGACTGCAGCAACATCCGGAATAATGATGTAACATTGCATAATACCATCATGCTCACATCATCCACAGTTGATTGCATCATTTTCTGATGCAATGCAATACTAATGCCATGCGGCTGCTGAAGTAAGTTGACGTCAGCAGTGTACTATACATGTGTAGACCTATTATACTAATGCCAGGCGGCTGCTGAAGCTGACGTAAGCAGTGTACTATATAAAGCCCAATCAGATAGGTTCAGCATTTAAAATATTTTAGACGTTGTGCGAGACAGTTCAAGCTACTGTTACATAAAACTTATTATTTTATCCATTTACGTACAATAAAGAACAGTAATGCCTCGAAAGTGTGTTAATACCGCGGACAATTTTTGCTATATTTGTGGGGAAGTGACATTTGCCAACCAGAAGAAAAGTATCAATTCTCAAGTGAAGAAGGCATATCATCTTTACTTCGGATGCAAGGTTGGTGACCAAGACAAGCCTTGGGCTCCGCATATATGCTGTGCTACATGTACAACACAGCTTTCACAGTGGTTGAATTGCAAAAGGTCATCAATGCCGTTTGCAGTCCCAATGGTGTGGAGAGAGCCAAGCAACCACCTAAATGACTGTTACTTCTGCTTGGTTCCTCCTCTTTCCGGCGGAATAACGAAGCGAAAGAAGTCGAGAATAGTCTACCCAAACATTCCGTCTGCATTGAGACCAGTTCCACATGGTGAGGGACTTCCTATTCCAGAACCTCCAGCAGAATATTCTCTTGATTCATCTGACGAAGACAAAGGTGAGTCGACCTGTTCTTCTCCTGGTCCATCAGCATGCAGTGATCCAGATTTTCACTGTGGTGCATCATCAACCCCACACAGAATAACACAGGAAGAACTAAATGACCTGATTCGTGATTTGGACTTATCAAAGAACAAGGCAGAATTGCTAGGATCAAGACTCCAACAATGGAATCTTCTAGAAGAAGATGTCACAATTACTGCATATCGAAAGCGCCACCAGCAATTGGAGCCTTTCTTCAGAAAGGAAAGTAATCTGATATTCTGTTCCGATATTGAGGCCTCATGAATGCTTTAAAAATCACTCATGACCCACAAGAATGGAGACTATTTGTGGACTCTTCGAAACTGAGTCTCAAGGCTGTGCTTTTGCACAATGGAAACATTCTTCCATCTATTCCAGTAGCGTATGCTGTCCACATGAAAGAGACATACGATAACTTAAGGCAGCTACTGAATTCCATTGAGTATAACAAGTACAGCTGGCACCTCTGTGGTGATTTGAAGGTAGTTGCCCTTTTAATGGGACTGCAGCAAGGATATACAAAATACATGTGTTTCTTATGCGAGTGGGATAGCCGAGCAAGGGAAATGCACTACATGAGGAAGGAATGGACTCACAGGCAGAATGTAGCCATTGGAGAGAAGAATATCCAACACCCAGCTCTGGTTGAGGCTCAGAAAATCTTGCTACCATCCCTTCACATCAAACTAGGTTTGATGAAGAACTTCGTGAAAGCCACTGACCGGACTTTGCCAGCATTCCGATACCTGCATGAAAAATTCCCTCGACTCAGCGAAGCAAAGATTAAAGAGGGAGTTTTTGTGGGTCCTCAGATTCGAGAGCTTTTCAAAGATGACCGGTTCAACAACTTGCTGGAAGGTGACGCGAAACAAGCATGGAATGCTTTTCGCCTAGTTTCTACAAACTTCCTCGGAAATGTTACGGCAGAAAACTATAAGGAACTAGTAGAAGACATGTTGATGAAGTATAAGAAACTTGGCTGCAATGTGTCTCTAAAGATTCACTTCCTTCATTCCCATTTGGATTTCTTTCCTAGCAACTGTGGTATTGTTAGTGATGAACACGGCGAACGTTTTCATCAAGATATCGCAACAATGGAACAAAGATACCAGGGAAAATGGTCCACTACAATGCTGGCTGACTACTGCTGGACACTCCTCAGAGATGCTCCCGAACAGCTGTACAAGAGACAGGCGAAGAAATCTAAGATGTAGTCAATGACTTGATTTTTTATAGGTAGGCTATTACAGTTGACCTTTTACTATTGGAATGCATTTCGTTATGTAAACATTAATTTCTTGCAGATTACAAAAAAACTAGAGCCAATTTTGCAATTTGACTGTCATATTCGTGTTCAGCACATAAAAATTGATAAGAATTGACTAATTTTATTTCAGTAACATGACTTTTGTAAAAATTTGTTGTCCAGTGTAATAAGTTTCGCAATGACCATGTATTTCATCATAGAATGGAATCCATGGATCATTTATTGAAGTTTTTCCTTTCGTTTGAGAGTATTGGATACAACTATGTAAATTGAAATTTGACAGTTTGTGTGCGATTTTACACAGCAAAATTAGCGATACTTGATGGAGATGATGCACACTTGCAGGAAATAATATATGAGTTAGAACTTTACCTATATGACCCGCATCTGGAAGCTCTGCCTATATATTTAGCACAGTTATTGGTAAGATTAAAACTCACCTTCTTATGAAGGAAAAAGTATTGCTTAGTTAATGGTCTCCTTGCATTTGGTCATAGATATTGACAAATTAAAGGCTAAACATTCAGTATGTATAAGAAGTTCAATTGCATTTGGACGCATTTTATGCAAAAATGTATGCCTTGGAGAACGCGAACTCTGTGGCAGATATTGTTATTACAAATACTGCAAATCACATTTGCTCCTTTTATGTGTTGTTATAGGTCTTAAACACGGTTTTGCTGACCATGCGGATCAGTTTGCGAGTATTATCCTGCGCGCCGACGAAGATTGGATAACGCAACTGTGGTATAAATAATAGACAATGTTGTAGAAATACCTGGCGATGCTAACAATGTCGATGAAATAATTGTCATACTGAGGCGATAGAAGTTTACGATCAGGATAAGTGAAAATACTATTTTTTTTAAATTTCAAGAAACATTTGCAATCAGAAAGATTGTCCCCTTATATACCAGTACAGACTTTGATTCAACTACAGAAACTCGAGGGTGAACGTTGGATTTGAATACCAAGCTGTATGCTAAAAGATGACATACTTGCGTTATTAGCACCACAGCTGTTTGCGCAACAACTTCCCTGTGATTATCCATAGATGATTGTAAATGTGACGACAACAGTACAACTGAAACAAATAAAAGAGGAGCAAGAAAATCTGGCATACCTACGTTGTCAGACTGAGAGACATATCGTGAATCTACAGCACGAGTAAATATCCACAGTCCTCAACGAACGTGACAAGCTGAAACTGTACAGTTGGTCGAGGATGAACAAGACCGTCGTCGCATTGTAGCAGCAATTGCTGCCGAGGCTGCGGATTATGTTCGTGAACAAGACCGCTGCCGCCGTATTACTCATACCATTGGTACTAAGGCTGCCTCAAAAGCTCAGCAAATGTAAGTTTCACAAGCGTAGTGGTAAATTAGAACATTATGTGGCAATCATCTCAAACACATACAAACCAGAAAGAGACACTAGACATCTTCTATAAAATATGATTCCTGAATTATATTGGCGTTATAGTGTTCTAGTACCTCAGGAGTTAAAGTGGATGTTGTTCTTTTCCTGCATTTGACTATGCCGCTTAATCGTATATCCTCAGTTTATGGATATTTTTAAGATAACAGCCCGTGGATCCATGGTAGTCCACTTATAATTTTAAACCGCAAAAACACATAGGCTATTGACAACGAATATTGAATAAATGAACACCAGTAGGAGGTAGATGGACTCCTGAAAGATGCATGCTAGCTTAAGTGAATGTTTCCCCGTTTGAACCTATTCGCGGATCGAATTCTATATGTTATATATATGATTGCATGTATCAGATTCTAGTTGTTAGTGGTGACAGTTGGCCAGAACATTAAACCCAGCATTCTGGATATTTGATACCACAGACTGTCAACAGGTTCCGTTCTGTTGTTGATCTTCCCATGGCAAACTGAGCCTGGGTACTGTAAGTAACACTGGTCTTTAGTTTTTGTGAAGATTTTTGCTTTATTTTACATAAAGGTGTAGGACCCTGACTTGGTGTTTGTGTGTCCTTTGAACCCGAATGTAAGAGTTTGGTGGCAGCGGTACGGATTCCAACAATTCTGTGTGAATTATTTGGTATTGTTCAATACATCGGAATTGTGTTTGACAATTATGAAAGCTGTTAATTCAACGAATATGTGTGTGATATTAGCAGTGGCTGATTGTACTGTGTGTATAACGTAGAGTTGTTGATTGCTAAGTGCAAAATGTGTATCACTGTAACGAGTGTACACGTATAAGTCCAGAAATGCATAGAAAATAAAAACTAGTCCAGTGGCTGTTGAATACAGTGATAGAACTTACAGTACGTACATATAGTGTATCATTATGCAGGTTGCTCATGACGTCGAAGTTGAGGGAGAAACGGTTGCTTCAGGACGACCACGAAGAAAAATGACAGCACAGAATTTGATGGAATTTACAGATACTGAGATTCCTGAGTATTTAGAGGAACTGAACTTTGAGCACATGTATCCACAATAGAAAACAAAGTGAAAACCAAGTGCAAAAGAAAAATGAAAGAGAATTTGAGGTAGGACAGAGAGAGTTTGTATGGGAAATGGAAATTAAGATTCGAAATGAATAGTCTGGAAATTGAGTTAGAAAGAGTAAAACATCAAGAAAACGCGACGAAAAACATCTTCAAGGCCATTTAAAGTAAAGCTACAGGTATATGACAATGAGCGAGAAGATATTGTGACTTTCCTAGCAGAGTTTGAATCAATTGCAAAGCTGAGTGTAGGAACTCTTTGGACAGGCGAGGCAAAATATGTTGCATCTCAAGCTTGTGGCGATTACCTGGAGCTCGTGCACAGTAGATTAGGAGGAACAATGGCTCTAGTCCAGTTGTAGAAGCTGCGGAAGATTATATTCCCACCAATGTACAACAGCAATGGCAGAATAAAAAGTTTCGTCCGAACATACATGTGAATAGTAACAAGACGAATATTCAGAACTTAAGCAGCAAGCGAAACTAACATCGACGAATGACCAGTGCAAATATAAGAATAGGCAGTGTTATCGATGCAAGCAATGGGGGCATATTGCACGGTATTGTTCAACAGATGGCCTGAAACATCGTGGAACCCAGAAACTTGTTTTGTTAAGCCAACAATTGATGAAAGGCTGATTTTGGAAACAGTGTGTGTAAATAGGTACAAGATCATTTTTGTGAAGGACACTGGCTCCGTTATGACCTTGATAAGAGAAGATCTCGTTGACGAGAGCTGCAATCTGGAGTGGCACCAAGTTACATTATACACAGAAGTGGGTCAGTCATTTACCGCACAGTAGGCTGTGGTAAATATAGACAATTTGCATTATAAGGGACCAGCGCAAGTGGGTCTTGTTTTAAATTTAGCCACTGAATCCCTATTGGGGATGGATATACTTAGCAAGAAAGGTCTTTTGTTGTTACGAGGTATATGGTAAAAGGGCTCGACGATGAGAGGACTGTGGAAAATACTGACCAATGTGAGGATGAAGATAAGAATGAAGTTGTCAACAACAGCATACAGACAGGATATACTGATTAGCGTGATGACATTTAAGTTGACTAACTTTCATCAATGAACGCGGACATGTCGAAACTACAGATAGCGATTATTTCACCGCAAAGTATTAGAGAAAAGTCCTTTGCTACTAGTGAAGAGGCTGAGGATGAGCCAATGGCATTCTTCTGGGAGAATGATATTTTGTGGCGGAAATGGCAATCTGGTGATGGTTCATGTGGAGGGGAGCGGCATTGAGATAAGATTGAATTATTACATTGTAATTATCTTGTTGCATGAAGACAAAACAAAATGCAACGAGTGTTTATTCATTGGAACTTGTGTTCAACGCACGGTGGCAAACATCACGATGCCATGTATCGATTGATGTCACTTTGATCTTCATCCAGTCCCTTTGCTGACAGCCATATCTCACGTATACCCGTAACCCACTGGCTATCAAACATTCTATATTGAATTCCGAAACATTCCTGAAATACATACTATAAAACTTCTTATTTGTTTGTTAACATTTTACTTACATTCAGATCATCTGTCACCGCATTAAGTTCTCTACGCAGTTATTAGCCAAAGTTTATATCTTCGGTTATTATCAGTCTTTCGCTCTAAATACCTTAAAGATAACGAAAAATACTTGCCATTAGCTGCTTATCCTAAAAAAAAACTTAGTTGTATTCATGGAAAGGATACACAACATGATCACGTTAATGAGGCCAAACGAAGACAATATTTCGTTGACAGCAAAAGTTAGATGATATGCAGACGCAAACGACCGGTTAAATATCTCCTTTCCTCGCAGCAATTCCAGCGTTGTTGGCGGCTGCGGCTTGCGTAGTTGCAAAGGCAGCTGCATTAGGAGCTGTTGGAACTGCATCAGGTATGGTTCTGAAAAAGGCAGTTGAAGGCGGTATTGCATCTAGTAAATGAATTAAAAAATGAAAATGTCTTAAAATTACCAGTGACAACATTCAGAATACCATCAGACAATAGGTCATAGACTTTCCGGTACAACTCGCAAAAGGCTTCGCCGATAACCCTTTTTGATTTACCAGCGTTGATAAAGTCAATCAAACATTTCCAAGGTGCGGGATGAATTTGTGCTAATTATTTTATTAACATAAAATTTGGTAGCATACATAATGACATTTCAACATTTTTTATAGTTTCAATTGCACGACCACATGAAACTGTTGATTATTGAAACTGTGGCGGACAAAATCGTCTACCACTGTTTTATTTCACTTTCAGTTGGGGGAGGATATCTTGTCATCTTGTTGTTGAAGCGTTACGTTCACCTTTGCTAAGTATAGCTTCCTCCACACAAGCACCATAAACACCTATTAATTTTACATTAAAGTCTCTTAACATTTTACAAAATTGCCTATTAACGTACGCAACTCATCCAGGTGCGTCGCCGATGTGGATCTGAGCAAGTTTGGCTGTGATCATTGAAATTATGGGAATCAATAACGCCGACGTCACAGATGCTTTGATGAAAGAATATGTAGACACAAACAAGGTATTGATAATCGAATCGTCTGGGGATGGAATGAGTGGAGACCTTATCATTAATGGAAACCAAATTCTGCTGGTTCATGAACCAGTCGACGACCACGACGATTCAATATGTGCAAATAAAATTCGCTGGAAACCTTAAATTGACATATAAATATATAATTAGCAGTTCTGATAAAGTAAAGTCTGAAATATTTCTTTTAAAATATGAAACGTTTGATGGGTTCACACGAGTGGTTGCCGGTTACCTTACACTTGTAGCTTATTTTTTAAATTGTGTATCTGTATACCACCAACTGGGATATCTAACCTTTTTTTTCTAGAACCAAGTCAACCATTGCGAGATCCTAGTACTGAAACCGATATATTAGCCCAAATAAATATTACCCTTTGGTCAGAATCCACTAATTTAAAACTCATTTGATTGGAGGGTCGTTTAAAATTGAAAAGGATTAAATAATGGAGATAGTGTAAATTATCCTGAAGTGTTATTAACCGACTTTGGCATTTGTGTTTAAGGTATGATTTTGCCATTACGTATAAGTGCTGGATTTTGACCTCGGTGATGAGGTTGCATAATTTGGCGTTAAAGTATTGGATCAGCTGACTAGTGATGCTAATATTAATAGTGGTTCGGATCAACTTCTTGATGTATATCTATGTGAAAACGGTGTCAAACAACCCTTGTATAAACTGAAATATAATCTTGCTAAGGGCCAAATACAAATTAGCGGTTGGACCACATTAAGGTGTCAATACCAACTCGAAGCCAGCTTTGAGTCATCGCATTATCACGTAAAACCTCGCATTATCACGTGAAAACTCCAGATCTTTGACTTCACCACCAGGCAAAAGGACTACTAAACCAACATTGACTCAACAGAGAAAAGAAAGATCTCGACTGTTATTCAGCAGTCTATTAAACAAACGGTGACTCAACAAAGAAAAGAAAGATCTCGACTGTCATTCAGCAGTAACTTAATGGTCTGTATAACGGTTCTTGGGTGGGGGCAAGATTGATCGTTTCAGACATTATTCAACGGCTTAATCAGTATGGTTTTGCATGTAAGTAATGCATTGCCTCAAGAGCACACAATCGCCAGACATTTAAAGATTCCCCAAGTTTATATTTTGGGTGATTGTATGACAGGTGTACCAGTAGAAAGGGGAATTAGTTGGATGTGCCTGTACGTATTGCACCTGATCATGGTCGTCTGCCGAGCAATGAAACTACACTATTATATTATTAACAGAAGAACCATATTAAACCGTCATTGTTACAGACGTCAAAAAATAATTGAAGCGAAACAACAACTGCGACATGAAATCGTCAACAGAACTGCGTTTCTTTATACAATATAAATGCGACTCTGTGGTTGTAGATGTTATTTGAGGGCTTGCTGCGGAAGAAAATGTTGGTCTTGGAATGGTGGGAAACATGGCCAAGACAACTATTATAGGTGCGCCAGGTGGAATTGTTGTCGGCGCTATATCGATAGTGCCAACAAAATAATTTTGATAATTCTGCATCCAAGAAAACGTGTTTATGCGGAACGTTTCGCAGCAGAACAAAGCAGCCTTAGTATTAATAATAAACTCCACTCGATGTGTGTCGATGACAAAATAGTGTTGATGGTGCTGTGTGCAAAATGTTGCAGGTGGAATGGAAAACCACCAGGGTCTCCGCATTCATATATGAAACCGAGGCGTTTGCAACCAAAAACAAGTAGCGGAATTAAGGACAGTAAAAATCGAATAACTGTTTGCCTGTATATTTGGATCAATTTGCCGGACTGAGTTTGCTTTGTAATATGTTTACATGATCAAATGGTATAGTAATTCTATTACCATGAAACTAATATTTGATTTTACTAAAAATTACATAGTTTTACGCTAGCTGATTTTACAACATGAAATATTTCACACTGTGTTCTAAGTATATTTTTTGTCCAATTGCGCATACACTCGCGTGTGACGATCGCATAAAAATAATAAAATCATACGTTATGGAAGGCGTTAGCCTATATCAGTACCAAATTTCTGAAACGCACATTACCGCTCTGAAAGTTTGAGTATCTGATTTTAACCATTCTTTCTGTAATTTTGTTTGCAATCTTTGGCTGTGATCCACAGGATTTCGGTAGAAACAGAATAGATGCAACGAAACTTTTTTGTAAGAACAGATGAACCAGATTGCCCAAAATTAATAGATTAATGAATCCTATTAGAGAATTGCAGTACACTGAGCTTCTCGCGAGTGACGAGCTATCGGCTCCACAAGGGAATTAGAAATTGGATTGTGAAATGTATGCAACTTGTATATAATATGCTGTAAAAAGGTTTAGACTTTACTTGCAAAAGAGAGTCTCGCGTTATGAATGGGTTGTTTCCACTGACTAAAGTACTCGATTAAAATCACTATGTCTATAATAAGTAACGTTTACAGACATATCCCATGTCAAAGAAATAATTAAGGCTTATTTTGAAGAAGGAGTTTAAGCGCAAAATTCAATCAAAATTAGTGTTATGCCACAACGATATCTGGTATGAGCTTAAAAATGGGAGATGTATTGTACATATTTTGGCATAATAGCATTGATTCAGACGTATGATTCGTAGCCTTTTTTAATTTATAGTCTTTATCATAGAATTTGCTCGATGTACATTTGTTGCGAAAAAAAGAACAATTTCGCTAATTTGTAATCATGAGTCTAGTGACTATATTAGAAATCGTCATTTTGGCTAATTCATTTAGATATTAATAGCCATATTTCAGCATGTATCTTGTATATTTATTTTCTTACCCGCCTTCTGAAAGGTGAAACGAGGCCCGCAAGATATCGCTGAGGAGCATCGGCTAATGAATCGCTGACATATTGAAATGCTACTAGATCTCTCGACTAATGAATGGCACTTTCTGCTTTATACCCGATGTTCCTCGATAGATCATAAATATTTGCCATGGTAATGTTAAAAGCTGTATCTTTTCTCGATTGTTTATTATAGTAATTCATTGAAGATTGTTCAAAGCTCATGTGGATTTTTTTTTTAGGTTTTGTCGCTGATTTGCGAAATGCGTATGGGACAATTACACATAAAATGTATCAATACTTATAAAGACATTATATTTATCTAATACATTCTTCTGATTCTAATTATAGACGTTATTGGTACGAAATTGTCCAAACAAACGACTCTTTTTGGTTACTTAATGTCATAAGCATGAGTTCCCCATAAGGTAATAATTAGATCACGACCTAGGTGGTGCGATTCCTCGAAAACTTCTTTTACATGGCAAACTATATAACTTCTATAAGTGCTGTTACGTTACGTATTCTATATTGTGTGCTTAAATTGTGTTTATATCTAATCGTCTATCTAACATTTGTCCATGGTTAATTATTTGACTTTAAGATAATGCAAATTTACGGACATGGTCATTTTACCTTAGAAGATTCTAGAAGGCGTATCTACCTTAGGTATTGTTTGTAAATCATAAATAAGTTGTATACTGATATTTGAGTTCAATGTCTTGCCTTATAATGTTCTAGAAGAGAACTTGCTTACCAGTATAACGGGAAAATGGCCGTCAAAGTGCTCATTGGCATTTTGGACAAATCACACTTTTGAGATTATTGGGAGTTAATTCAAGGACATTCTGGATTATATCTTTGTAATACATCAAGCATTTTGGCACATCAGCACATTCAATACTCGACGTCATTATGAACACTATACATTTGGACTTGTGATAGAACTATAATGACTAGCTGGGAATATAATTCACAATACTGTGAGTTTCTTTCAAATTTTCTCTTTGTATTGATGGGAAATAAATTATCTGTTTAATTTTATGAAACATTTTGGTTTAGTTCTTTCTTCTGTTACTTAGCTTAAGACCATGGAGTTGTAACAGTACAACAATGTGTTCCAAAGAATTATTCCATATCGCAATATTGAATTTCATAGCCGACCATAGATCTGCTTAGAAATCGTGTAGACATCGTGCAAAGAATAATCATTGGTACAATATGTCATAAAGAATTTTAAATTTCAGAATTACAAAATCTGTTCTAGAATGTCTGAGAAAGAATATTTAAGAGAAATAAATGGACTTTGGAACTTAATTTACTAGAGGTATTCATCGAAATAATACACTTTATGATGGAGTGAAAATAATTATGCGAAATATGAGAGAAATGAATTCGATATATTCCGTTTTATAACTGTGCCTATAATGTATTTTTTAATTCGATTAATGATAGATGAGACATAAATCGAGCATTTATTCTGGACCTGTAATTACCCATCCTTCTAGCACGACTAAATTAAAGTTTCTTTGAGTCTTATAAATATACTAGAATCAGACGCCTCAAAAGGGTTCAACATTATTCTGACTGTTGTTGAGAAGGATCGGCCTTTTAAAAAAAGCAGCACTATTCCACATCAGTGTCTAAACCCAAGTCCCTGGTACATTGAAATTTCTTTGAATTTAATCAGAAATCTACTTGCACTGATACAAGCTCTGCATCGACGCATTTTTGATTAAGTTTTGTTCACATTCTTGTTATCTTCAGAGCGATGTATGAGAGGCCGCAAGCATAATGCCTAGACTCTTAATGTGCCGGAGAAAAATCTGATTAACATCTGATTTTCCTCACTGGTAACCCTTGTCATAAAAAATAAACGTGTATATACTTGGGGAGTTTTAAAGAACTTAAAAGGGTTGATTTTAGTTTGAGACTACCTATGCCCTACTTCTAAAGTGCATATCAGAGGATCGCTAGTACCGCATGGCTATTTTCGAATTCAGCGGGAAATTATATCCCCCCCACACACAAATGAGAAAACAATATCAACACAATCGATAACTTTAGTTCTTTAAAAAAATTAATTATTTACGGTTTCATAGAGCAATATTAAGGCCTAGAATGTTACAATATATTTCTGTATTTTGAGGACAGTTGAAGATCGTGTATTATGTTTGCGTTGTTTTAAAGAAATTAATCCAGCAAAGAAACGTTATCATTTTCGTAAGCTGCCTGTTTCACTGACAGTGATATGTAATGGATCTTAATCCTTGCCGATAAAAAAAACAGGTTTAAATGTATGTTAGTTGTTCTTTGTGCCTTCCCACATTTAGCGGCGTCCATAGAGTATATATAGGAAAATTATTTTGAGTTGAGTCCTTACGTTGAATGAATGTCGATAGCTACCATTTTGATGTTTACGAAATAAGGATTGACCGAGAAGTGGCAAATGCGAGAACAACCCATTCTTCGTCCCTATTTTCTCCGCGCGATCAGTCCAATCATAGAAATAAACGAGATTGTCTAAATATTTTGCAGTTTCTATCTTTGCATGATTTTCTTTTTCCAGCAAATAACTACGGCGAAATATGTCTGATGATCGTTTTTGTTTAACAACAATATCCTAGGTGGTCTATATATGATCAGGCATTATTTTACATGATTGCGAGAAAAAATCTTGGGTTTGTGTGAGATTTTGTTTAAGGTTTTCAAACGTGAGAAAGCTAACCTAAGATGAAAAAATAACCCATCAAGAATTGTTGGGGTAAAAATGAAATACTAAGGAGATTTATATAATTATTTTCGAGCTGAATTCTATTTTACACCGACCAATATGTCGAGAATATATGTCAGAAACATTGTTTTGTAGTCAATGCTAGGGTAAAAGTTAAAATCGAAATAAATGTATGGTCCATGACAAACCATTGATTTTACTGATATTGTCAGAATGAAAGTTTAAACAAAAAGTGTCAGGCCTCAGAATGTAATTGTGGTATATCGTAGTACATATCGCGGTATATCGTAGTACATATCGCGGTATATCGTAGTACATATCGCGGTATGTTCAGAAATATGTTCAAAAATACCTCGTGATACCGAGGTACAAATGTTTCATGGTATCCATCTCTAGTAAGCGTTATGCCGAATGTCAAATGTAGCAGTTTTAAGTCAGTCTGAAAATAAGTTGAAAATGTTAAGTTGTTGATTTCAAAACATAAAAAGATATATTCTATATTCCAGTGTTTGATGGTGATATGGAGATAAGTAGCATAAAGCCAAAGAGCCAGCTGATTTTGATTTCGGGAACTGAGGTAGGCCAGTTCCTTCTATCTACCAATGACTTTGTCCTCCTTGCACAAGAAATCACACGTGTATACACGATTGTTTATTACTATTGTGATTTGGCATAAACTAGAGCGTGTTATTACAGACACAACCTTTTACGCTAGCGTATTACAGACCCAAAGTATGCATATGAGTGTATGTTTCCGTTCTCAGCGAAAACTGTTACTCAGCAGAAGGCCGATTGATCTTTATACCCGGCATAAAATCTCTCTAATGTGATTTTAGTCAGTCAGACTAGCTCATGTACGGAGATGTAAGTCATGACAAATAGCTTATTTTGCGTGCCTATTCCAAAAAGAAATCATGATTTCTAGATATTATTAAGCGAGGTAGTAACTCCTGTCTTCATACAAGAAACAGCCAAAATTGATACTAGTTAGTACAAAAGCTGCACGAATTAGTGCGCGTTGGAGTGTGCACGCATTGCCCCTAATATCCATTTAACTTCAGGTATGAGTTTTTGTATTACTTGTTAAGTGTGAGACTTAAGGACTCATGCTACTACTTGGAATAGTACTGGTTCAACTCTAACTGGTAGAAAGTAACACCTTTCTCTATAACTGAGCTGGTTGTACATGACATTATGAAAGAGAATCTGATGGTGCATGGTTGGTGTCAATTATAAGTACAAGACAGGCACAAAATATTTGAGATTTACTTGGCGTGAATAACATCTGGACATTCTAGAAAAGGGCTAATCAGGGTCGTATTGCAACACCTGTAATATATATGGATTGCATGTATTAACTTGACCATCACAACATCTTGTGCAACAATTTACAGATGGTGGTGTGCTTGTAATCTCAAAGATATTAAATCACAAATCTAATCAGAGCTGAAATATTTACACTAAACGATTTCCGCGATATATATATATATATATATATATATATATATATATATATATATATATATATATATATATATATATATATATATATATATATATATATATACGTACGTATGTATGTATATATATATATATATATATATATATATATATATATATATATATATATATATATATATATATATATATATATATATATATATGGATATAAGACTTTTCAAACCGACATTTGACGCGTATCGATAAATTAGTCAATTAGAGATTTCCTAGGCAGTGACGAAGTAAATTTGGTAACTATTATGAGAAAAAAACCTGAAAGGTCATTATTTAATATTGTGCAGGAAAAAATGAAGTCGCTACCTTTGAATTGTCTATTAGCACAGATGACAATACGAACGAATAATACCATGAAGATGGTGATGACACTGAAACAACAAGCGAGCTTAGTAGCTTAAGTAATGAAGACGATTAAGAATAATTTAATTAGAAACACTTAATGATTATAAAATAGAGAAGAAAAACTGTCAAAACAAATATTTATGTATGATGATTTACTATTTGAGTTGTTACAGTCTGATGTTTTGCTCTAAATATCTTGAAAGCAAAAACATTAAAACACGAAAAGAATATTTCAAAAAAGTAACTTGTGGTAAGAGCTAATAATGTTAACATTGTCGAACAAAGCAGCAATGGGCTCATACTAAGATTGCTTACTCACTGACGAAACAAAGAAAATCGACAGTTTAGAAGACTTAATAAGAAAATGACAACAGATTGAAGCAATTGATTGCGTTCTACTGGAAAAAAGACGAAAGATCGAAGAAGTAAACTGTTACATTCAAAATTAAAGTTTCTCTATATAAAAAGACCAGTAGCACCTGGACGCACTCATTGCAAAGGTGTGTCTCAGAAAATGTGACCTTTGCGGCAAAACTTGTCATTATGAAATTATAAATCACATTTGCTCACGTTCCGTTTTGTTCAATGTACTCAGGCATGTCTTATATGAGATATCGGAGTCAACTGATCTAATCAGTTTTGCCGACCATGCCGATCTGTCCTTGAGTATTATCGTGCGCGCTGGCGAAGGTTCGCCAAAGCAGCTTATTTAGAAATCCAGGTCGCTGTTGTAGCAGTATGATACAACGCTGAGAAAACTACTGACAATATCGATAAAAAAAATGACCATACTTGAAGCAAATGCAGTGCCTGAGCCAATTACAGTACAATACTAAAATCATTTCTTGACGGAGTGTGCAATCAGAGAAAGATTTTCCCTGATATACCAGTATGCCGACTGTGATTAAATTAAGGCGACTCGCGTGTGTGCGTCGGATACAAATACCAAGCCGTATGCTGACATACTTGCATTATTACGACCCTTAACTGAAGTAACAATGGTTATGCAACAACTTCCTTCTCATCAGCCACATCCTTCCCGCTGAAACGATAACAGGACAACAGCTGAAACAATTCGCGCGTGAATGCAAAACACAAATACCAAGAGGTGCAAGAAAAGCCGATATACTTACGTTATTAGGTACTATAGTCGAACTGTGACATCGTTGTGAATCTGCAGCACTATTAAATATTCAAATTCCTCCATGCGTCCGGTAGACCGGATTTTCACGCGTGGATGAAAAAGACCATATTGCAGCTACTATTGCTGCAGAGGCTACTGTGTACTCTTGTGAAAAAAACAACGTATTACTTATACCATTACTACTGCCCCAAAAGCACAGCAATTATAAGTACCCTAGTGTTAGTTATATGAACGATGTGTTTTATTGGGCAATTGTCCTGATTAAACGCATACCAGATAACAACTTGGTGAAAATTTTATCAAAGATGCCTCAAGGAATCCCATCGATGGTACAGCACACAGGCACAACCTTGTGGATCGATGGTGGTCCATTTATAACACTGGTCAACAGTGAAATCATTACTGACTTGAAAAGGCCCTAATCTGTAGTATTTTGGTGTGCCGAACACGAATATAACCGTGAAAAATTTGTATTGGCTCTCGTTTTGAAGATATTCATATACCTCATTTTCTATGTTTCACTGTGTAAATTTCTCCAGTAGGACTGCAGCAACATCCGGAATAATGATGTAACATTGCATAATACCATCATGCTCACATCATCCACAGTTGATTGCATCATTTTCTGACGCAATGCAATACTAATGCCATGCGGCTGCTGAAGTAAGTTGACGTCAGCAGTGTACTATACATGTGTAGGCCTATTATACTAATGCCAGGCGGCTGCTGAAGCTGACGTAAGCAGTGTACTATATAAAGCCCAATCAGATAGGTTCAGCATTTAAAATATTTTAGACGTTGTGCGAGACAGTTCAAGCTACTGTTACATAAAACTTATTATTTTATCCATTTACGTACAATAAAGAACAGTAATGCCTCGAAAGTGTGTTAATACCGCAGACAATTTTTGCTATATTTGTGGGGAAGTGACATTTGCCAACCAGAAGAAAGTATCAATTCTCAAGTGAAGAAGGCATATCATCTTTACTTCGGATGCAAGGTTGGTGACCAAGACAAGCCTTGGGCTCCGCATATATGCTGTGCTACATGTACAACACAGCTTTCACAGTGGTTGAATTGCAAAAGGTCATCAATGCCGTTTGCAGTCCCAATGGTGTGGAGAGAGCCAAGCAACCACCTAAATGACTGTTACTTCTGCTTGGTTCCTCCTCTTTCCGGCGGAATAACGAAGCGAAAGAAGTCGAGAATAGTCTACCCAAACATTCCGTCTGCATTGAGACCAGTTCCACATGGTGAGGGACTTCCTATTCCAGAACCTCCAGCAGAATATTCTCTTGATTCATCTGACGAAGACAAAGGTGAGTCGACCTGTTCTTCTCCTGGTCCATCAGCATGCAGTGATCCAGATTTTCACTGTGGTGCATCATCAACCCCACACAGAATAACACAGGAAGAACTAAATGACCTGATTCGTGATTTGGACTTATCAAAGAACAAGGCAGAATTGCTAGGATCAAGACTCCAACAATGGAATCTTCTAGAAGAAGATGTCACAATTACTGCATATCGAAAGCGCCACCAGCAATTGGAGCCTTTCTTCAGAAAGGAAAGTAATCTGATATTCTGTTCCGATATTGAGGGCCTCATGAATGCTTTAAAAATCACTCATGACCCACAAGAATGGAGACTATTTGTGGACTCTTCGAAACTGAGTCTCAAGGCTGTGCTTTTGCACAATGGAAACATTCTTCCATCTATTCCAGTAGCGTATGCTGTCCACATGAAAGAGACATACGATAACTTAAGGCAGCTACTGAATTCCATTGAGTATAACAAGTACAGCTGGCACCTCTGTGGTGATTTGAAGGTAGTTGCCCTTTTAATGGGACTGCAGCAAGGATATACAAAATACATGTGTTTCTTATGCGAGTGGGATAGCCGAGCAAGGGAAATGCACTACATGAGGAAGGAATGGACTCACAGGCAGAATGTAGCCATTGGAGAGAAGAATATCCAACACCCAGCTCTGGTTGAGGCTCAGAAAATCTTGCTACCACCCCTTCACATCAAACTAGGTTTGATGAAGAACTTCGTGAAAGCCATTGACCGGACTTTGCCAGCATTCCGATACCTGCATGAAAAATTCCCTCGACTCAGCGAAGCAAAGATTAAAGAGGGAGTTTTTGTGGGTCCTCAGATTCGAGAGCTTTTCAAAGATGACCGGTTCAACAACTTGCTGGAAGGTGACGCGAAACAAGCATGGAATGCTTTTCGCCTAGTTTCTACAAACTTCCTCGGAAATGTTAGGGCAGAAAACTATAAGGAACTAGTAGAAGACATGTTGATGAAGTATAAGAAACTTGGCTGCAATATGTCTCTAAAGATTCACTTCCTTCATTCCCATTTGGATTTCTTTCCTAGCAACTGTGGTATTGTTAGTGATGAACACGGCGAACGTTTTCATCAAGATATCGCAACAATGGAACAAAGATACCAGGGAAAATGGTCCACTACAATGCTGGCTGACTACTGCTGGACACTCCTCAGAGATGCTCCCGAACAGCTGTACAAGAGACAGGCGAAGAAATCTAAGATGTAGTCAATGACTTGATTTTTTATAGGTAGGCTATTACAGTTGACCTTTTACTATTGGAATGCATTTCGTTATGTAAACATTAATTTCTTGCAGATTACAAAAAAACTAGAGCCAATTTTGCAATTTGACTGTCATATTCGTGTTCGGCACATAAAAATTGATAAGAATTGACTAATTTTATTTCAGTAACATGACTTTTGTAAAAATTTGTTGTCCAGTGATAATCTACAACCGCAAACTCACAGAGGCTATTAATGATGAAATCGACAACAGCGTTCAATGATTCTTAAAACGTTGAAAATATACCCCAAAAGGACCTTGATGGACTCTTGCAAGATGCTTGCTAGTTTAGGTGCATATTTCGCTGTTAGAACATATTCGATAATTGAGTTATACACTAGCACCAGCCTATGATCTGCCGCGATAGGTGCTAAATGTTAAAAGTAATGAAGTAAACGTTTAGAATAGGCGATCTTATCCGCTCTAAATACAGTGAGTGCCAGCACATACCAGTTTTGGAAATTTCAGCAATACTTTGCGAAACTCGATTTTGTTGTTGTTGTTGTAGGGTTTAACGCCATTTTTCAGCACAAGATAGGCTATACATGGCGGCCAGTATAACTGGTGGAGGAAGAACCCTGGAAAACCCCGGGAAGAACCACCGACCCACGAGAAGCTACTGGCATGCTTTCTCACGTACCCACGTTAGCCGAGCCTGAGACTCGAACTCACGCAGACAGAGGTGAGATGGCAGTGATCCGTAACGGTGAGCGCTTTAGACCACTCGGCCACTCGGGGCCCCCTCGATTTTGTAATATAGAATTTCTTGTGCAATTACTCAAGCCAGATTAATAACTTTGGAAAATTTAACGCAGGTATCGTTGTTAATGTTCTAGCTTTGCATCAAAGCTTACTTCCGCTTTCACTATCCCCATAAGAACAAAACAAAAATTCACTAGAATGGACCCAGATTGATATGTTGTTTCTGACCAATATGACTGGTTCAGAGTCGCTATCTCATTACCTATGGAAGAAGACTATTTCTCGATTACTTAACCGACAGAGGAAGCATAGAGTGAAAACATTTCATTGCATTTATACGACACACAACAACTGCTTGAAGACGATTACGTTTACTGTAGTGGAAAACCGGCAGCTTACAATCATACCCTAACCAGGCAAATACAATCTGAAATTCACGAAAAATTAAAGTACGGTATATCATATATGTGGACTTTGAGTACTTAAACGTTCCAGTGGAAAGTTCCAACAACCAAATGTCATGCGGATTTTCGTACACTGTTGTCAGATACAACGAGCGATTTGAGCCCCCAATGTTAGTTAGTGGCAATCGTTCGGTTTCGTTGTTTCTCAAATCCCTCGAAGTAGCTGTGTAATGTATCAGAAAACAGTTCTAGTCGCCCGTAGGCATTATCATTAGCCGTGATTACATACGTTTATTTCTGAGGCCACTTATTACTTGATCTGTAATGGCTATTTCAGCTCCACTGATGTCAAAGTTCATGATCAGTGTTACATAACTGGCGCGTTATAACAGAGGAGATGCACACAAAACATGCACTTAGCAAGTGCAAATTAAACCAAATAAAATATAACCCATTTTAGTTTTATATCCAGTACCCTTTAATAATGCAAAGCAGTAGCAACAACATCAAATGCACCAATAAGCGTTATCCCTAACAGTATCAACAATATACGACGTTTAGATTGGACATCAGCAGTTGAAAGATTTATGAATTTTGTTTTTAATTTCTTACAAAACAAGTTAGTAAACAATCTTGCGGCAGAAAGCATCAAAATCGCAAGTCAGAATTGTACCACTAACAGTGACTTGTTGACTTGCGTATAGATGTGTTGTTACCCGCTGATGTTTTTAAGGTGTTTCGTGACACTGCGATACTGGTGCATATGTTACACACCGCAGATCATCACCGGGAATGGCTTCGGAAACGTTGCTTCAAAACTAATGTGTTTACTGAACATGGAATCCACGCAGGGATTTCTAAGGCAAGTCATCACTACGCTAGAATAAATATTCCACAAATCACAGACCAAACCAAACATTTACAGCATTGACCATAATCTTTATTTACGGGCAATGATGCGGTCCAGCTAGTTGGCGGTTTTGAATGGATTGGCCCCATTCGCATAGACATCCAAACACATCTACACCAGCAAAACCTTAATAGCAATCAGGAGTATTTCTTTCAAGTTAAACTAGAATACCCCGAAGAACCCACAGCAGGATGAGATGTGTAATATCTTTATAGCAATCAACCAGGAACCGAATAGTTTTTTCACTATAGACATGGCCAGATCGTCAAGAAAATAGATGTCATTACGGTCGGTTGGCACATATTTGTTTTACCCTTGTGGACCAGGTCAAGCACATAGTAGACCTTGACAATACAATTGTACATTAGAGATCAATTTGATATTTAAATATAATGAAAGTCGTAAGTGGGTGTGTGATTTCGGCGGGTGTTGTTCAAGCAAGACCACCCGTTTATGTGACATATTACGGAACTGACCTTCGTGTTCTTGTTCAGGGATTGTTTCCAGGCGTACCATAGGTAATCGCGACCTTGTCTTCACTCACTACACCAATCGCTAAACAGGTCGCAATACGAGTAGTTGATAGCATTAACAACGTTGCTGAGAATCGGTTGAAAAATTAAGGAATTCAAGCGGTTCAATTGATCCGAGATCGACTTCGATTAGTCCCGCGAGCAGCATCAAAACCTCAATCTCATCGACAGCGACAATTCCAGATTCGATAAGTAAAATGAGCAAAGTAGTCGCTCAAAAACGTCTTTCCGATTCAATGTTTGCAAATCTGTCAATGGGAGCGGATGCAGAAGGTGAAGTTTTTACAAATGTATGAGACGAAACCAAGAATGTGTAAATACAAACTAGAGTTTCATCATGGCTCAATTCAAAGATACATCAGATCCCGCTTTGAAACTGACACGCCTGTGCTGGTAGATCGAAGTAAAAGAGTTCTTCAGTACTCCTTGCACCCGGCTAGGCTCTCTTCTCAATCACATATATTATTGTAAGCGAAGAACACGTGTAGATTTTCCCTTCCATGTGACTGATTCTTAGAAATTGAGGGAAATCTTATGTATATATAATAATTGTCTCCGGTTTTAGGTTATATTTTAAGATCATTATTAATTGGAGATAAACATATTTACTTATGTAGATTTCAAGGTCTATCTTTAATTTGAAACTGAGAAAGTTCTGGAAGGAAGTTGTTCAGGAATTTGATGGGAAAATTACCATCATCTCGACTCTGTTCTTGTGTCTTAGCTTTTTAGTATAATTGTTGTTTACTTCAGTATTATTCATTCATAAAGTATCATCAGTTTTATCAGTCTTATTATTATATGCAGTTTTAATTTGAGAGGATTTATTTAATTTATTATATGGAATTACAAGGTGATTTTTGCCAAAATCACTACTTTGGAATTATCGTTTATTCATTCAAGGACATCTTGGATTATATAATTATGATACATGAAAACTGTTTCACATTACAGGCTATTGGCACATCAGTACATTCAATATCGGAATTCATTCGCATATCCACTGGATTTCACTCTGAACTCTATGCATTTGGACTCATAACATAACCTTTAGTGCTATTATGGATTAAACTCAAAATAATGTAAGTTATTTTTAAATTTTCGTTTTGAATTGTCGGAAAACCAATTCTTTGTTTGATTTTACAAAACTTGCTGGTTTATGCCCTTTTCTGTTACTTAGTTTAAGATCATTGAATAGTAATAACACTGTCACTACGATTATTGAACTCGGGAGATACAACGATGATTACGCAAGATCAGCTGGCTTATCAAAGGTACATCCGATATAGCGTGTCGTAAAAGAATTACAAATGGAAAAGGCCTTAGATGACTAGGAACAACTAGCAGAATACTCCCAGGCAGAATTATTCGACTACAGGGTACAACTCGCAAAAGATCAATTAAGCATTTTTGACATTATGCGTGTGAACTTGCATCAATGATTACACGCAAAAGAGAATCCGGCATTGTTAACCTGGATCTGATAATAGAACATGGAACGTATTAGGTTGCGTATATAACTCCATCCAAATATCTTTTATATTTTGACTCCTATGTTCATGCACCACCTCTTGATGGAGTTGACCTGGACGGTATAGTAATCTGCCACCGTTTTATTAAACTCTGCTGTTGCAATCTCAGCCGGAAGGACCAATATGCGGTGATCTTGTTGGTGAAGCTTTATGTGCTTTTCTGGGAAGAAATGTTCCGTCTACACCATCACCACAAATGTGATTCACGTTATAATAATGTCTATTAATATTTACTGACACTACTCAACCATACGCGGTGCTGATGTGGATCTGAGCAAGTTTGGCACCAAAGCGGGACCGACTGAGTTTATCAGCCGGTTTGTTGACTTTGACCTGGGTGAAATTGTGATTTTCTTTAGATCGAACAGACAAATTATAAATGCCAAAACTGGACATTCAATTTGTTATTACAAAGCTGTCAAACACTGTTGCAAGGAAACTTCCTAAAATCACTGAAAACGGGGCAAGACTGTTACATCGATTGCGTTTATCAAAGACTTCGTCAATACTATTAATGACGGGATGAAACAATATGTTGATGAACATATCATCAATATGTCCCCATCACTAAGCGGCGTACAATAATTGTATTGACCGGGGTTACACCAGAACCACACATCTTAATGGTGCGCAAGACCGGATCGTATTTGATCACGTTCATTGGTACAATAATTTTAATGGTGTGCTAGACCGGATCGTATTTTATCACGTTCATTGGTACATTGATAATTTTAATAAATACTGATCAATATCGCGTAACATCACCGACGATCTTCATGTATCTTTCACACATACAGTATCGTGCTTGTTTGGTCGTCGGTGATAGAAGTTAGTTCGAAGGACTCACTGAAACGTTTGTGTTTACGATTAGAATTATCATTACATATAAGTAATTGATTCTGAACTTGGTAACGAGGTTGCAGAATTTGCTAAGAGCGTATTGGACAGATCCGTCTATTAATACTAACATTGATAGCAATTACGCTCCACTTGTCGACGAATATCTGCTTCAAAATAGTGTTACCAGATCCTAGAATACACTCAAATGCAATCGTGTTAAGGTCCAAATAGAAATCAAATGTTGAACCACCGTGATGTACCACTACCAACTCTAAAAGATCATGGAATCATAGCATTAGCAAGTAAAATTGCCGAATCGTTGACTAAGCGACGAGACATAAAAACACACGAGGATTGTTCCTTCAACGAGGATGTGTATTTCACCACTAAATACATCCCGATTACAGTTCCATTTTAAATCAACTTTGACTCAGTTAAAACCAAACTTAGCTCGATTGTTATTCAACAAGGGCGTACTTGTCACGTGTAACTGTTAGTGGTGGATGGTATCAGATGAAGATCGACCACGGTGTTATAGACCGAATCGACGAATATTAAAATATGAATCTAATGAATGGAATAAATGGAGATCTGAGCAATTATACAGAATAGAAGAATGTGACCCCCTGTATACAAAATACAACACCTTAATCGATTAAACAAAATAAAATTGTACAAGACAGATTGTAGGTTGCACCTATAAAGGAAAACAGTTTAACTCAGAGTTCTAAAACATAATTAGCAGTTCTGTTTACACAGATACGGGAGCCCCGAATGGCCGAGTGGTCTAAAGCGCTCACCGTTACGGATCACTGCCATCTCACCTCTGTCTGCGTGGGTTCGAGTCTTGAGGGTATGTGAAAAGTCTTGCCAGTAGCTTCTCGTGGGTCAGTGGTTCTTTCTGGAGTTTTCCCGGGTTCTTCCTCCACCGTAAATACTAGCCTATCTCGTGCTGGAAAATGGCGTTAAACCCTGCAAACAACATCAGCAGCAACAACTACACAGATATGGCAAATTTCATCACCAATTAAAGTGTTTCGAACTTTAATTCTAGGGCAGGTCTGCTTAACCTGATAACAGGTTGCTGGTCATCCCCTTTATCGACCTCCTTCAGCGTCCATTCTATGTTCCGTCCTTCGCTCTTATATCAGTCGTGGAAGATATTTCCTTGCTTTGAGATTTGCTCTTTTCCATTAAACAAGAACCGTCTCCTTGTAACATCGGTTACGTGTCTCTCATAGACTCCAATTATCCGTCCTTTACGAGAGTTTTCGACTTCCCAAAAGTCAAGAAAACTAAGACTGCCTGATTTTGCCTTGTTATATATTGTTCAAACACAATACTTCACATGGAAACACACCCTAAACTGTTAACTTACCAAATCAGAATTTATCTTACTGCCATTAACACCCGCCGTCCAGAGTTGGAAAAGTTTGCAATTTACCTGCTCCACTTAATATAGTTTTGCCTAACATAGTTAACAAACGGAGCCTCATTAAGAAAAAGTTATGTCCCTACCAGATGTATTAAATATTAGAATTCTCAAACATGTCACGGATTTAAATCTGTGCAAAATCACACGCACCAATGTAAAACCACTACCACATACAATGACATCTTCACAATTCTTTTAATTATGTGTTACAGTAAAATCTGCAAAATGCACACTGTTACACAGTTCTTGGACGAAGACACGAACAATCGTTTCAGGCATGACTCGATGGTGTTAATCAGTATGATTTTGTGTGAACGTGGTGCTGGTTCCCCAATCACCCGATATTTAAATATGCCCAAAGTGGATATTTTCTATGACTGTATGACCAGTAAAAAAGACTGATTGTTTGGAAGTGTGTGTGCGTGCTTTGCACGAAAAAACTGCAAAATGAAAGCATCAAGAAACTGCGTTGTTCATGAAATACAAACGTGTGTGTTTTATATGGATGTATATGCGATTTTTGGACTTGCTGCGACAACAGTTGTTGGCCTTGGCGTGGCGGGAATCACGACCACGAAAATTATTATTTTTATACCAGTTGAAGATGTTATCTTGGCTATATCAATAGTAACTAGTACCACTAGTGGTGCTATCAAAATAATGTCGACACATGTCTACGCAGAACATCTCGCGGCGGTAAAAGGTAGTCTCAATACGATTAGTAAACTGTACTCGTTGGCTATTGAAGATGAACTAATTAGGATGACTGAGTTCGAAATTATTTTGGCGGAGATGAAAACCCACTGGTGACTCCTAACGCAAATACGAGGATTTATAGACAGCAAATTTCTTTCTAAAACCAAAAGTATATAAATACCAAAAAGCAAGCACTGTGCGTTGTATTAGTCTGTATGATAGACGCGTTGTATTAGTCTGTATCATAGACGTGTGTACAGGTAGTGTTATAATAGCGGTATTGCGGGTTACTGTTACACGGCAGTATAACTTACGCCTACGGATTACAATACTCGGGCTCACGTGTACATACACATGTGGCTTCATGTGATATAAAGACAAAGTCTTTGAGTATCTAAGAAACTGGCCTGTCTCACCTACCAATATTTAAAACATGCATTAGCACACTACCCTCTATAATGTGGTTTTATTTTAAACCAGTAGCATAAACTCTTTGACCGTATCTGAAAACAATGTAAGCTCGATTTAGTAATGCATTGTCCTCAAGAAAATAAGAACAACTTCAGAAAAACACGAACGGCGTCGGGTCAAATTTCTTTAACAAATACAACATCACGAATCTTACCTGACAAAGCACATTTTTCATCTTTGGATAAATAACATAGCTTTTATACGCTGACAAAATATAAAGTGAGACAACGGAAAGCATTATCAACATAAGCATCATTAAACTGTTCTGAAAAAATATGTTAATATTCACAAATGGCCCAACGCCAAGCATGGATATTTAAGAAATTGTAAAGCTGATTATTCAAGTCTCTTTCAGTCTGTTCAAAAGTGACTACCTAATAACAAATGAGATCCACTGTTATATCATGCACTGCCGTTGTTCTCTGCACATGCTTGTCCCAGAGGGATAATGGCAATAGTTATCGATGCTATATTTTAATTGTCTTTTGTTCTTGTTGCCATAAATAGGGAAAATCGAATAATGTTGAGGTGTTAGAGGAAATACATATAGCATATAAAGTTTTCATTTGTACCGAGGTAAGCATGGAAACAGGATTAGATGTTTCTGCAGCTGGTTTGTATTTAGCGGGAATATTAATTATAGGTTACTGCATTTGTATGGTAAAATATGAACGAGTTTTGCACATTAACAATGTAGGGATCGGGTGAGTTTTGGGATGGAATACTGCACGACCTTGGGCGCACATAACTCCGCCCAGATAAATCTGAACTTAGTCGAGCGCTCGACATATCTTTCGAAAGAAAATGACGTGTCTAGTTAAAATTTAAATTTGCTGTCATATTGTGAATGAATGCGCATTGCAACAACTTTTCCATTTGATCTGGAATGAATATTTTTGGTATTTTGTTTCGATTCGACGAAAGTTTGTGATTTTGGACTGGATTCATCTGTGCAAATTATGCATGAAATACATCGGATTGCAAATGTGTTTCTGTTTCTGTCATTGAATGTTTGAAATCATAATGTGGGGAAAAATATGAAGTCTTTCAATTGCAATTATCAAAAAGACGCTATGAAATGTAATGCTTATTTCATTTTGAGTGCTGTAAGGAGGATGCAATTGCACTTATCATCGAAATTACAGCACAATTTCGAAATGTGTAATCCAGATTGAAAACCTATGACATGGCTCATGTAATTCGGATTTGCAGAATTAAGAAAATACATTTTGAGGAAATTCAGGATGTAAAACTGTAAGTATATTTTATTTTGCCATTCTTATCACCAGCTAAAAAAGAGAGTATATGACTTGTCACTTGTATGTTATTTGTAAGGACCTTATCTTGCGTCTGTTATATACTGTAGCTAGCCTAAATCCGTAACATTGTATCAACGCGGAATGTGCCAAAGCAGCTGGTATGTGGCAGTCCACGAAACATCTGTTTTAGTTCATTCAGAAACAAATTTAAACAACCACAACGTAAGAGCCTCTTACACGAGTGTACCTTATTTGTGTACAAATCAAAAGTGCTGGCGTCTGCGTCCATAGTTTGTTTACAATAGAAATTAGTTCCTTTTTGCACGTGAATGCTATATGTGTATTGTCGCGCGCGTTCAGTATCGGGTAATACTGAAAGATTCTGACAATGTAAAGTTAACTGGGGAAAAAAATGAGTATATGATAATGATGATTTATTATAGAAGGCTCTCAGTTATAATAAAATGTACCTCGACGAGTTCATTTTGATGATTAACGAATATAAAGAATAAAGCGCGTGAAAGAAAAAAGAGCACAATAGAAAATTAAAAAACTTCCGATCCAAAATTTACATACATGCCTACATTGAAACCAACCATTTCAAAGAAAGGAGAAAAGGGGAAAGAAAGAGATATATTAGAAACTTTCAGGGAAAGATACAAGTTCAATAGAAGGAAAAAAAAGGAAATAAAAACAACCTATAACTATAATATTAAAAAATCCCAAGAGAATGTGTTTTTGTATTTATATTTTTGTTTATAGCTTCTCTTGATTTTATTTACAATTTTTTATCATGGTTAGCTGGTGTTTTGTATATATTTCTCATACAGAGTAAGCAGCCAGTGTCTAAGAGCAGATGTCATAATGTTCAATATTCACTGATTAATTTTGTTAAATGGGCCCTTTCTAATTTCCTAACATCATGAATTCTCAAGATATTCTAATGAATAACTGTTTAATAATTTCAGATACGAATCATCATCATTGGCGACTCGGTCTCGAAAGACCATGCGAATAGCGCCCTTGGGGTGTTGTCTGTCTCCGTTGGCATCGTCTGCTGTGGCTGTGCAGGCCTATACGTGAGTGACAGTCCCTACTGCAGTTGGTGCAGACATACTGGGAAGTCTGCGTTACTGTGGTTGCTGTTGTGTTCTTCTTTCTCTTACGTTTCTCTGCCGCCAACTGGCCTCTCCTCACATCAGCGACTGATATGCCATTGTTTACCATCAGTCTCCAGGTGCCTCGGTCCTCAGCCAGCTCTTCCCAGCCATCGGGTGAAATGTTGCATGCCTTCATGTCCCTCTTGCACACATCTCTGAAACGGAGTGAGGGGCGTCCGACTCTTCTCATGCCAGTGGCCAGCTGTCCATATAAGATGTCCTTTGGCAGCCTTCCATCCTCCATGCGTCGGACGTGACCCAGCCATTGAAGGCGGCGTTTAATTAGCAGGGAGTACATGCTGGGGGTACTTGCACGCTGCAGGATCTCACTGTGTGGAACACGGTCTTGCCAGCTGATTTTTAGGATGCGTTTTAGGCACCGTATATGGAAGGAGTTGAGCCTGCATTCTTGCCTCATGTAGGTACTCCACGTCTCACTTCCATATAGAAGGGTGCTGAGAACGCAGGCCTGGTAGACTCGGACCTTGGTGTGCTCTGTCAGCGTGTTGTTTTCCCAAACCCTCTTTGTTAACCGAGCCATGATGGTGTTTACCTTTCCAAGCCTTCTGTCCAGCTCCATATCAATCGAGAGAGTGTTGCTGATGGTTGACCCTAGGTAGGTAAAGTTGTTGACTGCTTCCAGGGTGACACCGTTGATTTTGATTGAAGGGGCAATGGTGGTATCTTGCACGCTGACATTTGTTTTTTCCAAGCTGATTGTGAGACCAAACTGCGTGCAGGCAACAGCAAAACGGTCTCCCAGTCTCTGGAGGGCTTCCTCGGTGTGGGCCACAAGAGCTGCGTCATCTGCAAAAAGCATCTCCCTGATGAGCACAGCTCTCACTTTGGTCTTTGAGCGCAGTCGTGCCAGGTTGAACAGCCTCCCATCGGACCTGGTGTGTAGATATATGCCATCCGTGGACGTGTCGAAGGCGTAGGACAGGAGCAGGGAGAAGAAGATCCCAAAAAGTGTTGGTGCCAGCACGCAGGCCTGCTTCACACCACTGTTAATTGGGAAGGAAGTTGAGGATGATCCATCATACAGGACTGTTCCCTTCATATCTGCATGGAAAGAGATTATCATGTTGAGGAGTTTTGGGGGGCAACCGATCTTACTCAGAAGTTCAAAAAGGCCCTTCCTGCTGACCAAGTCAAAGGCCTTGGTGAGGTCGATGAACATCATGTAGAGTGGTTGACCTTGCTCTCTGCTCTTCTCTTGGAGTTGTCGTAGGGAGAAGATCATGTCTGTCGTCGACCTGCCTGCTCTGAAGCCGCACTGTGATTCCGGGTACACACGGTCTGCCAGCAACTGCAGCCTGTTGAGTATGATGCGAGCGTACACTTTACCAACAATACTCAAGAGCGAGATCCCCCTGTAATTATTACAGTCACTGCGGTCGCCCTTGTTTTTGTAGAGGGTCACAATTGTGGCATCACGCATGTCTTGGGGGACTACTCCTTCCTCCCAGCAGCGGCAAAGTAGCTCGTGCAGTGGTTTAATCAATGCTGGTTTTCCACGTTTGATAGCTTCGGGCGGGATGCTGTCACTACCTGGTGCTTTGTCGTTTGGAAGGCAGTCGATTGCTTTGCTGAGCTCCTCTAAGGTTGGCACTTTGTCGAGCTCTTCCATGGTGGGCAGATTCTTTATGCTGCTGAGGGCTGCATCAGTGACTGATGTTTCTCGGGAGTATAGTTCTGAGTAGTGCTCCACCCATCTGGCCATCTGTTGCCCACGGTCTGTGATCTTCTCTCCCGTCAGGGATTTCAAGGGAGCAACCCTTTTCACTGTGGGGCCTAAAGCCTTATTGATGCCACTGTACATGCCTTGGATGTGTCCGGACTCGGCACTGCGCTGGATCCCTTCACACAGTTGTTGCCAGTACTCGTTCGCACACTGTCTAGCAATGCGTTGGGTGTTACTTCGGGCACTTCTGAGAGCAGCAAGCGTCCGTTCATTAGGGCATTTTTTGTAAGCTATGAAGGCTTTTCGTTTCTCCTCGATTTGTGGTTTCATCCTTGATAGGTGTGCATTGAACCAGTCCTGGCTGGGTCGTTCCTTCTTGCCAAACGTTGACATAGCCGTCCTGTAGATGGCACCCTTCATGGCATTCCACTTGGCTGTAGCGTCATACTCAGGCAGGTCCTGGAGAGCCTTGTTCAGGGCAGACACATACTCCTCCACCTTGGCAGGGACTGACATCTGTGCAGTGTTTATGCGAGGACGTCCTTTTGGTTTTGAGCGGTGTAGCGCGTGTGGCTGTAGTCGCACTTTGCTGCTCACAAGGGCATGGTCGGAGTCACAGTCTGCACTGTGGTAGGTTCTGGTGGAGAGGACGCTGTTAAGGGCAGAGCGCCTGGTGATGACCAAGTCGAGTTGGTGCCAGTGATGAGATCTGGGGTGTTTCCATGACACTTTGTGTTGTGGCTTACACTTGAAGAAGGTGTTTGTGATGCACAGGCCATGGTAGGTGCATAGCTCCAGCAGTCTCTGGCCGTTTTCGTTGGTCTTTCCAGTGCCATGATATCCTAGGCAGGTAGGCCATGACTCGTGGTCCGCACCTACTCTGGCATTAAAGTCGCCGAGGAGGAATAGTGGTTCATTTTTGGGGCATCCTTTGATCTGTTCGTCCAGCTGCCCATAGAACTGATCCTTCACGTCTTCTGATGACGTGAGGGTTGGGGCGTAGACACTGATGATGTTCACAGGACCTGAAGTAGTGGTGAGGCGGATGGACAAGAGACGCTCAGTGCCCCCTGTGGGAGGTTCAACCGAGGCCAGGAGATTGTTTTTGATGGCAAAGCCCACTCCGTGTTGACGGGGCTCCTCAGGTTCTCGACCCTTCCAGAAGAAGGTGTAGTTTTCCTCTCTGAGGGAGCCACTAGAGGCGAGCCTGGTTTCCTGGAGGGCAGCTATGCTGATATTTAGTCTGGTGAGTTCTCTATCGATGATGGCCGTCTTTCTGGTGTCGTCCACTTCTCTGATGTCGTCGGAGATGCCTGTACACATGGTGCGCACATTCCAGCTTGCAAATCGAAGAGCTGGAGTCTTCTTTATTGGTTTCTTGTTTCTTTTGTCTGGTGTGGAATTACCGTCTGCTTGTCATGCTGAACAACACACTGAGCTCCAGACACCCACTGGAGCAGGCAGACGATGGCGGGTCAACACCTTATTGACCGGGGGCTGCCCGGCTCGAGGCGGGCGATAGTTGGCCAGTGGGACACGATGATCCCTCCCACCGTCAAAGCTGACCCGTGGCGCCCCTTCCCTACGCCAATCGGGTGGGACTTATAACCCGTAAACTGTCAGCTTCCGTGTTGTTTCCTCACTCAGTAGCGAGACTGGAGTGTCCTCTCCAGGGCGCAAGCCTGGGCATGGAGTATGGAGATCCTGGGCTGCCCAGACGTCAGGATCCCCCTCTCGTCCTTGCTGGTGGGGTCCAAAGGAATGCTGAGCATGACATTTGGCACCAGTTTGGATGCAGGAGCTGCCGGAAGGAGGTCGTAGTCGACCCCCAGCCGTCTTAGGGGCTCCACTCCTGATTTTCTGTCTGGGTTTACTCCCGTAGCCTTTCCTTCTCCCGAAGATATCCACAAGGCAGTGGAGTCATAATCCAATGGATGGGACTTGGTTGGTTTTGAATCAGAGTTTCCTTCTCCTAGATGAACTGCCTGACAAGGCTAACGAGCTTCATCTGCCCGGGTTTGGGGTCAGAGTTTCCCTTCTCTTAGACTGGTTGCCTGCCAAGGCTAATGAGCCCAGTCTGCCCACCCAGTTATACCGCCGGGTACTCGGTCGCGCCACACAGCAGGCTCTGTTAAAACAGGGGGCACCGCGTGAAGGTGCTGCTGTGGACACAATAGTGTAGGAGAGGCCATATGCAAGTAACCTCCCGCCCCGCAGAGCGAGACAGTGGTCCTGCGGCGATCACTACACCCGGGAAGGAGAGGCTATGAGAGACGCTTCACTTTCCTTTGGCAAGCGGGACGTCAGACCCAGGTCACGCACCCCCACCCCCCCAGTGGTATAAAGTACCCATCTTCGACTTCTAAAGGTTTACCGATGAGTCATGAAGCAAGAAAAAAGTGCAAGTGTGAAATTAGAGTTTCGTGATGTGTGGTCATTAGGTGGTTAGGGAAAAATATTGTTGTATTTGCGTCTTTGAGAACTCTTGACTTGACAACTACTGATGTTTTGAAGTCATTGAAAGTAGATGAAACAATGAACCTCAAGCCACACTAAAACAATGGACGTCAAGCCACATTCACGCAGATGTTTGATTCACTCGCTACTGAGACTTTTTACGTGTTTACATTTTTGGGTATACATCTGACAGCATATCAAAACTGTTGATCTCCCTGAGGAAAAAAACATATCTCATTACCAATCAAGTTAACAATAGAATTATGTAGACTATCTATATTACTGCAAATAATAGATTTTGTTGTTGGGTATTAGAATATTTCTGATTAACTAAAAAACAAAATAAAGCAATATATTTTACTAAATAAATGACAAAACTACATTCAGAACGGGAAAGATAGCACACACACACACACACACACATATATATATATATATATATATATATATATATATATATATATATATATATATATATATATATATATATATATATATATATATATATATATATGTATATTGATTGTTTCCATTTTTCATTTTGCTGTCAGTTTCATGTTCGGGACCAAAGAGTACAGAGAACAAAAAACTCTTTGTGTAGTTAGTCGAATTCATCAATGCATTTTTTTCTGTCGCTGCAGTTACAACTTTTCTTAAATCAGTAGCAAATTGAAGCTAGCTGCATGCTATGTGCACATTTGAGCAATCATCTTCCGGTACTGTAGATTGCTAGGAAAGTGTATTACCATCTGATTTTTCGTAGTTTCGCAGCACGAGACTGACTCACAATCTTATCTAATAAATGTGATTCAAAAGATAAGTTTCAAGCGCTTCATCAAAAGAAACATATTCACAAAATGAGTGACTTTATGAAATGACCCAGTTTTACACATTCAAACTCGTTTCGAGCGAAATTAAGTTTCGATTAATTGCCCAATGAATGTCATGCGTAAGAGGCTTATAGCCGAAGTGCTTGCTGTACGAGTCGCCGATAACTTATCAGATTCTCCAGAACGCACACCAAACACGTGTGTGTGTGTGTGTGTATGTGTGTGTGATTTGGATTTTTAATTTTTATCGTACCTTTAAAAAAAATCTGTCTTATTGATACGATATACGTACGTATTGTGGTAGTTTATAATGATACCTAGCACTGTGCATCATGCCGCAGACATATATAACATCATGTCCCACCCAGTCAAATTATCACCCAGATACGAACCTCTTAGCGAGGCAGCTGTAAGTACCATTTTTATAAGTCTTTGGTATAACTCAGCCATTAATCGAATCCGCGACCTCTCGCATCAGAGGCAGACGCTCTAACCATTTCGGCCTCAGGAGCAGTCCATCAAACACAAAGATCCACATCAAGTTAAAATAAGAACAATATGTTATATAATGATGCCTGGTCGTTCCAGTTTGGAGAATGTCAACAAATAAACATTAACATTTTGAAATATTTCACCAAAGTGCATAGTAGCAATAATAATAATAATAATAATAATAATAATTATTATTATTATTATTGTTATTGTTATTATTATTATTATTATTATTATTATTATTATTAACCTGATCGTCTTATAGGAAAAATAGATGATCAGATCTATTGCCTGGAACTCCTTTCGATTTTTCACATCTAATCAAGAGTTACTTTATACCTTACAGAGTTGCATTGATATAAAAGATGTGGTGCTAATGAAGTTTCCAAAGGTAGCTTGTTTTGTTCTCTTCTATGGCAAAACCTATACAAGTTACCATCACTGCATATCTTGCACAGGGAAAGAAAAACTTCTTCACTAAACCAAGCCCATTTGATAGCAAGCTATTTCATACGGCTAATTACGCCATGCAGTCAGTACAAAATCAAAAGGAAGAACTTAAATCCTTTGAATCCATACCAATATTAATGACCTTCGTCAGTGGGAGTTGGATTAACCTCTCCTACTTAGAAGGTGAGGATTGTACTGAATGCCATCATACCGCGATAAGCGGTACGAGTTCGTTCTGAACAAAGAAGTGACCTTATATAATTATTTTTTAAAATTATAAGTCCTTGTGGAAATTAATTTAATTTTCATGGGCATGAACGATGTTATGTTGAAAAGTGCGCAGTGGTAATAGCAGACACTAAAAAAAGGGGATATGTAATTTATTTCGTTGATTTTAGGTGGCTCATGCATGTCAGCATTTAAGGATGATAATTTCATTGTTTCAACGAGTTAAGCTTTGTTTATTTTTATTATTATTATTATTATTATTATTATTATTATTATTATTATTATTATTGATGTTGTTGTTGTTGTTTTTGTTTTTCCTAATGTCCTGAACCTTAAATTCCTTAGTGATAAATCCAATGATATAGAGTTATTTCTTCTCGTCTTTTGGAGAAGAATATGACGTTTACAATTTTATTGATGGATCAGGGCTGTGCCAAACATTTAAGTCACTAAAGCCATATTAATCCATACTTAAAGATTTTTCTAAAGCATTGAAAGAATTTATACCAGGAAAACTCCGTTAACTCTCGAAACTACCACCAAGGTAGCTTCAAGCCATTTTGTCGCAGCAACGAATCTGCTGTTGTAAAGAACTTGCACGAAAGTTAATTATCGTCCTTGTCTAATTAACGTCACGAAAGCATGTATAAATAAGATGGATATGTCAGATATATAAATATATCTTTGATATTTAATATTATTGTTAGTAACTTTTAATCTCATGCATATTTCTACAATGCAAAACCATTAAGGCTTTAGAAATTGTCTGCGTTCTGTCCTGTGACATATTGAAAGTGAAATCCAGACAACGTCGTTGTAAAGAATAAGATATAATAGAACGTATGCATATCTGTTATAGGAACATTGATGATGGAGTCGGAAGACGAATAGTCCTTTATCAAGATCAAATGTATCATTTAGCACGTTTATTCCCTTAAAATTCAGTCCGAAACAGATTGTTTCTTTGTAATTAATGTTACTGTAACGAGATTGGACTGTATATAAACTGTAGTCCTACATAACTACATGATTCATCTTTAACAAATTGAAGATTGTTCGAACTGATCTTCCAAACCACCCCCTTCTCTGCCTATGCAAAGGTATTTTGTAATAACTGCATTGCAAATTGGTGCTGTTCTGAATATTTCGTTTGTATTGTGTGATCGACCTCTGTCCATAAGTGTACATTGGAGTTTTGGCCTACCTGACTAAAGTCTTTTTTGTTATTGTAGACAAAATTTCACATGGCTAACTTTTGTCGAAGATTGCCTATTATATTTTAAGATCATTATTATTTGTAGGTAAAAATGTTTATTTGGACATGAGTTCAGGACAATGGTTTACCCCTTGAAAATTCCCGGTCTACGGCCATATTGCTATTATTCTTTATTAAGATTAAACTAAAATAGCTGATTTTTTTAAAACTTAAAATGTTTTAAAAATGAATTTTGGACACTCATCCAGGTCCTCTTATTGTGTCAGGTTTTATATTAAGGTTATTTATATTAGAGCTACTGAATAATATATTAATGTCTGAAATGGAATCAGTATTTAAGTTGTTTTCGTTTTAATTTCAGAAGATTTACTTACTGAAATTATTCATTGTTATTACAAAGTGCTTATTATTGCTTTCGGACTAAATCACTGTTTGGTATTATCGTGAATTCGTTTAGAGACTGGACGGGTAAGAGGTTTTGTGGAATGTTTCACAGTACGTTCTTTCGTGGTCATAGTGACACGTAAATATTAGGATTGACGTATGGGTTAGCCTGCCGATAAACTTTGTAACTAGCGACAATTAACATCTCCTGCTGGGGCATGAATTGAGTTTAATTAGGACTCTCTCAGAAAACAGTTAGGAACATACAAGAATGCAATCTTAACTCCTAACTTTAGCTTATAGTGGTAAAATGTCAGCGTTGAAATAAACCATGGAAAATTATAGTAAGTTATTGTCCATTTGAAATAGATGTCATACAAATTAAATTTTCAATAACAGATATTAATAAAAGCGGACTGGAGAGGATATTTCTAACTTCGATGGGAGTGATATATATTTTTATCGGGTAAAGTATTAATATGGATTCGCTAAGCTAAATGAGGATTTATGTGTTCCCAGACGGATTTAATGGTTTTGAAATAGTTACCCTCGTATAATTAATCAGTCTAAGTTTCTGTTTGACGCCAAGAAGTTGACTCCGAGGAAAAATGACAAATATCTTTTCTAGTTAAATAAATAGTCATATGGACAAGTGTCGGAAAGTTGAGATTGATTCAACTTCAAATGGAGGTGCGAATCTCGAATAAAGCACAAAACTGGTCTTGATTGCATGTAATGTATATTTATTGATGTTTGTAGTTATTATTGAATTTATTCGCTTTAAATTCAAACGTGAATTTTTCCTCGAGTTCAAAATTAATAGTGGAAGTTTTATAATTTATGCATGGTCGAAATGTCATACAATATTTCTTTATATGAATGAGTTAAGATTCAGTTGTTTGCATGCAACAGAATCGCGTAGCTTGAGATTTCATGCATTTCTTCCGTCAGATTATGAGGTGTAGATTATTTCTCTTAGACTGGTATCCCAAAGACTTCATGTTTTTGTAAGGTATACTGAGAATTGATTTTTCATGCCTGAAAATCTTAGATAATGAATCGCTAATTAGTATATTTAACGTAGTTAGGACGAGGATCGAAGACCATAAATTCGAGTGTAATTAAGTTGTGAACACTCAATTGAATCGAGTAATGTGTAATAGATGTATAGTCACAGCTAGACAGAAACAGTATCTGAGAGGTTTAGTTATGTCACGTTCTTTGCTAAGAATGGGTTAGCTGCTAACAGGACATCGATTTATGATAATGGAGTCGTGTGTGTGTGTGTCTTGGTGGTACACTGACCATATTAGCTACTCCTGTTGAATTTTTACGTAAGAGTGGGTATATTTGTTGATCCTAAGGAAAAGAAACCTGACATGTATTTAGGTTTGGTATTTTTATTTTGTACTTTAAATTACATAGCTCCATATGGTTGCACAGTGGCTAAAAAGTTCAGTCTGCAACCAAATGGTTTATGACCCCAAAAGGCTAAGGAGAGACAGACAGACAGACAGACAGAGACAGAGAAGGAAAGAAATACGGAAACGTCACCAGCAGTGATTTGGAAAAGACTGGAAGCACCAGGTGATGCTGCCATACCGGCAATCTGAATGAATCAGTCACTCAATCATATCATGAAATTTATTCAATTAGTGCGACAGAAAGGCTAATTGATTTTCGCATAATTTTGCAACTATTTCTGCGAGAAAGTGAATCATTCACATGTCAGGTCGATTTCGTTTTGCTTATGCAATTGATACAACTGTTCTATCTTACATACCGGGGCTCGTGTTATTCTATTCTATTTCTCTGCTCAGATATCTGTTTTTCCACCCTTAATTTAATCTTTAACATTTTATTTTATTAATTACTCTATCCAGACAATAACACTGTGGTCGAATATCTCCTTCAAAACCAGTTGGGGAGATCGCTCGTCACCACCACCTCCATAACAGAGACATTTTGGATTATATCATTGTGATACACCAAGACTATTATCACATTAACATTTGTTTCAGCCTATTGGTACATCTGCACGTTTAAGATTGGAATTCATTCCGATGACCATTGGAATTCATTCGTAATATTATAAATTGTAATGCCTATCATAGAACTTTTAGGACTCTTGGAGATTTAATGTACAATACTGTAAATTCTTTAAAATGTTTACTTTTGTATTCTAGGGAAGTAACTTATCTGTTAAATTTTACTAAACTTGTTGGTTTTCGCTTTTTTCTGTTTCTTATGTTAATATCATTGAGTGTAAACATGATATTACATGGATTCTTTCAGTTATTATAGCCCATTAAACATGAAATATTTTTCATAATATAATGACAGAATGCTCTAAAGTGCATACTGTATTGATAATATGCTATCTCTGACAAAGTGCATACTGCAATGATAATATGCTATGTAGAACAAAGTGCATACTGCATTGATAATATGCTATCTAGAACAAAGTGCATACTGTATTGATAATATGCTATCTCTGACAAAGTGCATAATGCATTGATAATATGCTATCTCGGACAAAGTGCATGCTGCATTGATAATATGCTATCTCTGACAAAGTGCATAATGCATTGATAATATGCTATCTCGGACAAATTGCATAATGTATTAATAATATGCTATCTCGGACAAAGTGCATGCTGCATTGATAATATGCTGTCTCGGACAAAGTGCATAATGCATTGATAATATGCTATCTCTGACAAAGTGCATAATGCATTGATAATATGCTATCTCGGACAAATTGCATACTGTATTAATAATATGCTATCTCGGACAAAGTGCATGCTGCATTGATAATATGCTATCTCGGACAAAGTGCATAATGCATTGATAATATGCTATCTCTGACAAAGTGCATAATACATTGATAATATGCTATCTCGGACAAATTGCATACTGTATTAATAATATGCTATCTCGGACAAAGTGCATGCTGCATTGATAATATGCTATCTCGGACAAAGTGCATAATGCATTGATAATATGCTATCTCGGACAAAGTGCATGATACATTGATAATATACTATCTCGGACAAATTGCATACTGTATTAATAATATGCTATCTCGGACAAAGTGCATGCTGCATTGATAATATGCTATCTCGGACAAAGTGCATGCTGCATTGATAATATGCTATCTCGGACAAAGTGCATAATGCATTGATAATATGCTATCTCGGACAAATTGCATACTGTATTAATAATATGCTATCTCGGACAAAGTGCATAATGCATTGATAATATGCTATCTCGGACAAAGTGCATGCTGCATTGATAATATGCTATCTCGGACAAAGTGCATAATGCATTGATAATATGCTATCTCGGACAAATTGCATACTGTATTAATAATATGCTATCTCGGACAAAGTGCATAATGCATTGATAATATGATGTAAAGTGTCGAATTTTGAATAAGTATTGAACCTTAAAGTTGAATGCTTTGAGCATTAAATTTTATCCCATTTAAGGCACAAAAGTCTTTGTGAATGGTCACTTCGACATTGCTTCTCCATTGAGATTTTACCGAGGCATCGCAACGCTGTCCTGAGAAAGTAAATGTTTTGAGCTACCAACCATAACCGCCTGATAGGAACCCATATCAAACAGTCATTTTCAAAGGGAAGTTGATTGCACCGTAGTTCAGAGATTCTAGGCCGGCCAAAATGTGACGAAAGAAATGATTATCTTGGGGAAAAAGTTAGGAACCGCTGAGTACGATTGGTCAAAGCAGATTACGGCGTACACATTTGAAGTAATGTGAATTTAAAGTGACGACATTGGTCGTAATTCTTTAGTCCGAAAATTCCTGAGAGAGGAGAAGTTTGAATCCGAGGAAGTATAAAAGAAATAGTGCTTTCCTCGTTAAACAAGAAAAGGGGACCATGTAGTTGTCTTATAAGAAAACAGGTAAAAAGATGATACGGTAATGTTAGATGCACCGCTCACTGTTATTTTATGGTCAGTCGCTGTGAAGCGAGTGATGGTCTCTCGAATTAGATCAGACTTTATCCAGTGTTTAGATAGCTAATTATGCTTCTGAGTAAACTAAGTGAGGGAATTTTATGTACGTATAGGAAGTGATACGTATAGGGGTAATTTATTCCTTTAAAGATACAGCTTTCTGGGAGAGACAGGATATGACGTGTTCAGAATAAAAGACTAGAAGTCCAGAAAGAGATGAAGCATTCAGAATAGGAAGACTAGAGAGAATAGGAAGACGTGATACACGGGTCCAGAGGGGAAGGTGATGCAACCAGTCGTTAACATTGCGCTCTTTTCACCACTTTAAACAGTCTCTACTTCGCATATCTGGCTTTTCCGATATTGCACATTATATAGATTTAATAATGATGTTTAGAGATATATTTCTCAGTTTGGGCTTTCACCTTGGACACTGGAGAAGTGTTTGTTTGTGACCAGTTTGAAATTATATTTTTATTTTTATTTAAAATTATTTGGATTCTTAAAAATTAATTCTCTTTCTTGGAAATATTTGAGTTCTCATACAGAATTCTTGGACAAAGATATTTCTCTAAATTTTATTCAGAAATTCAAACAACGAACATTGTTGTTTGTGAATCAACAAAAGAACTGTAGACAAAAGAGCACAATGCTAATTATAGTATACGTCATCGCCTTCCATTTTATTTTTGAAATTTGAATTCCCCTAGTTTTTGAAATTAAAAAAAAAAATCCCAAGTATTCTTTAACAATTTTGAAATCTTTGAGCAAAGTCAACAGGCTTTTTCACTATATCATCAAAAATAGAGAATTATTTTAATTTTACTCGGGAGTGGTTGTAAATTTTGAAATTGGAAGTACAACTAAAAAGGTTGGAATTGAGATAGAACAGGTTCAGTTTCTGATAGAAAAGATGGAAATGGAAAAAGAGATGGAAGTAAGGCGAATGCAGTTTCAGAAAGAGACGGAAGTAGGACGAACGGGGTTGCAAAAAGAGAATCAGGTGAGAAAGACAAATGCAGTTAGAAAATGAAAAAAAGAGAAAGACAGATGCAGTTACAATAAAAACAAATGCAGTTACAAACACAACAAATGCAATTAGATAAGGAAGAAAGAGAGAAAGAAAGGGAATTTCAAATTCGACTAGAAGAATTAGAGCTAGCAAAAGGAAAACACTCCCCTACTTTTGATGTTTTAAGAAATATTAAGTTAGTACCTCCTTTTCTGTAAGATGTAGGCATATATTTTCCTTATTTTGAAAACAATTGCAGAGTGCTTTAAGTGGCCAAGAGAGTACTGGACTCTATTATTGCAGTGTTTACTCACTGATAGAGCTCGTGATATTTACATTTCACTGTCACTAGAGCTGAGCGCTAACAATGGTGTAGTTAAGGACTATGTCTTAATGGGCTATGAGTTAGTCCCTGAGGCATATCGGCAAAAATTCAGAAACTATAAAAAAGAAGGTGACAAAACATATGTTGAATTTGCATGGGAAAAAAGCACGACAATTTGATAGGTGGTACTCTTCTAAAAAGGTTAATTTTAAAATTACGAATGTCTCAGACAACTCATATTGGTTGAAAAGTTCAGGAACTATGTCCATACTGATATTAGGAATTATCTTGATGAGCATAAGGTCGAACCTTGGAAAATGCTGCTCTTGCTGCTGAGGAGTATTTTTTAGCTCATAACGCTTCTTTTGTAAATATGACTTCCACTCAGACGTCTTCTGGCAGAAATGTATTTCAGCCTAATACAAGCCCTTCTAAATCTCAAGCTGGGACAACTTCTACAAATCAAGCTTCAGATAAGTTTGACCAAAGATCCATGTCTCTTCCTACGTGGACCAATTTCAAAAAGATAGAACACATTATTTCCGATTGCAACAAATTGAAAAATAGGCATCGGAATCAAGACAGACCTATTCCAAATGATCTTATTTCTAACATGTCAAGGTCACGGTCATGTATTGAAAGCAATATATTTGTTAGATCTAATAAACACCAGTCTGATTTTATCATGGAGAATTATGAACCATTCATATCGAAGGGTTCTATATGACTCGTGGGTGATTCGGCCAATCCTATCCCTATTAAATCTTTAAGGGACACGTGAGCTTCTCAGAGTCTTTTATTGTCAGGTACTTTGCCTTTTTCTGAGAAGTTTTTAGGGAGTAGAGTGCGGCTTTGTTAATGTTCCTCTCCATGGTGTAATGGTGTCGTCAGACTTAGTCTCAGGACCCGTGACAATCGGCATACTGTATATTTATTATAAGGCAATGGCCAAGTTGGAGACAAGGTTGTGGTGAATCCACTAGTAACTTACTAGCCTTGTTTGGATCCGAAAGTCGGTCTAATTGAAAAATAATTCCCTGATTTATTCCCAGCCTATGCAGTTACCAGAGTTATGGCAAAGAAAGCTCTTGAGGATGATGTTGATAAGGAAATTATTCCTTTAGCTGACACGTGCATTGGTCAGGTTTTTGATGAGGTCCTTTCACTCCTTGTTTGGATCAATCGGAAGGTATTAATCACAGTGATCCTCTTTTAACTACTCATTCTACTTATTCTAATCAGGGTGACAAACGACAATCACTTGTCGTCGAACAGGAAAAAGATCTGACATCTCTTGTGTGTTTCAAATGGCCATTAGTAAAACTTAAGCCACTGAAGTTCTTGTCTGTAATTTCATTAAAAATGGAATTCTTACGAGCAAATGGAGACCTCCCGAGGTATCTGCGGGTGACGAATGGTCAGTGAATTATCAAACTGTAGTTCCAAAACATTACAGACAGGAAATAATTAGTCTGGCCCATGCAACTCAATTTGCTGCTCATTCAGGGTTTAATAAGACGTATCATCAGATCTTGACTCACTTCTATTGGTCAAAAAGGAAAAGTGATGTTTGTAAATACTGTAGATCTTGTCATACTTGTTAAATGGCAAGAAAACCCAATCAAAAGAAACATAATGCTCATCTACAACCTATTCCTGCCTTTGACGAACCATTTAGTAGAATTATGGTAGATTGTGTTGTTCCATTACTTAAGACCAAGTCAGGTAACCAATACTTGTTGACCATTATGTGTGCGTCAACAAGGTTTCCAGAAACAATTCATTTGAGGAATATTAAATCTATAACAATAGTAAAAGTTTTGAAAACGTCTTTTACTCAATGTGGCCTTCCCAAATCTGTACAATCTGATCAAGGATCAAATGTTAGGTCTGGAACTTTCCAGCCTATTATGCTTGAACGTGGCATTCAGCAATTCAAGTTAAAAGTGAAATTACTGTTTGACAGAACTACAATGGAGAAAAATTTTGAGTTTGGTAATAGAGTTCTGTCTTTCGTGCTCATTTTTTTTTCAAAATTTTCTTCAATTTAGATAGTATGGCCCTTACAAAGTTAAGAAGAAAATGAATGAGATAAATTATAATATTAATGCTCCTGGGACCTAAATAAATTATAGGAGTAATAGTATATTAAAGAGATAGCCAGATTAAACATGCAATTAGTTGTTTCTGCCCCATTCAGTGACGATTTGGTGAAGGAATATCATCGGATTATACTGATATTGGAATGATAAATCTTCGGAATTTAGAAATTATGAAAGATCTGGACCATAAACTTTCACATTTGCAGAAGCAAGAAAGAAATTAACTTAAAACTTTATTATTTGAATATGAGCACCTATTTCCAGATGTTTCTACAAGAACGAATAAATCTTTCCATGACGCTGAAATTGTAAATTCTAAACCTGTGAAACATAACCCGTACAGAATGAACCCTCTCAAACAGAAATGCTTGGAAAAAGATATTCAGTATTTGCTGATGAATGATTTTATAAAGCCAAGTAAAAGTAACTGCAGTTCACCATGCATACTTGTTACAAAACAGATAAAACATTTCGCATATGTACTGAATAAAATAAGGTGAATAGTATGATAAAATCATATTTATTTCCATTACCAAGAATTGATGACTGTATTGATAAGATCGGAAATGCCAAGTATGTCACCAAATTTGACCTTCTGAAAGGATTTCGGCCAATTCCATTAACGGAAAGAGCAAAGGAAATTTTGGCATTCGTGACTCCAGATGGACGTTATCAATATAAAGTAATGCCGTTTGGGATGAAAGAATCTCCAAGTACTTTTCAACGTCTCATGAATATGATTACAACTGGTCTAGACAATTGCGTGTGTGTGTGTGTGTGTGTGTGTGTGTGTGTGTGTGATTAGGATTTTAGCGCAGCTTTAACAATTTCTCAGTCATATCGCTACGATATCTGCAGTGTGGCAGTTTATAGTGATATCTAGCACTGGGGCATCATGCCGCAGACATGTAGCATGATGTTCCACCCAGTTATACTATCCTGACACCAAGCCGACCAGTCCTAACACAAACCTCTTAATGCTGAGCGCCTAGCGAGGCATCTGTAAGTACCATTTTTATAAGTCTTTGGTATGACTCGGCCGGGGATCGAACCCACGACCTCCCGCATCCGAGGCGGACGCTCTAACCACTAGGCCACCTGAGCGGTTCAGACAATTGTGATACTTATGATGGTGTCATCATCTACAACGACACCTGGAAAGAACATTTAGAATAATTCAGAAATACTTTGACAGGCTCACAGGTGCAGGTTTGACAAGTACATTATCCAAAAATGAGTTACGCCATGCTAATGTAATTTTTATAGGACATATCGTGGGACATGGACAAGTTAAACCAATAGATGCTAAGGCCAGTGCTATCCCTGAATTCCCTGTCCCTGTTAACAAAAAGTAACTGATGAGATTTTTTAGGTATGGCTGGATATTATCGGAAATTTTGTTCCAATTTTTCCATAATTGCTGAACCCCTGACACATTTGCTGAGTAAGAACAAACAAGTTCCTTTAAACTGAAAATTGTGAGGAGCCTTTTGACAAGTCAGAAACTATACTAAAAGGCGCGCCAGTTCTTACAGCTCCTAATTTCAGCCAATCATTTAAACTGTCTGTTGATGCAAGTAATGTTGGGGTTGGAGTAGTTTTGATTCAAGAAGCCAAAAATAGTGTTGATCATCCAGTGTGCTATTTTTCTACGAAATTAAAAAAACACCAAGGAAATTATTCAACAAACGAGAAGGAATGTTTCGCTTTGATGCTGGCATTACAATATTTTGAAGTTCACATTATTTCAGGTCCTTCTTCGATTATTGTATTTAGTGACCACAACCCCTTTATTTTCATCGGCAAGATGAAAAATAAAAATAAAAGACTATTATGGTAGTGTTTCTTGTTACAGAAATATGATGTTGATATTAGGCACATGAAGGGGAAAAACAATTTAATAGCAGATGCACTTTACCGTGTATAGAAATTTATTATTTCATGTACACTTTATATAATTTATAAGAGATCTTTTTAACCTCATGTATAATTAATCCATGGTAAAAAGAAAACATTATCATTTAAATCTTTCTTTTTCTTATGGAGGAAGTGTTATGTATATTTGATTTAATTTATATTTGATTTAATTGTCTGTTTGTAAGTTTTAAATGTTTTCTTTTTTTAATGTCATTACATGTTAGTATAATGTAATTTTATTTACTAGGAAATTTATATTTTCTAGAAAATTCAGTTTGACCTGAATCTTTTTATAAATACCTAATAATAGAAACACTGGTTCTATTTTTAACTTAGTTTCTGATCTTGATTCAAAAATCCGTGAGACATGTAAACAACTTTCTATTTTTATTTTATTCTCGGAGAAAAATGATTGGTTTTTATGAAGGTCATACTGGGAGAACGTGATGTTTAGATGTAAACAAACTCTATTTCGCAATTCTGGGTTTTCCGAAATTGTGTAGTAATTAGATTTAATAATGATGTTTATAGTGATACTTCTCAGTTTTGGCTTTTACCTTGGACACTGAAAAGTGTTTGTCTGTGACCAGTTTGAAGTTATATTTTTCATTTTATTCAAATTTTTCGGATTCTTAAAAATTAATTCCTTTTTCATGGAAATATATGAGCTCTCATACAGAATTCTTGGACAAAGACGTTTCTCTAAATTTCATTCAGAAATTCTAAAACCGGAATAGTATTGTTTGTAAATCAACAAAGAACTGTAGACACAAGAGCACAATACTGACTATAGTAAACGTCATCGCCATCTATTTTGGATTTTTCGTCGGGACTCGAACTCAAATTTTATTAGAACATTTCATTACTAGGACTTCAAAAATTTAATTCGTGGATTATTCTTGGATCACTTTTGGATTTGTTTCTTCAAACCATAAGTTCTTATCTTTTCATTTTTTTCCAGAAAAAGAAATTATTTGTTAAAATTTTCAAAGCTCGTTATTTTCACTTACTCTTTTGTTACTGCTTAATAGAGCCTAAACATGTAACAATTAAATTTTGTTATGTTTTTGTCTGAGGTGGCTCGTATTGCATTATATTCTTCCCAACAGTCTTGCTCAGTTCTCTGTTGACGTTCTATCTATCCCCTCACACCGGGCCATAAAACTGAGGGAGGTCATCTCCTAGATAATGAAAGCCAAATCCACTTAACCACCCCTCTTACTAAATAGGGCAACCTTGCATATGCTATCTCGGACAAAGTGCATACTGCATTGGTAATAAGCCCAGACATACTGCATTCTGTATGGAAAATATGAATAATATTATCTCCCCCTCACAAAGTACATACTGCATTGATAAGTGCATACTGTATTGATAATATGCTATCTCGGACAAAGTGCATACTGCATTGATAATATGCTATCTCGAACAAAGTGCATACTGCATTGATAATATGCTATCTAGAACAAAGTACATACTGCATTGATAATATGCTATCTCGAACAAAGTGCATACTGCATTGATAATATGCTATCTCGAACAAAGTGCATACTGCATTGATAATATGTTATTTCGTACAAAGTGCATACTGCATTGATAATAAGCTCAGACATAATGCATTATGTATGGAAAACATGGATAATATTATCTCTCCCTCACAAAGTGCATACTGCATTGATAAGTGCATACTGTATTGATAATATGCTATCTCGGACAAAGTGCATACTGCATTGATAATATGCTATCTCAAACAAAGTGCATACTGCATTGATAATATGCTATCTCGGACAAAGTGCATGCTGTATTGATAATATGCTATCTCGAACAAAGTGCGTACTGCATTGATAATATGCTATCTCGGACAAAGTGCATAATGCATTGATAATATGCTATCTCTGACAAAGTGCATGCTGCATTGATAATATGTTATTTCGGACAAAGTGCATGCTGCATTGATATGTTATTTCGGACAAAGTGCATACTGCATTGATAATAAGCTCAAACATAGTGCATTCTGTATGGAAAATATGAATAATATTATCTCCCCCTCGCAAAGTGCATACTGCATTGACAAGTGCATACTGTATTGATAATATGCTATCTCGGACAAAGTGCATACTGCACTGATAATATGCTATCTCGAACCAAGTGCATACTGCATTGATAATATGCTATCTCGGACAAAGTGCATGCTGCATTGATAATATACTATCTCGGACAAAGTGCATGCTGCATTGATAATATGTTATTTCGTACAAAGTGCATACTGCATTGATAATAAGCTCAGACATAGTGCATTATGTATGGAAAACATGGATAATATTATCTCTCCCTCACAAAGTGCATACTGCATTGATAAGTGCATACTGTATTGATAATATGCTATCTCGGACAAAGTGCATACTGCATTGATAATATGCTATCTCTGACAAAGTGCATGCTGCATTGATAATATGCTATCTCGAACCAAGTGCATACTGCATTGATAATATGCTATCTCGGACAAAGTGCATGCTGCATTGATAATATACTATCTCGGACAAAGTGCATGCTGCATTGATAATATGTTATTTCGTACAAAGTGCATACTGCATTGATAATAAGCTCAGACATAGTGCATTATGTATGGAAAACATGGATAATATTATCTCTCCCTCACAAAGTGCATACTGCATTGATAAGTGCATACTGTATTGATAATATGCTATCTCGGACAAAGTGCATACTGCACTGATAATATGCTATCTCGAACAAAGTGCATACTGCATTGATAATATGCTATCTCGAGCAAAGTGCATACTGCATTGATAATATGCTATCTCGGACAAAGTGCATGCTGCTTTGATAATATGCTATCTCGAACAAAGTGCGTACTGCATTGATAATATGCTATCTAGAACAAAGTGGATACTGCATTGATAATATGCTATCTCGGACAAAGTACATACTGCATTGATAATATGCTATCTCTGACAAAGTGCATGCTGCATTGATAATATGCTATCTCGGACAAAGTGCATGCTGCATCGATAATATGTTATTTCGTACAAAGTGCATACTGCATTGATAATAAGCTCAGACATAGTGCATTATGTATGGAAAACATGGATAATATTATCTCTCCCTCACAAAGTGCATACTGCATTGATAAGTGCATACTGTATTGATAATATGCTATCTCGGACAAAGTGCATACTGCATTGATAATATGCTATCTCAAACAAAGTGCATACTGCATTGATAATATGTTATTTCGTACAAAGTGCATACTGTATTGATAATATGCTATCTCGGATAAATTGCATACTGCATTGATAATATGCTATCTCGAACAAAGTGCATACTGCATTGATAATATGCTATCTCGGACAAGGTGCATACTGCATTGATAATATGTTATTTCGTACAAAGTGCATACTATATTGATAATATGCTATCTAGAACAAAGTACATACTGCATTGATAATATGCTATCTCGGACAAAGTGCATGCTGCATTGATAATATGCTATCTCGGACAAAGTACATACTGCATTGCTAACATTCTATCTCAAACAAAGTGCATACTACATTGACAATGTGCTATCTCAGAAAAAGTGCATACTGCACTAATAATATCCTATCTCGAACAAAGTGGATACTGCATTGATAATTTGCTATCTCGGACAAAGTGCATACTGCACTGATAATATCCTATCTCGAACAAAGTGGATACTGCATTGATAATTTGCTATCTCTGACAATGTGCATACTGCACTGATAATATCCTATCTCGAACAAAGTGGATACTGCACTGATAATTTGCTATTTCTGAAAATGTGCGTTCTGTATGGAAAATATGGATAATATGATCTCTCTGACAAAGTGCGTACTGTACGGATAATTTGATATTTCGGAAAATGGTTATACTTTATGGACATAATGATATCTCTGACAAAGTACATACAGTATGGATCATGATCTCTCTGACAAAGTACATTCTGTACGGATACGATGATCTCAAAATTCTGTATGGGAAGCATGAAACCTCGGACAAAATGCATACTGTATGGATAAAATGATATCGTAAAGTGCATGCTATATGGATTATTTGATATCTCGGACAACTTGCATATAATATAGATAACACGATAACTCCCACAAAGTGCAATGAATATAGATAACACGATATCTCGTATATACTATATGAATATGATTTCTCGAAGTTACACTAACTTTTCATATAATCCGAATGTTCAATATCCCAAAAAGTTTAACACACGAGAATAGTTTCTGATTAGGTTCAAGATTAAAGGCGCAGGAACTTTTTAGGAATTTTTGATGTGTATTGTCATTACAAAAACTTTTCACTTTCATGTTTTTTTAACAAAGTAGATACATATCAAAACCCTCGAAAGAAAGACAATAGCTGTGGATGTAAAAACTGGAGTACTGTACACTATGTTATTTGTCAGTCCTGGTGGTGTAGTTGTTTTGCGCAATCTATCTCCCAACATCTAACATAAATCAAAACGTCTGATTGCGCTACAAGAAAGCCGTCGAGCATAAAGAATGACAAATATATTTTCTGGTAAGCTTTAAAACAGTTGATGTGCAAGAAACCATGCAGAACGGACGTCTCAAGCAAGGTGATCAGATATCCATTTATCACAAAGAGTAAGTTGATTTTTTTTCAAGATTAGTCTCGTGCAGAAATCATGAAAGTCAGCACCATCTACCTAGAGTATATTTAATGTTCAAAGGTGCTGTTTATTGTTACCTGTTCCTCGTTTCTTTATTATGCTTTCTCTACTTTATCAGATCTGCACACTACAAAAGATATATATCTATCTATCTCGGTGTAAAAAATGATATAAATTAGAAATAAGATTCTCATTTAGTCATTTAATTCGAGATATAGCATATGGATGGATGGATGGAGTGATGGATGGATGGATGGATGAGGAAATAGAATGTTTCCGTCATTACGGTTGTGAATTTAGCTTTCTTTGCTGGCTGAGGGTTACGTAAGATTTCTTACCACTGTCTGAAGGCTTTGTGAGACCCACAGCTGATGGCCGGCTGTGTGTTGTTTATTCAGTAATTAGACGGGAGTCTGCTAGTAGCTTCACAGACGATAGCCTGATGTCGATCAAACACCGCACTACCGCGAAGTATCAGTGCAACAGATTGGTCGAACGCTTCAACGGGACTCTGAAAGCTGTGAAAGCCGTCCTAACGACTGGGATCGTTACATTCCCACAATGCTATTCACATATCGGTAGGTACCACCAGTCTGGGATTTTCTTCTTTCGAACTCCAGTATGGGAGAACGATATTATGTCTCATGGCCGTGCTGAGACAGTTGTGGATAGATCACCACGATATTGTAGATGTACGCACTACATAGCAGTACGTCGCTGACCTACATAACAAACTAGAGGAAGTTTGTACGTTAGCGCGAGAAAACCACAAGCAAGTGAAGTCTCGTAAGTCGAAGTACTACAATAGGCCAGTTAAGGCACGCCATTATGAGTTTCGAGACAAAGTGTTGTTGCTGTTGGCACAAGAACATAACAAACTGCAAGTCTCGTTGAGAGGACCGTACTTTGTCATCGAAGAGGTTGGGGGGGGGGAGGGGGGAGTTAAAACTATCGTATACGATTCCCGAATAAAGATAAATTGTATCAGGCTATTCTACTAAAGAAGTACCAGAAACGAGATGCGACCACCGAGTTCATTGTTGCCACAAACATCACTGAGGAGACCGAAAGCAACACGAAAGGCTCGAACACTATTCCGAGATGTACGCTTACGAAGGAAGAGACACCATCGGACGTAAAGTGCAACCTTACTTTGAAAAAGGAGCAACAAGACGCAGTAGACATACCGATGTGTTAACGGAACCTCCAGGGAAGACGTCCCTCGTTGAATTCAGCTGGAAGCTGACAGACGACAAACCTATTCAACGCAAACCTTACCCTTTACCTCACGCGAAGCTAGAAGTGGTAAGGAAGGAAGTTGTGGAATTGGTTGCTCTGGGATTAATCGAACTCTCAGACTCATCGTATAGTTCTCCAGTTGGCCTGGTACAAAAGTAAAATTTCACCCATCGTTTCCGCGTAGAATATCAGAAATTAAATCGGGTGCCAGAATGTTTTAGAGCGATTACATAAAAATGGATTGACGTCCCGTCCATCTAAGTGCCACGTCGGATTCCACACCTTTAACTATTTGGGACGTATGCTGAGTCAAGGCACACTGTCACCAGAAAAGTCTGAGGTGGAATATATGCGAAACGCCGCACGTCCCACTACTAAGACCGAAGTACGGTCGTTTCTATGATGAGCTGGTTACTACCGGAAGTACATGGCAATTTCCACGCGATTGCAGAGTTATTGTCTGATCAAACCAAGAAGAGAACCCCGAAAAAATGTTTATTTGGACGGATACGTGTGAGCATGCCTTTCAAACCTTGAAGGATACACTGGCATCCGATGCTGTTGTTCGTTTACCAGACTTGAACAAGGAATTCATTTAACGCACTGACGCATGCGATACGGGTCTTGGCATAGTGTTGCTACAAGAACACGATGTGACTCTTTTTCTTGTCACGTAATTCAGTCAGAAACTGTACGCAGCCGAGAAGAGCTATTCCGTGTCGGAGAAGGAATGTCTCTGAATCGTGTTCGGTATATCAGGTTCGAACGGTATTTCGTTATATATTCGGTGAATTAAAATCCCGATTTCATTCTCAGGTGTGGGATGGTGGTAGTGAGGGAATGGTCAGGATTTTTCCATCATTACGGCTGTAAATTTAACTTTCTTGCTGGCTGAGGGTTACGTAAGATTTATTACCGTTGACTGAGGGCTTTGTGAGATCCACAGCTGATGTCCGGCTGTGTGTTTATTCAGTGATTAGACGATATTATGCTAGTCAATTCATTGAGATTAAACTCGTTGTGTGGCTACGAAGACCAGAATCTTGTGTTCACAGATACTTGTGAAAAGGGGTCTTTGCGGCAAGCCGCGAACATCTAACTAGACGTACCAGCCAATCGGAATCAGAAAAATTAAAAAACTTCCCAGTAGGAGAAGCTAATATCCCAGACAATGAAACATCTAGCCAGTACCTGGATGAAATTAATCAATGTTTCCTGACCTTTTGAAAGGATGGAAGGATATAAGAATTATAAAACAAATTCATAGGAAAAGAGCAAAATACTCATTCTTGAGAAGTAAAGTCTGTTTTACCGTCGGCAATGGCACATACAACGCAAACCAGAGATTAGAACTCAAGCTTGAGGGATTACATACACTGAGGTATTCACTTTAGATTTTGCATTTGTTTCTGTCCATTGTTTCATTTATCATTTACAGTTCACATTGGGATTTTTTCCTTTTTTTCCCCATATTTCAACTTGCAATTTTGATCTTTTGTGGGTCATATGAACTTTTTGTATTGTACAAAGCGCTTAGAGCAATTTGCGCACTTTTTTATATACTTTACCGCCATTTTTACTGTATTTTTGTGATTTTTGTATTGTACTATTTAAATAGTGGTGTGAGACCACCCTGTTCGTTGTACCATACAGTCACAATGGATCAGGAAATACCAAGAGTAGTTCAACCCAGTAGAAGTAAGCTGAAGACTTACTTCCACACCAGATTGGAGGGAAGCGAGGATAGTCAAAGTCTGCTAGCCTTTCACCCACGGGGTGCCAGACTATAGATTTCGGCAACGCCGCAAATGGCCATAGACAATCAGAAATTCTCATGGCCCTTAAGACCATGGGAATTCAAACCGATTCAATAGATGGACTCCAAAATGCAGGATATAACAAATATATAATATATCCTTTAAAAAAACGTAGACACCCCTCTAATTGAAGCTCCCACTGTTGAAGTAAAGGGGACACAGGAAACAGTGAACAATTCTGCACCCATGGTCAGAGAGGTAGAGGCCAAGGTGATAGATGTTATTATCTCCGGCCTCCCTCTAGAAATCGACAACAAAGACGTTGTCGAAAAGATTGAATACAAGGTAAAAAGCAAAGTATAAGCAAACAAAATGGCAACAGTCTGGGGTTTCAGGGAGGTAAAATCAGGAGTTAGAATCTTAACAGTCCCTAAGGAAGATGCGAAATAAATACCAACTTTCTTCTACGTCATGGGCTTTCTGCTCAAAAGTTGGTACAGGGGCAATCAAATGGATAGGCAGTGCCCTAGATGCAAACAAGTGGGGCATGGTCCAAAGAATTGTAAAAATCACCCAGCAGCACCCACCTATGCCAGCAAAGTTGCACATATCCAATCAAACCCCAACATAGACAACCAGGACTTTAACACACAAATAGCAAATCTAATATAAGAAGTAAGACAGGAGAACGAAACAAACAATCCCAACAAAGAGTGCTCTAGTGATGGGGAATCAACATAGCAAAGTGAGAAGAAGAAAAAAACTATGCTAAGCATCGATCTAACTGATGTAAGGGACGAAAGTTCACACAACACCCCAGAATGGGAGAATTTCCTAAGCCCCAACAAAACGGGGTAAGCTCCCACTTCATATAAAAAGGGGGATGTGGCACTAAAAAGAAACAGATTCGCGCTCTTGCTAGAAGACGAAAACTCCCTGGAAAGAGAGAAACATGCAATGGAGCGCGGGCCCATAGACCTGATAGGACTGAGGCCCATGACTTCAACAACACTACCTACGGAAAAATTAAAAAAAGGAAAGCTCTCCCCACAAACGGCACATGACAAAAATGAAGCCAACATACTAAAACTCAAAAAGATTAGACAGGACAACGAAAAGGAAAGAGACAAGGAAAAGGAAGACGATAGTCAGGAAAATGACAATGACAACGACGAGGACGACAGCGACGAAAAGTTTGACACGGACATGGAAATATGAACTGAAACATATAGGGAAGAAGACAGTGGCAGCAAACACGCTGAAGATGACATGGAAACAGATACGAAACACCCTGACAACGCTAAAAACAACATGACAAAAGAAGAAACTGAAACTGAGAAAGAAAACCAAACTAATGTATTGGGGGGGGGGGGCTGTGATCCATCAAACTAGTTAAACATATTACTATTTGACCCCTATGGGGGAAATTTAACTCTAAATTAAAACATATAATACTTAATGTATAATCAAAAATGCAACAATCTGGTGGAGAGGCAAAAGTGGAGGGGAGGGGAAAAAAATTCCGTATAGCCTCAACAAATGTAAATGGAATAAACATGGAAAAAATAATTAATCTAAATAATGAGACAAATTAATGATATGATTTTTATACAAGAAACCCATAATAAGTTCACAAAAAACTAATAACTTTATGTGAGGAAAAATTAAATGGGGTCATGATTGTGAATGACTATATAGGAGAAGATGTAAAGGGAGGGGCAGCTACTTTATAAAAAATAAAAAGGAAGTAACGTAACTTGGGAGCGAAAACATGAGGGAAACTTATTTTGCGGGACGAATGATACATATTTTGATAGAGGACACTCATTTCATAAATGTATACATACCTGCCAATAAATATAAAAAGCAACAATTCATTGAAAACCTGTGTAACATTTTGGAAAAAGTTTCAATGGAAAACCTGATATTAGGAGATTTTAATTGGGTGGGGGATAAAATAGACAGGGTGGGTGAACTTACTACTAATGATATAAGGTTTAAACCTGAAATGGAGAATTTGTTCATTAAACATAATTATATATATATATATATATATATATATATATATATATATATATATATATATATATATATATATATATATATATATATATATATATATATATATATATATATAAGGCTAAATTTATTAAAAAGGGATTTTACGTATGATTACAAAGACAACCAAGGTAGTAGACTGGATAAATTTTATTGCACAAGTTATGAGCACAACATATATAAAGATGCAGGGATCACGGATATAAACATATCTGATCATAAAATAATATATCTGAAAATAAATACGAAAAGTAAACATAAATGGGGTAAAGTGCATTGGAAATTGAATTACAAAATCCTGGGGGAAAAAGACTTTATTGAAGAAATATAAAAACGCGGAAGGGTTATACAAAAGGGAGGAATTAGGAAGGGGGTATATATAGATAAATTAAAAGATAATGGGATTAATGTATTATCAGGGATAAAGGAAATCTTAGAACACATTAAAGAATTTTACAGCAACCTATACACATCGCAATTGATTGAAAATGAAATTATAGACAATTACTTAGAGGGGATAAAGTGCGAGGTGATCTCATCAGAACATAAAAGCCTATGTGATGATTTCACACCGGACCCTCACAACAACAAACCAGGGAGGGGAGGTGGGGTAGAGGTTTTGGTTTACCGCCCGCGTAGAACTTGTACCGCAAAATGCGAGCTGGAGCCCCGGCCTCACCTTTAATCCCAGGGGAACATTAAATGAATCCAAATTTAGATAAGAGCCAAGGGAGAGATGGGGGTGGGGATCTGGTTTACCGCCCGCTAAGAAGAGTTGTACCGTCAAGCACGGGCTGGATCCCTGACCTCATCTTCCACCTTATGGAGGAAAATAAGAATAAGTATAATAAAACTTTTTCAAAACCCCTCAGTCCCTCAAAATGACTCGAACACTAACAAGCTAATAAACAAATACTGAATATTGGATTCTCTGAGTACGATACCACTGATGTCTAATACTTTTCTCTCTCCCCCCCCCCATACTCTCTGATTAGTAAAAGGGACAGGGAACCAGCGTGCGGGCCAAGTAAGAGACATGAATGCTGCAGGGCTATGTCACAAGGCGCCACGCGAAGTGAACAGGTCCTCGGTAGAGCTTCAGAAAAGCCAGCATGCTGGACATGAACGTACAATACATAGACACGGGGATAATTTTCAAATCAATAATATGGGAGAATCCATTAATATTTAGGGACTAACTTTCTTTTGAACTCTTTTGGATATTTTTTTTAGGTAATTAGGATAAAAATAAAAAGAGGAGGCCTAACCCGAGTCAGGAGAAACATAACAAAATAAAAGAAATGTGGACCCTCACACGGATACAGCCTGCCTCATTTTAATAGATAATTGATTAATGCGAGAAACGACATAGCATGAACACCCATATAACACACTAGGCTTTCTCTTGAGTAACAAATTAGTGCAACGTCTACTCGCCAAAATTCTAAATTGCAAATAACTCAGAAAAAACAAAAAAGCCTCTAGAATAAAGAGGAAAAAATTAGACAAACCAAGGGGAAATGATACTTGGTATATATGCTGTCCTTACACATTTATCTATAACATACACACCATAAAGCATAATACACATAGCAAACGCAAGACTTAGGAGACCTCTAGCAAAGGTCACTGGAAAATTCTAGAGAAGGCATTTCGAGATAGGTGAATGAAACCTGGCTCGGATGAACAACCCTATTGATAACACGAGGGACAATAAATAAACTTAAATAAATTTTCATCAAAATTCTTTTTTATAACAAAAACAAACAATGAGGGAAACACTCACACATAAAACACCTTTTCTGTTTGTTTCGGCATGGGGGCGGGGGGGGGGGGGCGGTGGCATCCGTCTGGTGACCCCCCCTCCTCCAAAAAACAAAAGTACCAAGCAAACCGCGAGAAAGTCCACAGGGTTATAAAGATAGATACAAAGGACTACATTTGATGCCAGACCAAGAAATGAAGTAGAAGAATCACGAGGAATAAAAAATAAAACTATTCACAGAAAAATAAAGATACGACAGATTGGACCAACAAAATGAACTTGAAGCACGTGAAACACGAGAAAACATGGCGTAAGCTAGAAATGAACTAAAAAATCTGCGGAAATTCTTCAAGATAAAGAGAATTGAAATGAATAAAGGAAATTTCCCTGAGCGTGCATCCAAAGAAGGAGCACAAGAGCAAGACACGTCACACATACCGAGAGATAAAGTACCGGGAACATCAGCGGTAATGATTGCATTGAAAGTGCTAAATCCGGAATACATAAAAAATTGTACTCAATTAACCCCGTTGGATATAAAGGATACATCATCAGACCCAGAGGGAAACATCCAATACTATCGTTTGGAGAGATCAACATAGGAAGAGAAAAAGTCGTGGTAAAAGAACCAACACCCATCTTAAGAAAGGTTTCTTAAAAAACAGGAGAACTACACTTGTCAGACATCCCTCTGGAAATTCCATCAGAGGCAGTGCTAGAATAGTTTGAAAGGAAATTCAACATAAAAGTAATACCATCCAGATTGGCGACAATCCCTTTAACAATAATTTACAAAGGGATACGAACACTAGAAATCGAATAAAGCAAACTGAAAGAAATGAAGAGATCATTCTTTACATATGGGTTCCTAGCAAAATCATGGTACGAGGTGTGCATCTACGACCATAAATGTAACAGATGTGAGAAGACAGGATATACATCTTTTGAATGTCCAACAAACCAAGAGACACAATCAGAGACTGGAGAATCCAAAGCAAGGAAATAAAAACAACAACAACAACAACAAAACCAGCAACGGGAAGAGAAACAGACTCACACTGTACGGGAAGAAAATGACCTCAAAAAGAAGGATATATAAAATAACAAAAACAAATACAACAGAAACATTAACTGGTAAAAATCAACACCAGGGAGTAAAACAAAACCCAAACCAACAGTAAAATGAACAGAATCAACAACAACAGGAAATAGAACAAAAGCAAAACCAACAGCACCAAGAAATGCAGGGACAGGAGTTAGAAAAACAAAACAAAAAAGAAAAACCACGTCAAAAGCAACGACGAAGAGTACAACAACAACAAGAACAGCATGTAGGACAAAAGCAATTCACATCAACAACAAGAAAAGAGAAGCAAGTGGCAGAAAAACAGAAACAAAAGCAAGAGGAAGACATGAAGAAACAAGGACATATGGACGCTAATTTCGGCCAACAACATGAACAAGAGGAAGCTTTAACAACAACAAAAACAATAACAACCACAATAGCACAATTAATCCTGATGGAGGAACAAAAGACAAAACTAGACAGAGACAGAGAAAGGAACAGAAGAAAGGAGAGAAAAAAAGAAGGAAACTAAGAGAATAAGATTACAAAATGATGGAAGATTACTTTTTGGAACAAGATGAATGCCTAGAACAGATGGTTATATACAGATGTATATCTACAACAAAAAAACCCACATGAAACAAATAAAAAATACACCACATAAAAACTATAGCAAACAAAATACTATAGCTTACACTAATTATAATAGTAGGGTAGGAGGGCCTACCTAACTGGTCTGGAAAGATCAAACAGGGAGATACCCTCCACAAAAAAAAAGAAGAAAAAAAAGTAAAAAAGGAAACAATGAATGGTTCTGGGAGAGAAATAGGAATCTTCTACGGAAGCTCACAGGGTGCGCGTAGAGACGACACTAAACTCTTTAAGACGGAAGGAGGAAGTAGGAGAATAGTACAAGGTGTAGCGGAGCACAGGAAGGGTGCGGAAGAAAGAGAATAATACTATAGTGTTGCACAGGAAGATGTAAGAGGGAAAGAGAAAGGAGAATTGATAAGACGAGTACAAGAGACTACTCACCGAATGGAGACTTTCTCACATTAGGACGTTAATTCTCATATGATGCAATAAGAAGGCATTTGCTACCAGGCCAAATGTATGTATTTAGGAGTGGAGCGAAATTGAAATATTTATATCCGGAAGTTATTTGAATAATTTTTTTTATAAAAATTTTTTTCCATGTAAAACAAATTAAATTCAGTACAAAAAACAACAAATGATGGCTGAACAGCATACGCAATTCTGCTAAACCATATTTCTTACGATACCTAATCCTAAATACGAATATATCTTTCAGAAAGTTAGTATTCCAGAGTTTTTCTTATGCTCAGTAGGGTCACGGTATTGTGTACATGCTGATTAAGGGTCATTTCTAGGTCTCACGCGGCTATTTTTGTTCTTTCCTGGTCATCATAAGATGTTTGTACTTTAAACGACATAGTGAATTAATTGTTTCTTTTTTCACTACGATTTCTAACAATCTCTTTGTCCAGTTAGAGCGATTAAAAATGTAGATAAACGAGAGTGAGAGAGAGTTACAAAACCCTGACATTCCAAGTTTTTCATTCAAACATTTTAACATTACTATATATAGCTGGACACATCTGAGACGATTACACAGACGGGACTGAAAGTCGATTTCACCTCGAGATTAGACAATCTTTGGATCTAGGTCTATAGTCGTATTTCCATGTTTTAATGTTATTGGAACCTAAAGGAAAATCTGAAAGAAGTGACCATTCTCATCAGTTGTAATTGCAATTTAAATAAATAACTTCTTGTGGATTTTCAATGCTAGGAATTCACCATTCTCATTGATGAAAACAGCGGAAGCTGTCCTTGACCGTCGCAGATGCTGCCTTAGCGAGGTGCTAAAGGTGCGGGGAGAAGGAGGGCGACAATTTTGGAATTTGTTATAGTTAACGCAGATTATTTTTTATTCATTTGATTTTGAAAAAGAACCTATATTTTTCTATGAATATTTCACAGAATGTTTTCAGTGATAAAGAGATTAGATTTTGGGGCTCATTGTCCTCGTTTCGCAATGATCCCGCACAGCACTAAATCCACCGCTGAATGTCGTCGACAATACGTACTTGTCGAGAAGACATCTACTTGATATATTTTTTAAACAACTTTGATTTACCACCAGCTTTTATCATCCCAAAGCGATTTCTTTTTTAGTGGTTTTATCACTTCATCCATTGATGGTTCCTCCATACGGACTTGTTGCCTGATTAAACTTCTTCAGTACAACTATCGGATTCTTTTATTCGTATAATGCAAAAAATAACAAATATAAGTCGTAATTTTTTAAAAGAATAATGACTCTTTATTTTTAGAATATTAACTATCTTAGAAAATATTTCTGAACGAAAGAGATTAATTGTACGCTGTGATTATAAAGTTTAACAGCATTTTTCTAAATATATTCAACGTTCTCGCGAGAAGAATATCGTGAGATTTTTAAGTTTTTATCATTTGAAAAACAATTATGTTATCTGAGCAGTTTCATTGTAATCCATTTAACTGATAAAGGAGTGTACAACAACACTTTTAAAGTGAATTATTTACTGTTTTACCGATTCAAACGATGCATTACTTAAAGCACTGAATAGTACAATATCAACGTATTCTACACAAATATGTACTTAAACATTAAACTCAGTTTCTCTCAGTCACGTGTATATATAAACTACCTTACGGATTCACTTTTAAATTTAGAAAATAGAAAAGCCACAGACATTTCAAAATATCATAATACTCCATTATATGAATAGGATATTAATAGGAAAGATTCTTAATGACCGAGCGACAATGCCTTATAAGCACCAATGAATAATGGTCCCAGTGAATGTTGTAATCAATTTCACGTTTACCCTCAAATTTACTGACTAAAACGTCGGCAAAATGCATTCGCCGTGCAAGGCACGAACAATATGAATGAACTGCACATCTATTTCTATATAATATTGCTTAAGGGATGCACAAATTTTATTGTCAATGTTAGTGCTTACTGTCGCACAGGTGTCATTTAGTGTTCACGAATGACAAATATGGCGAGAAAAGTGAAGTCACTGTAAATTTTATATGTAATCCACTCCATAAGTTTATCTTGCACAATATTATATTCAATATCTGTGCACAATATAAAATATTTACTGACACAAATAGCGTTGGGAGTGTGCACGAAGAGCACGTGTGAGCTTAAAGGGATCCGGACGAGTGGACCAGTGTGCAAATATGGACTTGTGAGCCAAAATGTTCCTGATCATAGAAGAGATGAAGCTATAATGGCCTTTCTATATCAGACGACAAAAATGTTATAGAAGCGATGATCCTGATTTGGGAGTGATGCTCTCGACGATCAACGATAGGCAATCCAGGCTTGATACACCGCCACCCACGTGATCTGAGTAACCTAGATAAGAAAAAGCAACAAAATTGAAATTTTTCCACATTTATGAAATAAAGTGAAACAATAATGAATTGCATTAGATAATCCATCATATGGACTCCTAATAATAAATACAAATTAGGCCGAATATTTCATCCAAACGATATGAAATATACTAAATATGCAGATTTTATTTGATGACGATAAATGACTGCCATGCCGAAATAATAATTTAGTATTTCCCTTCCGTGTTCGTCACCCAAGGGTCGATCTTCGTGCAAAACTGTTTAATTGTTCTCAGTAAATATGACCGTAATTTTTGTTATGTACTGGAACAGATTAATTTCTAAATGTGTCAAATGTACACGTCTTATTAAAAGAGGAAGAATAAACAAGTGCTAATTACATGCATCGCTCATTTTCCATTAGGCACATTTTTTAAGATTGAATCTAGTGGATCGAAATCGAAATAATTTAGCAGCAGCCATATCATTTCATGTACTGATAGGCCAAATCTCAACCATTTCACATCAAAATGGCATACTGCGGGATACTAAAATATTTCCAATGTAAACAACTTGAAAGAGAAATTAGAGCTTCAGAACATATTGTTTCCTCTATTGTCGTGTGAGGTACAACAATAATATTTAATTTCTGAAGTCTCGAATGCATTGACACCATTTCTCCGTTAACCATTTTTGCTATTGTTTATCACTGCTATTTTCACCTTGCGTTTAACTCTATTTTGTTCTCGTTGGTTAGAATTATTTGCACATATTTAAGCAAATTTCGTAAGTAGAAACCCTCGGTTAATTGCTATAAAGAAGACGGAATCTTTCATGTAGTTATGTTTTTATGAATGTTTGTTACGGATATATGTATCAATTTATAATATAGTTTTATTTCAGTCATTTGAGTTTGAGTCCTTTATATTGTAATTCTTTACTTCAGTGGCTGCCTAGCTCTATAGTAAAATACATGTACCCTACGTTATCGGAATCTCATTTTTAAACCAAGGTCGATCGCTAAGTTCAAGTCAACAACTATTACGGTCAAATACGCCACGCATTAATTTGAATGGCGGTCACCAAAACATCAAGTGAAAGTAGGAGTGCATTTTTCCTGTGGAGCTATAGGACACACCATAATTATTGATTGGTTCAATAGTTTGAGAAGGTATAAACATGACTGTTGTGTTATTTTGAAATTATACGATTTAATTGTACAAGAATCTTTATTGAATCAGATTATGTTGAGTAGATGCATATTTAGAGACGATATAATAAGAATACACCCACCACGTAGGCGATTCTTCTGTCTTTTGTTATGTATATTTAATTTGCTTTGTTTGTTTGGTTGTATTAAGATATTTTTATTTCATTATATGCTGTTCGTAATGTAACACTGGACCTTATCCAAATCAAGTTTATTCTATATTGGACCAAAATCGTTGATTTTTTTTTTCATTCTGTAAACAACTAATACGTAGCTAAATAGTTTCCCTATGAATATGGTTTGACCTTTGGGAATATTATTTTTGCCTGAGTCAAGAACATTGTGTTTTGCCACATTTTATATTTTAATTATAATTAACGTGTAAACATTGGGTGATGTGATGTGATTTGGATTTTTAACATAACTTTAAAATTTTGTTTAGTTATATCGCTACGATGTCTGCAGTGTGGCAGTTTATAGTGATGTCTAGCACGGGGTATCGTGCCGCAGACACGGAGCATGATGTCCCATCAAGTCACATTATCCTGACACCAGTCAGATCAGTCCTAATGCTAACCTCTAAATGCTGAGCGCCTAGCGAGGCAGCTGTTAGTACCATTTCTATAGATCTTTGGGGCGGACGCTCTGACCACTAGGCCACTGGAGCGGTCATTAGGAACCTAAAAGAAGGTGGGTTTTTTTTAATTCTATTAGGAAATAGGTATTTTTTAATATAGAAAGCTAAATGTGACCTGAGGTAAAAAAGAGGACTATATCATCTCGTTTTTCAATAAATAATCAACGTATGCTTTAAGTTCTGAGCAGAATCAATTGTATCATTGTTGTGTCCAGCAATTTATTTGGGCAGGAATTTTATTTAATCAGATTATTCATTCGCTGTAAATACAAACAGAGACTTGCATTTATAGGAATATTTCAAATAAGGATATATTCTTGGACTGTAGTTGTTGATCTAACAAAAGACTGTCGGCACACCACCACTACACTGGCCAACAAAAAGCATATCAACACTTCCGGATTTAATTTAAATTTCCTTTAAAATGTATTCAGAACTTTAAACATTAGGACTTAAGTCTGTAATTAATTCTATGACCATTTAGAATTTAATTCGCAATACCGTAAGTTCATTTCACATACATACATTGATACATACATACATACATACATACATACATACATACATACATACATACGTCATAGTTTCAATGTCAATACAGGGAAAGGGATACTATTATCAATTACTATACAGTTATGCAGTATCGTTACAATGTCAACAGCAATATAGATACATGCAAATACATGTGGCCAGGGACACAAAACAGTAGCCAGTCCCGATTGATATGGTGATAGGATTCGAACCCACACCATTTCGGTTACAATTCCTGCACGTTAACCATTGAGTCACTGCGACTTCCACTAAGAAAATACTGATGCACTCGATAGTGTCAAAATAATAAATGTCCTATACAGATACCAATCTTGCGATGGAATTGAACACAATACACAGTAGCGGAAATTTGTCGCATCCCAGTAACGGGATTTGCGAACTGAAGCTCAGTTTAATATCACCTTAGACGATTGTTTAGCGACGGTTAGGAGCTTTGATCCCGAGAATTCGTCAGGTCAAAGTTGGTATGTGTCGGGAGCCGTAGTATGACAATTAATTTGTTCTATTTGAGAGAAACAGAAAAAGTATACGACTGTATAACAAAGTTGTGTCAGCGTGTATAACCTTTTGCGGTGAAAATGTTTTCTACTTAGAAACGATTCCATCTAATTATTTCTTGAACACTGTAATCAAACTATGTCCTTTTTATTCCTTTTTTAAAACAAATTTCCACAAATGTAATTTATGATATACATATTAACTGAAACACAATCTGTTTTTAAAAATATATGCGTTCATCGCTGCTACGTAGTGATAATAATTTTAAATAAAATATAAGAATACTAATTTTATTACAGACAGAAAAGAGCTCTTTCTACGGATAAAAAACTCAAGACAAGAACGAGGCTGTATTGTATAAAAGCTAGTATTATATCAATAAGGGTCACATGGACTTTGATGGACTTAGAATCGACTAGTTTCTTGACGACCTACGTGATAAGGAATGTTATATGATCTAAAAAGCAACTGAACAAAATCTATGTGGCCAAATATGAAATAAAACACCAAAAAGCATCCATCAAGAATTGAAACAATACGGAAAGCGTATATACAGTATGATTTTAATTCAGCTTAGTTAATACCATGTTAGGGCTGACGAAGGAATCGTGAAACAATACTTGGATATTACAGAATGGGTTTGAATTTGTTTAATTTAATTTTTTTTAAACTTTTTCTTGCATTACACCTGTCACAAATATTTATATGAATTTCATTTAGTAAACACGATGTGTATGTAATTGGACTTACATCTACACGATGTGTATGTAATTGTACTTACATGTACACTATGTGTCTGTAATTGTACTTATAACTACACTACGTGTCTGTAATTGTACTTATAACTACACTATGTGTCTGTAATTGTACTTATAACTACACTGAGCATGTGTCTAAATCTTACTAAATCAGATTCTTAAATTTGTGGACTGAGTAGAAAATATCTCAGGTTATTAATGAAAGAGGCGTTTCAGGAATATTTGGGTGTGCTTCCTAGATGTGTGGGTGTGCTTCCTAGAAACAGCATTAATATGATATATCTGTAGTGCAAAAGGCACACATAAACGGTGTTGAAATTCTCCAGTTTTCGCTATCTGTGGTGGATCAGAGAATTTCACGTCGTTAATGGGATGCCAACCATACCCGACAAAGCTCATTTGCCCACAAGAGAACTCTTTAATGACTGCCATTTGTTTCGCTCAGCTTCGCCACACAGGTCAGAGTAACAAATTAATTTTGTCATTACCAGCTTCTTTCTTACATCTTAGCTGAGAATCTGGTATAAAAAAGGCGTTAGACCTCTAATTGCCAAGTCTGCATTGTACCTGTTATCGTCTCTATTTTTGCACCTACATTTTCACATAACATCCATTTCATGGAGAATCTGCTTTCCCATTTATGCCATTGCTTCAATGTTAATTACCAATATGCTTTTATACTCTAATATTATTCCAGCATTTAAAAAAAAATTGTGGTTCTTTTTGTTTTTGTTTTTGTTTCTAATTAAAAAAAATATAATTCTAATTTGAAACGAATTGTACAAAACTTAAATTTTAGTATGTTCCCAGATATGACTAGCATAAAAGATCGCTTCTATAATTGAATAATTACAAATTTACAAATGCTATGTGAGAAGTTCTATACATTCTGGCTTAAAAATCCAGTTCTGAAAGTAACATCGGATTGCAGTGGTCTGTACTAGTAAGTGGCAAGACAAAAAAAAACCAAAAAAAAAAACCAACAACTTGATAGAGCTCACGTTGCAACCGGTTCAGCTCCTTCCTTATCGACTTCTCCAACATGATGCCACCATATCATTGTCTTTTCTCGTAGACTATGGGAACATCGTTTTGCTGTACAGCATTTCCATATTATTCCTTTGCTAATAAATTGTACAGCTGATTTTCTTCAGGTATATCGTGTTTATTTCTCAAAAGATAGCTTATATACTTAATTATCGCTAGAAGAAGAAGAAGAAAAAAACCCGGCAGTAATGGATTGTTTACCATCAAACATATCATCAATTGCTCAAACGGTTGTTGTCGTGGGCTAAAGGCCAATTTTCAGCACATAATAGACTCTGCATTGCGAACAATATAACCGGTGGTGGAAGAATCCGTGAAAAACCCGCGAAGAACCACCGACCCACGGGAAGCCATCTCACATACCCACGTAAGCCTTGCTTGAGTCTCGAACCCTAGCTACGATGTCGTAGCTTCAACTTGATTTGTTGTGGCTGAGGTTACTAACTGATCCCATACCATGTAATGGAGCAAAAAGAATCATCACTAAAGTCAGAAAATTAAATAGTGTACAAATCTACTACATAAGTATAATCATGTTGTGAAAGAAGTTTGGTTTATTTTGAAAGTATTAAGGCCTTTTACGGTAAAATAAATTAGCATGGTTACACTAACCTCACCGTGTCCGCCATGACACATATCGCGAGACTCTCGCCGTGACCTCTTTTCAATATAAGGCTTGCCAGACCATATTTGGATATTCTACGCTATGTTATTATCAATCAAGTGGCGAATACTGGCTTCTAGGTGGAATTTCAAAGTTACCGATAAACCGTATTTACTTTTAATGCGCAGAATTTCTGACTCAAACCGCGCCATACTTTTACTACGATTTGTTTACGTTTCCAAATAAGGCCTCAATGTCCTTATATGGAACATAAACAAACGAGGCTGAGAACGGAAGTACTCATTATTTGAACTAATATGGCGGACGATCTAAATGAAAATATCGGATAAAAAAGGTAAACAAGATTTTACAACTATTTCTACAATGATTTGATATACCTTTTGTATTAAATAAGAAGATTACTACTTTTATTTCATCATATGCAAGGAACATGTTTAAATTGTTGAAATTAGGCTATAAAAAAAGCGCCGGGTGTGAATCACACCCGACTCGCTCCATTGACACATATGCTCATGTTAGTTCCCGGTCCACGAGGTAGGAGATGGGGTACTAATGTTAGTAGTACTCGAACCCATGCAGACAGAGACGAGATGGTAGAGATCGGCAAACGCTTTAGACCACTCGGCAACCGAGCCACCCTGCTCGAAATGTAGTAAAGAGTTTGTGTTGAATCGAAGCATTGTCCAAGTGATTATTGTTATGCTACCTGTAGTAAATTATTTGATAGCTTTTACAAGTATTACCATACAAAATTCAGGTGCAAATATTTTTGTGATAAGATACAGTAGTACATTCAACTGCTTTCACAGCGAACACTTGACTACCGTTCTGTCTGGTTTAGAACATTCCCACTTGAATGATATACATCGTTGAAATCTTGTACTTTAAAACTGCAAAGCCAATCATTTAATTAATCTCGAATCATTAATTTTTCCTGATGGCCATTTCCATTATCAGAGCACTATATGCAATTTTCTATAATGCATAATGTACATTGAAAATGGTGTTGATGTTTTACGTAAATTAAAAAATAAACCCATCGGTAGATTTTGCAGTATAGTAAATAATAATAATAATAATAATAATAATAATAATAATAATAATAATAATAATAAATAATAATAATGTTATTATTATTATTATTATTATTATTATTATTATTATTATTATTATTATTATTATCATTAACAATAATAAATATTGAGGCAAAATTATCAATATAAATCAAGTAATATTGTATGATATGGACCATACCAACCATTCGATGCGTGATGTCCTCCTCCTATTTCTCCAATGTGAGGATGTTTTCTGGGATAAAACTGTGGGCTATTCACTGTCTGTATAATAATAATAGTAGTAATAATAATAATAATAATAATAATAATAATAATAATAATAATAATAATAACAATAATAACAATAATAATAAAAGCAAGAAGGATGCAAAGACTAAAAACATAACATATTACCATAGTATTTAATACATCATAAATGAAATGCTAATACAGAATTCAATATATGAAATAGTAACAAAACATTCGATATATCAATTAGTAATACAACTTTCAATATATCACGTATGACAGATCAGAGTTAGAGAAAGAACAAGTTGCATAAATAAATAAAACAGAAAAAGACAGGAAAGATGAATGAATGAATGAATGAATGAATGAATGAATGAATGAATGAACGAACGAACGAACGAACGAATGAATGAATGAATGAATGAATGAATGAATGAATGAATGAATGAATGAATGAATTAATGAACGAACAGATTAATAAATATGTGAAGAAACTTTGAAACTTTTAACTGTAAGATGTATATATATATATATATATATATATATATATATATATATATATATATATATATATATATATATATATATATATATATGGCCATAAATGCTGTTAAGACAACTTAGAATAGTAAATTACAAGGTTCCAATTTAGAAAATAATGTTAAGATGTTAAGATTGATTCCATGTTTTAATTCTAGTATTTATATCCCTTTTTTAAAAGATATAAATTAATTTTTGGGGACTTTATCTTTTTCCATGATTTCAAAATAGGATGTTTGCTTTGCTTGAAGGATCTTTGCTTGAAACGAGCAAATAACGAGTATGTTCCATCGAATGGGTGAAACATTCTTTATTTTTTTCACCAACGAGATGAAATATCTCTGATAATTACTCGCTGCAAGCAAATTTTTGTTTTATTTTATGGTTAAACCTATTGCTTAGTAATATGTATAACAGCTAAATGTAATAGATTTCTTACTTGATCCCGCGAGATGTCGGTGGTCTAAGGTTTATTTTCTGTTGTGTTTTGTGAATATTCGAATAGAAAATGTTAATAGCAACATAATCACCTTCCCGACTGAAAGTAAAATAGCACATTTAAAAAAAGTATTTACACCTTGTTGGATTTGAACACTTCAATGGACAGTGGCCAAACTTACAGCTTACAAAGTCGTCAAATAATAACTTCAAATTTCTTGGTCATAATGCTATCAGTGTCTATGATATTTTCACTCCAGCGAATCATCAAGATTATTTCCCTCAGAAAATTCATTAATTCAAGGCCTGGCATAAAATAAAACCACATTCATACCCTCCGTGGCCCATCTACTTCAAAGAATCGGGTAGGTTATACCATGAGCCAATACAGTTTAAAACAGACACCTTGTCTGATAGAAGTTAAGAAATGAATTCCAGCCTTATCTAGTTTCGATTTGTTGTTTCACTGTTAATGCTTTCTCTAAATGGTTTGAAGCGTAGATATCTTAGCGAAAATGTTCAAAGTCCCGATGTTCGAGATGGCCATTGCAATCCGATACGTATTTTCAATTGTCTTGCAAGGAGACGTTTATGATGACAAACTTTATTGAAATAGGTTCATTACTACTTAAATATCTTTCATTTCATGTAGTCACCAATGCTCATAAAGTATTTTGCCGGCATGTAAGCATACCATTGGTTGCTACTGGTCTTTTCCACATTACTGTTGGTCAGACCTCAGCGTTGTCGTATTTACTCTCTCTCTCTCTCTCTCTCTCTCTCTCTCTCTCTCTCTCTCTCTCTCTCTCTCCAACCTCTTATGGTCATCATCCGTAACTTGGCTGTAGTCGCATTCCCACTATGTACCACATATATACAGCTATTGTCCCCTTCAAATAAATATAATGCGCAACCTAAATATTTGTCATGTTTACTCTCTTTGGATTGAACAACCAACTCTCTTTACGTCAGACATCGTCTCATCGTAATTCAACAGAACAAAGCTAATGTGCTCAGTTCACAACCTGATCGTGATACACGGTCGCATTAACATGAAATTGGTGTCTTTTTACTAGCTGCTAGCCTCATTCCTAACTGGAACCATGACATAACTGGACCGCTGAGATAAACTATTACATCCCAGTGTGGACTGTACATTTTCAGGTCAACTGTTAGTTGATACAAACCGATTTTCTGGTTAAGAGAATTCACAACTAAATTAAACAGATGAATTAATGAACTCCTCGTCTTAACTACTTTACTTGGTAGCAAGCTTTTCATCGACATAGACATAGAAAACTTAATTATTCGCATACATGATACATATAATTTAAGAAAGATAATTCATTCTCACAATTCGTATCACAGTGATGCTTGAACATTCCTACAATACATGATTTATATTAAAAATGAACGAGGTAATTATAATTAATTCACAACATTTCGAAAAAATTCATATAATACATAGATCATAGAACATTTGAGACAAATGCATGCAAACAATTAACTTCCTAATTCAAGGAAAATTTACGTATGAATTTAAAAAGAATAAATTCAACAAATAAATGCAAACTTATATCAATGACCATATTGTACTGAGACAATACTTTTGTACCCTTTCGAGACTCGCTCTTTCTATTCAGCCGAGTCTCTCTCTCTCTCTCTCTCTCTCTCTCTGTCTCTCTCTCTCTCTCTCTCTCTCTCTCGCTCTCTCTCTCTCTCTCTGGTTCGGGGTCTCTCAACTTTCCATACACTCGTCCGTTACTAACTGATTTCGCGAGAGAGATTACTTAAAACCTTAAGGCTTATTGAACGACTTTCATTAATATTAATCCATCGGCAGATTGTCCTAATTCAATATTCCATTTCTGTCAATAAGGTGAATAATCGTTTGGGCATTATTTTAAATAAGTCTTTGCTACCTTCAATAAAGCAGCCATTTTCCGTGCTGGGACGAGGATAATTCCTTACATGACTTCAGATTCAGATGAAACGGAAGATGACTCGTTCGAAATTTATTTGCATCATGTCAGTGACCATTATCAGAAAAGACGGCGTGCCGTCACACGCTACACAATCAGGCAGAGCTAAAGGGAACCATACAATATATCCGTATCTAGCCTTGTTACTTTAAAAGCAGGCGAATGAAATGTTTGCTATTAAAAGAGAGGAAAGAAAAATGATAGAAGTTCTGCAGCTTGTTTGTAGAGTCAGAGTTCTTTATCGATGCTGAATTGAAAACACTAAAAACAACAAAAACATGGCATCGGGCGGTGAGGAATAACGTTTACATTCTCCTCATTTTAGTAACCATTCATTAACCCGATGATATTCATTAAGTGCATTATGGTAAAGATATTAGTACCATAAGATTAATATAAGGCTTGAAGCTACAGAAAATCTTTTCCCGTGATGTAAACGATTCTAAAATATCAATTAATCTTGCTTATCGTTGACTTGTCTAATTACCTTGGTCAATAACTGGACTGTCAGCACTAGCTTGGTATTAGTAGTTGTACTGTGTTACATAATATAAGTCAGTATGTGGGGGGGGGGGGGGTATTTCGACAACGTGAGCTAAAATAGAGGAAACAAAGTAACTTTGAACCAAAATAGCTAAGAATCTATTGAACAGTTTGAAATTTTCTTTTTAAAATCAAATAATTTGTCTCGAATGATTTTTTTTTTTTAAAATTCGGAGATACTTTCCTATGCAATTAGGTGTAGACAGTCTTTACAGCAATTTTTAAAGGTTCATCACAATGCGACTCTATTCTAAAAACTTATCAATCAACAAAGCTTGCGTAATTTTATGCACAGCTGCATATTGCAGAGATTGGAGTCGGCGTGGGGATAAATTAGATCGGCAAGTCTGAACCCTGTAAACAGAAGAATGTCAATAGACCTACTGCAGTAAGACGTAACCGACAGCAAAGAGGGCCAGCTGAAATGCTGAAAAGTAAGATGTCACAGACAGCAAAGAGGGCTAGCTGAAATTCAGACAGGAAAGAGGGCTAGCTGAAATTCAGACAGCAAAGAAGGCTAGCTGAAATCCAGAGCTGTTAACTCTAGTTACTTGTTTTTCATTAATGTTTAGGAGTCATTATGCTAACTCATGTGCTAAAAATAACCCTTAAACAAAAGTTGATTACTCTCTGTGTTTCTTGATATTACACATGTTAATCCAATATTGTCCGATTATTTCATTAAAAGCTCACTAAAAACATTTTGTTCTGTTTCTCAACGATGTCCACTTTGGCTTGGGTTTTTTAACAGTTTTTTCATTTAATCAAAATATTGACACATGCATAATAAAATAGGCATATCTAATATAAGTCCTCAAAGTGGGGAACAAATTTGAAATTAAATAACTAGACCTTTTCGACATTTCAATCAAACTTATTACTAGTTCCTTATCCAGGTACCTAAAACTAATTGGAGGACTGTCAACTGAGGTCTGGCTTTGTGAGTAGATATTTAATCTTGCATAGTGTAGAACATGTTGGGGTGTTACCCCACAAAGAGGAGTAATGTTGCATAATGTGGAACAACAATGTCGAGAGATGTTTCCCACAAAGAGGACTAAATACAGGAAATACATATTAGATTTGAGCAGGATAACAAAACAATTGCAATTCTGTATTTACTCAACTTCCGGTAAAATGTGATGGTTTTGACATATTTGATAAGATTTTCTTCAGCAAATGAGGAGTGGGTCGGAGGGAACTTCGGAAAAGTCTCTTGCGAGAAATGGTAAATTAGGACGGCACCCTATGGTAAAATATTTGACAGCACAATTCCATTTCAAATACTGACATTCAACGGAAAATATATTCTAGGTCCTAAATTTCTTTTACTTAAGATAAACAGTGTCTAAAAGATGGTTGTTTACTGTATTGAATTTTATTAATATTTAAATCCGACAAACTCCTATTAATAATATCATTCAGCTAAGGGGACACAAGTAATCATATTTAATCCCATAATGCAACGTACCTACAGAGTGACATCCGTGAATCATGGTGCTCTAGGTCTATTGAGGTCAGGGGTAATGGTTGCGACGTTGCTTCAGTAAACTTACTTTAGTCCTTTGAGGTTTAAAATGTGAATAGCCAAGCCTTAGTGTAATCCTTTGAAGTAAGATATATGTCATCGGTACAACTTTGTGTTGGTTGTAAACACTGAAATGTTGTTTCGGAATCCCACAAAATTTTGGTTGACTCCAGGAGGAAATAGATCAACTAACCAATCGACAGAGTAGAGATAACTAAGACTTCTGAATAGCGTAGCACATAATGCACAAACAATAAGCGCATGTCATACAAAATGGTCAAAAATGTTGAAGTTATGATGATTTCAATTGTTATGTGATATATAGAGAAGTCTGCATGGCGACGGGCATTATGCCTGAGTGTCCAGACTACTTCCAGCAGAGGAAGATTATTGTCATTAACTTAGGTAGTTAACCTTCAAGTCCAAAAGCATCAACAAGATCATGGCCATCAGCTTATGTAATTACAATTAAACGCCACATACTTTAACTATGTATGCATGTAACAACCTTCCTAATGATGCAGACAACTTAAAAGTTTTGTTAAATATAGCTAAATGTATTCGTAACACCCCGGGCTATACCTCAGACGTCAGTCAAACTGATACACGATTAAAACTAAAATTTTGCATGAATTGACCGAGTTTTCTGCAATTTGAATGGATATAAACGGTCACGTGATAATGACCTGAAATTTTCTGCACACTGGTAATTTCTGAAAACTACTTTTGGTTCCATGTTTCCAGGTCATTGTAGCGTCATGTATACCATCGAATTGCACCATAAAAATAACAACAAGAAAACCAATGATTTCCAATCAAATTTACAACGAAAGATTAAAATCGCCCATTAGAATAAGAACAACGTAATCGCACATACATTCCTGCAATCCAACACTCATCCCTTACGTCAAAGAAAGCATATGGCAGGCTTTACATGCTCATTTTCAGAAATAACTGCATATTGTTTCGACAATATGTTCCATCAGTTGTTATTAAAGGTCAGGATCATTTGACGAGCAAGGAATCTCACTAAAAATGGACACGATTTTACTTTTGAAAGATCGAAATATGTGTTATATGATTAGGTAAAACTTACATATCGATAAATACCCAGCTACGATCATATAATAAAATGTTTTCTAGTCAGTATAAAGAGATATCTCCTCTCGTGCTCTCTGGATAGTTTTATATATTATCATAGTACTTTTATCAGAAATTTCAAAACGATGAAATATCAATTCTGTCATTTATTTTTGTCAAGGTGCCGGTGGACACCAGGCTTAGTTTCTAATAGCGATGCAAGATGAAATTATCATGTGCAAAGAAGAATTAAAAATTATCAAATTATATCACGACTTTGGTGTTATCTAGGTTAAAACACTTTTGCATATTTTCCCATATTAATTACGTACCACAAAAACCTCAGTACGTCACAAATGACTCCATAATATTATCCAATGTGAAGATGTAGTGTCCTATAAGACCGAATGACTTTAAAAGAAATTTCGCAACATTATTTTGTGGTTTTATGAATAGATATTTTTATTTTCTTAATGTATAGCTTCCTATGTTTGTGTTCATTTAAAAAAATAATTATGAAATATGTTCAATAATTTCGACCTTTGCTTGCCAAGGCTAGCAAAAGTTCGAAATCAATTCTTTTAATTTGTGTCTTATTTTTAAATATATCTCAGTGTCAAGAGGATCGCATTTATGGATAGAGGGCAAAAAGATTAGAAAGCAAGATTTTCATCTTACAAGTTCCTCTCCGTTTAAAATATAACTTATTAATTAACGAACATGCAGGCAAGAGCTCTGGCAAAAGTCAAGACATGTGGCGTAAAGACATATAATAAAATGAGAGGGATGTAAAAAAAATAACTGTACACACAATGAAACAAATAGTAATCATATGTTTGTGAATCTTTAGTGTTAATAAAAACTTTCTGCATTTCATTATGAATCATGTTAGCTAAATAATCATCTATTCATTCCAACAGATTTCCATTAATTCCATAGATTGTCAGATCAAATATAGTACCCATGTGCCACACTCTACCACACGCTTTTGATATATTACATAATATAATGCACATGCTTTATATTCTGCAAGTGCGTTCGCATGTGTTATGATTATATATCCGTGAGCTGATAAGTGGTTTAATAAGTCATTAAATTTAGGCTAATTTCCAAATTAATCGATATAGCCAGTGAATGCCAATATTTAGGATAGATGACAAAGTTTGTTCGTCAAATTGCAGATCCATGCCTTTTTCGAGTGACATAAGCAAACTTTTTGAAAGATTTGCCTTTAAATATATGTTTCACAACTTCTATGGATATAATTTTCATTACTAATATCAACCTTGTTTTATATCTGGTTATTCATTTCATGAATTTTATTTGTAATGTGCAGTCGTGTAAGGTCCTGTCTTTATCCATGACTGAAAACAATAATGTAACAAAAGGATGGCTTAATGTATTCTCGAGATGCAGTCTTACGTATCAGTAGTTTCTTCTCCATTTACTTCTTAAATGATCATAGTAAAACATATACAAGAAATCCTTTTAGGATCGATTACCTACTAGTGTCGGAACAAGTAAATATTTATCTTTAAGATAGTCTATATTCTGCAAAGGTTGTAGTGTCTTTATATTTAACGAAGCGTTAGTACTACAACTAGGATTTAACACACAGTTATATAACTAAGCACAGCAGGTTCGGGTTTAATTTTGTTTTCTTGTAATTTTGCAAGCGGAGAATGAACATAGGTCATGCATTTCATTCGAGATAGTGCCTGGTTTGAATTCTCAGTAATCTTTTGCAATATAACAGCGTTATCGAGATCTGTATATACGTATCTCGATGAGAACAATGAAACAGTCAATGAAAGAATGGATAAATTAGTGTTTATGTAAACCTTCGTTACGCTGTGTTGAATGATGGATGAAAACGTAAAGAATACAAATCCACAAAACAAAAACGTAGATGAAACATACATATATAATAGTCTACACAAATTCATAAAGAAAAATTAATGTGAAATTGGAATAAAATAATATGTTTACTAGGAAATGGTAAATGTAAGCTGAGATATACTATTTTCTTGTAATAAATTAAAAATTTCCAAGTAAAGATTTTAAGCCCAACTTTCTAAATAAATATATATATATATTTGTTGCATTGTGTGCTGTGCACACATAACTTGCTGAGATATTATTATCTTGCTTTATTTTCATATATCCATTGCTAAAAGTGAACTGCACTCACCATGTAATCGGATCCACTGCATGTTGATCCAGAATCATTGAAAGAATCATATATTCTGGATATTCGAGTTCCATGTAGTAACTCTTCCAAACTCTCGATATATTCAATGGCATTTCTTAAAATTTCTACCTTTGGGAGTCTTTGATTTGGATTTGGACAAGTCCGTCTTTTCAAAATATCAAAAGCTTCGTTGACTTTGCGCAACCTTCTCCTTTCTCTCTGAGTGGCGGCCTTCCGCCTGTCGATTGTCACGCCTTTTCTCTTACAAGCTTTACATGCCCACACGAGACAGCGTCGGTTTGGTCCATGAAATCCAGGTGCAATAACATGCGGTATGTACTCTTCGCTGTCGTCACTTGAGTGTTCGTTACTGTCACTTCTGTCTGAAGTTTCGTCCTTCACAGAACCACGCTTTTTGGGGCAATGCTTTATATTCTCAAAATCCTCTGAATCAACATTGGTCTTGCCTATTGATCTTGTTTCTCGATGTTGTCGCAAAGTTTCACATAGCCTCGCCATGACCTCCTTGTTGTCTTTCTTTGTTTCAGTTCCAGCAGAAGACATTTTGTCACGTCCGTTAGATGGAGCACTGGACGTTTTGCGCCTATACGAAGAGCGACTACTGATGGAGTAAAAGCTGTTAACATTGCAGTTTTGATTTAATTCATAGAAGTCCGAATATGGTCGTCCATATTGGCAAGTTGCTATGTGATAAGATCCAGTGGCTGGTCCGTAGAGACCTTTCCATTCTGACTTTGCACCGTAAGATAGGTCCGTAATGTGCCCGGAATCTGACATGTCTAACGATCCAAAAGAGTTCCCATAGAAAGAAACCGAGTTGTGTGAATTGTGATCATACCTACAACTTTGATAATCGGCCCTGATCATCGTCAGTTTACACAAAGACCTGCTTTTTCCTCCAAAATCTAAACTTTTAATGACAGATCCTGTGAATTGTGACGCTATCGCCCGAAAACTGCTCCTTTATCTGTTTATAATCTTCCTAATTAGAGTACTAAACCAATGTGCATTTTCTGTTTTTACAATTACGGGAACATCTTTCCTAGCGATTATAGTAAGTCTGAAAGTCATATGTTGCCCTAATGTACATGATCGTTGTTGAAGCCAAGAAAAGGTTTAACTGGATACGGCCATAATAAAAGACAGAAACAACGCAACAGGAACGGCCAATTAATTACCATCACTGTGGGGAAAATAGTTATCAAACTTCAATCAAAACACAGGGTGGGAAAACGTTATTCCAAAAACAAAACGACATCCATCGAGTTTTCTACTTCAAATAAACAGTCACTCTTAACACAGTACTAAATATATCAATGGTGAGTCTGGGTAAAGGTTCCTCAAACGTCACTTTTCCTTCACCGTTCCGTTTCTTCTCCGCCAATTAGAGGCCATGTCGGAGTGACTCACCAATTTCTACCTCGTGAGATCTCCTACGAAGCAAAGAAACTTCTACACAGATCAAACGTTAAAATACATATTGTGGGTCATAATCTCTGGGTCACCATTTGCTCATAATACTATCACCATGTGTTTTCAAATCTGACTAGCATAGGTTAAGTAAGCTACGGTCTTGTTAGTAACGCCTTATTTAGTTGTTCTGCTGTCTTTCATTCCAGTGATATATATATATATATATATATATATATATATATATATATATATATATATATATATATCTGGTTATATATATATCGTGTCTGGTTATATATATATATATATATATATATATATATATATATATATATATATATATATATATATATATATATATATATATATATATATAACCAGACACGAATTCCTTCCAATTTATATAGAAACAATTCGATATATGTGGAACAATTCCGTATTCAAATCTATTATTGTTATTATTCTTATTATCTTATTATATTAGTCCACATATGATTCTTAGCAATGTTACCAGTTTTCAAAAGTTGAGTTCATCAGAAATTCAAGATATAGGCCTATAGTTAATCATCACATGCTCGAGCTGTCATCTCTTTATCCAGACATCTGCTTACTACTGTGTCACACTTCCGGGGTTGTAAGACCGCATATACATATATCAACCGCGATCTTTGAACATCATGCATCAGACAAAATGTGAAAACCAATCATTGCCGTTCAGGGAAAAGGTTTACAAACTAGCCGTCATAAGAATAGTATCACTGTTGTGCAAATGACGTTATTGAATTGAATCACTAATTAGGAGACATATTTTAAAATTTGAATACTTGACGGCTGCTGGTGTTTGTTTTATGTTAAATATCCATATACTTCGAGATGAAATGGACTAACCCCCCTTCACGTTATAAGAGAGAGAAGGGCGGGGGGGGGGGAGGTATTTAAGATGGATATTGTAAAAGAAAACTATATGCATAATAGATTCAATATTTGTATAGTTGGTAAGTCAGCTTGCCTTCACATATAATGTAATGAAAATACGGAGAGAACAATCCACTTTTCTGTCCACAACATATAGCAAAGAATATACCGTTCTATGTAGTCATGATGAGTACAGAAATGCTATTGTTTCCGTGTGAAGTTTATTCTTTATTAGTAGATGTAAGTAGTCCAACTACCTACGATGTTGAACGGTATTTCTCAAACCGGGTGAATTGATGGATAAAATACAGTACCTGGTATGGTCGGTATGTCGTGTCATAACCCGTTCACAGCATTTAATAGTTGCCAGTTATCATAGGATTGTATAAATTACATTACATGAAATTTGTGGCAGGAAGTTGTTCAAACCTCACGTATGTCTGCTATAAGAAAAGTATCCGCGGGTTTCATCGAATTTGCTACACACCAATTACACGTAGTTAGATGTTACAAAGGTAGATAAACCTACTGTTCTCAGTCAAAACTTAGAAGTCAAGGGACAATTTCTCCTCAAGTGGAGATGTCATAAAAAAATGAATTCTATTCGATTGGATGAATATTTAGACATAATTTTAACTAAACCCGTTTTTTTGGACATATTTACATAATGGTTTTAAATAAGTAGAGCCTTTGATCACAATCAACAAAGAATATACACATGCGACATAATTATCTTCAATTCTTTGAGATAAACACGGTTTATTTGAATGAATTTAGTAAATAAGACAACTGGCATAAAAACTAAATAATTAATGTTTCGATTTGAATCTATGATGACAGTTTTGCATCTATAAGGTGAAAGCTTTGCCTATTGGAAAAAAATTACAAAGAACACTCCAAAGTAGAATGAGTGACGTGGGAAAAATCTATTTTAAAGTACTGAATCAATCATTAATTAATAATGGGTTGTTTTCACAGACGTCACGATTGAGTACGCAAATACCCACAATGCAATGTGATCGTACTTGCGCCGCCATGATGAGTCCCTAACAAACCTTTGTCAACATTAGTCATCATATATATTCAAGATAATAATCTGATTTAACTGTCGATAAGGACATTTACTTCACTGAAACAATACATATATTAAACTTGAAATTAAGAGCCTTATAGAACGAAAATAAAAATAAGGCTAGAAGTTCCCTTGCTTTTATCGAAAGACATAATAGTGAAGCTGAACCGTAATCATGTATATTGCTGTCAAATAGAAATGCATTTTTATTTTACAAACAGGCAATATTTACATTTTTAAAAAGTGTGTCGTATCATATCCCTAAGCTTGTCATCTTGAAAGAGTATTTCCGAACAATGATTTTCGGGATACAATATCAGTTATGAATTAAAATTTTACAGCATGTGTTTTATGCCAGAACTTTTATGTACAAATACTTTTCGCGACAAAAGGTGTTTGTACTAAAGACAGTTGACAAACCAGTTTAATTAGACTGGTCAAATATTGTATTTGTTGTGGAGATGATGGACGTAGGATGATACTGAATGAAAGTGATAACCGTTCAAAAAGACGTTACATCTTCACTGTATTCAAACGAAACACATGTAAACGGAACATGACTTTGTGTCGAATGTCAAAACGAAGTATTCCTGAAATGCTTTTAGAAATATTAAATTATATATTAACAATTAGCTTTTTAACCAAATGATTGATTTCATCCCATGAAAATTAAAAATTATTAAATGTTTCTGCTTGTTTGTGTATCCATTTGTTTATGCGTTTGTTTATTGATCGATCTTTTTGCTTATGAAAGAATAACAAAGATTGTTGAAATTTAAACGTTTTACTTGAAGAAAACAAGTAGAAAAGTCACGCATTCTGTCTCGTGTGGTTGACATGCACAACATAATGTGATGTATTATTATATTCTTACGCACACAATGAGACGTGCCTTCGTAATTATGCGGGAAGAACAATGTTATTAGGTGCCGATTTTGAGGGGCTAGGGGCTCAAAATGGCGGATATGGAAGTACACACGTTTTATGACGTCACGTGAAAACAACGGATATAATGGTTTGTTTTTCTCTTCTTTGAATTGTTTCGTGATACAATGATTAAAATATATTCCGATACAACCTTTTGTACATTTATATTGATTTAAAATAGTTTTGATCTGTGAATTTCATCATTCCCTTAATAACAATAAATGACACTTTTGATATTTTCAATAAAACTGGACTACATACAAGCATTGCATCCGGATTGATCTTTCATTTGCTCATTTTCGGATACATACATACATTATATATATATATATATATATATATATATATATATATATATATATATATATATATATATATTAGTAAAAATAAGATGTTCAGGTGGTTTTTCAATATCGAGATCACCAGTATAACTAGTGCCATCAATTATAATTTCAACTGGTGTTAGAGTTGAATGTTCCGTTGAAGTTATATAATCGCAAGTAATTCCAGACGGATCTGTTGTCGGAGTCTGAGGCGATGACTTCTTTTGAAAAGGAGCGCTTGTGTTTTATAATGAGTGATTTGACTTTGTTTCGCCACAAACCATGGTTTGTAACATTTTTATATTTATGACAGTAGCTTCGTTTACGTTGTACCTCTGCGATTTCATTAGTATACCATATACGCGTATGGATAGTAAGAAAGCAGTGTTACCAGATAGAGAAGTAATTAATCTGGGTCTATGTCAGACAAAGTTTATGAGTTAATATTTTGTGATAGTTCAGTGAGAATTTCATTTTCAGCAAAGTTTTTAAAACATCTGTATTGCATATAGGAGTGTAAATTGTTTTTCTTTGCGCTCCGTTGCTTACGAGTTGCACATATGTGATAGTGATCACTAATAGGGAAATAAGGTACGTGTGTCTCGCAGACATGTAGCATGATATCCCACCCAGTCACAATTATCCTGACACCAGGCCGACCAGTCCTAACACTAACCTCTTCATTCTGAGCGCCAAGCGAGGCAGCTGTTAGTACCATTTTTGTAAGTCTTTAGTATGACTCGGCCGGGGCTCGAACTCACGAACTCCCGCTTCAGAGGCCATTGCTCTTACCACTAGGCCATCGAAGCGGTCTGTTTGTCTCGTAGAGATTGTCAGGATGGTTAGTGTAGATGTGGTGGATCATGCTTTTACTCTTGTTGGAGCATTTATTACCTGTGTAAGGTCGTATAGTTTTATCATATCATTTATCATTTAGAGCTAGTATCAGAGAGGAAATCAATATTAAAATCTTCCATGATAATTACTTCATTATTGGAAGATAAAACAACCTCTAGTTCCTGTTCAGATTGGTCAGTCCATGATGAGAGGGGGTTTGTAGGTATGTAAGCTGTGCAGATATAAATAGACTGACTACTGACGAAACTTAACTCGATCCATATTGATTCTATAGTAGATATTTCAAAATCTGCTATTCTCTTGTGTGTTATTTGAAATGTACACGACTATCCGTATTCCTATGCCTTGTGGTCGATCTCGTCTTTCCAAAGAAACGTTGACGATACCATGCCGATGAAATGTGAGCTAAATGCCTTTCCGAAGGACACACAAAGGGAGCCGAACCGAGATGGCCTGGGCTGGTTTCGAACCTAGAACTCTTGGTTTACGAGTAAGACGCTATACTAACGGAGTAGCCGATGATAGTTACTCAGTGACTTAGTAATGTGTTGCATTATGCCATAAAAGAATTGTAAGTATTTAATTTAATCTGTTATATCAGTCGTGTTAGATCAAAGAAACAATATTATGGGCGACGTTTTCTCATATAATTATTGCTATTAACGCCATGATAACTCCATTTAGACAAGAAACCGTTCGCTTACTAATCTGTTTTTCTTCATTTCATCTTGGAAATTTACATCATTTATGTAGTGAAATGCAACCATGGCAATTTTAATCTACATCTCTTTGTATATGAAGACTATTTTAAGTTCGTTTTGTTTTGTTTTGTTTTGTGTGTTTTCAGTTCTTGATCGTTTGCTCCAGGTAGGTTAGATATTATTAATGTTAGCTTGACATCCTTAGGGTATTGATACTAACGCCGAAGATAAGAAGAGAACAGGAAAAAGAATATATGCTTCATTGTTTATCTTCAACACACACACACATACACATACACACACATATGTATGTATGTATGTATGTATGATGTATGTATGTATGTATGTATGTATGCATGCATGCATGCATGCATGCATGCATGTATGTATGTATGTATGTATGTATGTATGTATGTATGTATGTATGTATGTATGTATGTATGTATGGATGCATGCATGCATGCATGCATGCATGTATATATGTATGTATGTATGTATGTATGTATGTATGTATGTATGTATGTATGTATGCATGTATGTATGTATGTATGTACGTGTGTATGTATGCATGTATGTATGTATGTATGTATGTCATGAGAAATTAATGTGGAACAAGCTTTCTCTCACACGAAAAACCGTATGGGGTTAGAATTATATTACCAGCTGTAAAGCTCTTTCCCTGTGAAATTATAAACGCTCGTCGGCAGTCTTTATTGCAGCATTTGGCTGCTGATTTTATCTGGAAAAGTTCAAAGTTATGTAAGGTAAATGGGTCTCGTGCTTTAATTAGTTCATCAATTAGTCATGCATTATCTGAGGCGCTACAGGCCTGCTAAACCAGTTGACATTGCGCGGCTACACTGATTAATAGCCTTCGAGTACGGAATTGTACATATCGTTAATGGGAAAATGCATACAGTCCACATAATCTTGTTCATAATGTAAAGTTGCGGAATGTTACAATTTTCTGTAACTACAATCCAGTGACAAAATAAACATATTGCACATCGAAAGTTTTTAAAGAAAAACAAAGCAAACGATCTATGTATGTCTATCTGACCATTTGTCACAATGGTTTATATATATGTCTTTCATCTGTTTCTATCTCCTTTTGTGTCGGTCTCTATAACTGTGGAATTCTATAGCGATCAACCCATGAAAGGAAAAATAAAATGAACATGTTTTGAAGGAGGTTGAATGTTGCTATGTTGTCCGACTTATCCAGATACAGTTTTCGTTAGGTGGAATGGATAGAACAATGGACAACAACTGATGTATGTTCTAAAGTAGTGGCATATAAGTGAATTGATACTAATTAATATCTTGAATAGAAAACACAGTCCTAATAGAATCATATACGTTTTATTTGTACATTTGACTTGTTCTATAAATAAAAATGGCAGATAAAATACCGTGGGTTTGAAAAAACGAACTAATGTCAGGAAAAGTATTTTTGGTAACTTGTAAATTTACTATTACCTATGCACGGTCAAATGCATGTTTGACTTCTTGATTTAAGTCGCTCGGTTTCAGTATTCTCGGGCTGTGAATCCAGTAGGTTTAATTTGATTTTCCGTTTTCTCTGCTGCATTTTGAGTTATGGGTGATTCTAGTCCGGATTTAGTCATTGAAAGCATGGCTGCTGATTTTATCAGCATTGTAACTTTTGCAAAGCGGCTTTTTTATATATATATATATATATATATATATATATATATATATATATATATATATATATATATAGGAGGAAACTATCTCGGATAATAACATTTGCATCAATTATATTTATTATAATTAATTTATTATACTTTTATAACGAGTCCAACAAACTCCATTGATGTAACTATGTATGCTAAATAGCTCGGCGTATTGTGACGTGCGAAAACCTATGGAGCCAGAGGAAACTGCGATATTTAATTACCAGAATTGTGTTTGCTTCACCTAACGTTCTAAATGAAGCTGCGTTCTTATAAATAGTAGCAAAGGCAGGAGAGGAAGATATGTCCGTTGATGAGCGATTATTATTTGGAGCATTAAAAGTAAGCTTAATTGACTTGTTGGGAAGAATAATATAGACATTCCGGCTATCAACTAGTTTTGGTGTAGGCTATTGAATTTACCACAAGACTTTCTGATATACTAATTTAGCAGGGTGATACCTCGTCTTTTTTTAAATACACAACCTCACTGCATTTTGCCATTGGGACTATATTATCTCCTCTATGTTTTTAGTGCGTGCTACATTAATCGATAGTAGTGTACATTTGAAGAACAAAAATGGTGATGACCCAAAAATTCGGATTGAATTGGATGGGAAACACATTTTACTGACATCATCAGAATTTTGTATACTTTGAAATACTATCGGATCTCATCACTATTTTAATCAAGTGAACACAATAATAACGCAAGGCCAATATTGACTTATAAGCTTCTAGAAGTGTACGGGAGAGGCACAACATTGAATGGAGTCCAATTCTCTAGCAGATTATATGTATATTTATGTGTGAGCTACCGTCAATTACTATGGATAGTCTTAAACTTCAGTATAACAGTTTGAACTAAGTTTGTTTTGTTTTTCATTTGCTGGTTTTTTTTTTTTTTTTTTTTTTTTTTTTCACCATCCCAAGGTCACCTTACAATCAAAACATTTCTGGTTATCAGTTAATCTAGGGACAATAAATAATACACAAAAAGATAAAGACACATACAAATGCATGCATATATAATGAATACGATCTGGGCATATTTATTTATGGATATAATGATCAAGTTTTCTATTCAGAGCCATTAAAATGTCATTCCAGCTGGTCAAGAAAGAATTTCTTTAATTATGTTTTAAAAGAAGCAAGGGAAGTTGAATTACGTATCCTCAGGGGCAAGGAATTACATACAGTAGGTGCTGATACAGTGTATATGTGACATAGACTTCTTAATATTACAGTACTAGTTACTGGTTTCCGCTTTGCTAAAGTTACATGTTCATGGTTGCGGGCCTTTTTTTGAAGAAATTGGTTTTACTTTTGTTTAACTTAGTAGCATATTTTTCAGTGTTCTTATGCGCTTCAACCACTAAAGCATAAATGGTAGGATTTTACATGTTGAATCTGCAAGTATGAATATAATATTTAGCCAAAATAAGCAAAATTTTACACAAAATGTCCAATTGTTCACTTCCTAAAATTATTTCTTTTTTTTGAGAAATGAATAATATTTTCGACAACGGGTGCAAATAGTTTAGAAATAAAGTACCAAAACATTAAATTAATATTGCAGTTGTAGAATAGATGTTCAATACTTTCGATCTCACTCTTACAGACAGTGCATTTGTCGTCATCTAATATTTAATTCTTTTCAAAAAGTTATTAGTGACAAAGAGATCAACTTTGTGTCCAAAGTTTCGCCCGGCTATAAATCTTAGACCACTCTTCACTACTTATAATTTTATTAAATAATTTATCCACATGCTTAGCAGTGTGTTGCCTCTTACCTTTTTTTTTTTAAAAAGTTCTTTATAAACAAACTTCATCGAGTTTTGTTCTTGCAAGTTCATTATTTTATCTTCTTGCTTATCAAACATGTTGTGAGCCAAATGGGTTTGATTATATCTTTCCAAGATTTTAGAATTGTGGATATTAATGAACAGTATTTTAACAATCGTCACGTCCGGTCTGTTATTTTATCATTTCAAAAGATATTAAATTACCGCGATCATCAACTAACTCATTAAGAATTTCAATGCCGGCATCTTGCCAAGAGTTGTATTGATAGAGCTTTCTAAGTAGAATAAAAAAATTTAAATTTTTTTTTTAGGGATAAATACTCATTTGGATTTTGTGGATCCTCTTTCCAATTCAATACTGATAAAATTACATTTCTCCAAAATATGTTTTTAATGAGCTTACACATTTCTTATAATTTTTGTCACGAAATTGTATATATCTATCGTTTATTTATTATTTGGATTAAGTACATGTACTCGGGTTTCGTGTCTGTGTACAGCGTTACCCGAGGGTGGTTTTGTATATCGTATATTATTTCGAAAAGGTGAGTTTGGTTCATCTCATGCTACATGAGCAAAGTCCTTACGATGGGCCCGTACATAAATTACCTCATCTTAGAGGCAAACATCACATCACGAAGAGTCTTGTCAGTGAGTATTCCACTTCATGAAGCGCGATCTCCAGCTGTATAGGTATGTGAGTTAAATATTATTTTCCTATTAATGTCATAGCATATAACTGTTTTACTATCACATTTATTTTGTGTTTTTGATAATTCCTACTTGTGCTGTGTCATGCAATGTTATAGTCTGTTTCCTAGTTTATTTGTATGTGACTTAACGTTTATATTCGTAATAATGTTGTATGTATTAAGTTAGAGAAGGTGTTACATTCAGTACTAGAAGATTCTTGTCAGACACGGGTTCACTTCTGAACCTGATTATCACACTGTGCAGTAGTCCCAATAATATAATTTGTATAAAATAATCAACTAAAGTTTACAGTACATAACGCCATTACGTGCTATTTATACAAGACCATGTCATTTGTAGCACACGGATTCGGATATTATATTTTCAGCTGACTGATTGACGATTGATTTATTGATAGCTGGTGACGCGCGAATGTTGACAGGTGAATACTGAATATAGAGCCGAAGGAGTGAAGGAGGGACGCGGTGATAGTTATGCTGCATCTCCTTTTATGCACCGTATTGTAGGTGTTTAGACGCTGTGCAAATTTGGGTTGTGTTATGCCCAATGTGCAACTGTCGGGATCACGTTGGCCTGGAAGAAGATAAAGGTCATCACGTGGGGAAGAACCAATGCTTCTGGACCAACGGGTCTGCAAAGAACAAGAGATTTTACGGATCTTCAGACAGACCAGGAGGGGCAGACCGTCCGTGGTGGCTCCTCAACCATTCGACAGAGCGTTGGAGCTGAGAAGACCTTTCGAATTTGTGTTCGACTCCGCAAGATACATACCTCAACATTTCATATCATATTTCACTGTTTGAGTGAAAACTCGTCATTTTTCACTGCTTGCGTGAAAACTCGTCAGTGTTTCACTATCTGAGTGAAAATTGTCATATTTCACTGTTTGAGAGAGAACTCGTCATATTTGTCTATTTGAGTGAAAAAAATTCATATTTCATTGTTTGAGTGGAAACACATCATACATCCCTATTTGAACAAACAATATCATTTTTTACTATTTATGTGGAAATGGGCAATGTTTTCGTGAATCATTTTTTCCATTGTTTGTGTGGAATCACTTTGAATCATTAACCAATGTATCTTTTCACTACTTAAGGTTTTTTCTTGCATATCAGTTCACATTTCATTTAAATCGCAATACATTATCTGGCTTGTGTATATTGCGTTAATTACCCAATATCTGGATTTTATGCGCATGAATAAACATTGCATTTTTACCATCATTAGTATTTTTCGTTAAAATCCGACCCCAATCAGGTTATCTTGTTTATGCTTGTCTTGTCCTCCCTAAATTCCAGATATCCTTCATATTTCTAAATATAGTTGTATTGACTAGGTTCTGCCACTCTCTGAGGCTAAGTTACGTCACAAACTGATATTATCAAAAATTTAGGAGGTTACGTTACACTCACCCCGCGCTTTTGCTGTAAGAAAAGAAGAAAGGATACTGTGTCTTTTCATCTGTTATTGTGTTGTCCTTAACCTTGGAGTTAAAAAAATGACTAAACTTCATCACTAATTTATTAATATGAAAATAATTAAGAAAAATATATACCTTATGATTATACATGTAAAAAAAAGTAAATAAGAATACTAATCATAAAGGAAGCTCATTTGTTTTAACAGAGGAGAACAAATGCCGTAACCTTCAGACAATTTAAGTCAGGGATGTAAAAATGGCATAATGCATATCACCGTAACACATCATTCGATACTTTTTCTGCTCACTTTTATCCATGTACTAAATGCACTAGGAAGACTGCAATATTCCGCCTATATAGAGACAGGATGTCACAATATCAATCATGTATTTTATGCTATAAAACCCAAATAGAAAATGAATATCACTTTGTTTTACAATGCCAATTTTATGCACATCTTAGAAACAAGTTCACATCAAGGATTTACATCAGACGTCACCCATGTGAGAAAATCTTTTATGTTTTATGGAGTGTAAGAACCTTCTCATAATATCTCGACTTGCACACACTATGTATGTCAGCATTCCATAGACGATTGCACATCTATATATAGCACATCTATATATAACTAAATTATTAAAATAAGTGCTTCCTCTATACATGTCAAATGGCACATCTATACAATGTTAATCCCATTTCATCTTATTGCATATTTCTGAAATAACTGTAAAATCTACATGTATATGTTAATAATATAATTTGATTGATACATACATAATTATTTCTGCAAGTATCGCATTTTTTAAGTGCAATTTATGCATGTGTTGCTTCTTTACTTTAACTTGAGCAGTTTGCACTGTAGCGACGTCATGCTGTATCGACGACAACCTTTGAAACATTTCCAGAAAAAAATTAATTACAAAGGCATGAACAGACCATTTTTGTATACAGGTTTGTTTGGAAATGTCTTTGTTTTCGTTCAAATAAAAGTGTATAATTTTACCTTCGTTTATTTTTTGTGTAGGTAGGGCTTAAACATTATAAAGGATATGTCAGTCACACATTTTGTTATTCAGGTAGGTCCATCTTGTTTGAAAAATATCAAAACTATTATATCTAGCCTTCTGTTTTCCTTCTATTCAATTTAAATGGATATTTAGAATTTAACTCTGGATCCAACCCACAAGACGAGATTCCTCCCTTTCAGTATTAGGATGGAAAACACAGTATGATACTGCAGAAGAGCTTTCTATTTTCTATTTCAGCAAAACACATCTTTGCCTTGAAGTAGATACTATGAACTTAAAGGCTTTGTACAAGTGTCCAAGTGTACCAGGTACAATTTTTACTTTGTAATACAGGCCCTTGATAAAATAACGGTAAACTCTATGTAAGGTAACAACGATGGTGTCCCCTGTTGTATTGTTTCAGGTTGATTGTGGAATTTTTACATGAATGGAAGCAAGATAAAAGAATGTGTTTGCATGAATTGGCTGGGATGACTGATTAGAAATCATTGTTTAGACAACATTATATAGGATATATTGTTTAATGAAATCAACATCTCATATACATAAATCGTTCTCTACTTGTCTGTCTATCCAAACTTATCTTCATGACCGTGTTTCTTTAGTTACGTTTCTCTTTGTATTTTAACAGTGCTTGTTCAATCTTTATCCTGCCACACTTATGGACCATTTTATCGACCTGGAGAAATGAACTGATACTGTGAATGTGTCTTGTCTTCTGTCTTACCAGTAAAAGTTTGTATGTTTATGTCTTGTCTTCTGTCGTACCAGTGAGGATTGGTATGGACATGTCTTGTATTTTGTTTGCTAGTAATGTTTTTAAGTTTTCTCAAGTTCTTTGGTTTCATTGTTTCTGTAAACTCTGTTCTTCTGGCTGATTGTTTTTTCGCCAAGAGTTCCATGATACCGCCTAATCTAGAAACATAACGCAGAGGGCTTTTAGTTCCCTCCGATTAAGCGATAATGACTCGTAAACTATGCACGGCATGCGCCGAATTATACGGCGATGATAAGATTAACCACCTCTGTGGTAAATTTCACCTGCGCTTTCATCAGATGGAGAAACGGTAAAAGCTTCAATTATCTGTATTTTCACGTTCATAACCCGCACCGGACATTTCAGTTTTCAGTCGCCCGAGACGGCTACAACCAACCTCCTTTACATCTTATCTGTGATGCGTTCAGAGAAATGTGAAAACGATCCAGGACTAAGGCACTGACTTATCTTATGTGAAATATAGTATATTTGGGAAGTAAACCATCATAAAAACAAAGGTAGAAAACTATGAACAAAAACTACGATTGGCTAAGCGAAAAATATATCATCAATTAGATGTTGGCTGAGATATATGTTTTATCTAGGTTGACGTTAATATTTGTTACCCATTTTATAATTGCCTTCAGCAAATCGTGACGGCATATACATCTTTGATATTGATTTCAACCGCATTCTTGCAGAGATAATGTGATTTAAATTCAAAAATATAGTTTAATAAAGATGAGGAGTTAGAAAGGACCTATTTTTCATACAATATTAGCTAATTTGTTGCAATTAGTGCAAATATGGACACACACACACACACACACACACACACACACACACACTATTATCTTATTGAAACCTAAGTCAGCAGGAAAAAAAATGCAGAAAACTGTAATGTTCTGAGCTTTTTTATTTACATTTTGGCCAGTATAGTATTTTAATTTGGCCACATGCCGCGTATTCAACGGACTAAAACAAAAAGCATAGCATTACTTGCCAATGATAATGATGCACAACCACCTGAAATTTTGCTCCGGTTAACAATTTTCATATGTAAGATTCCCCCACCCTCCTCTTTATGGTGCTTTGGTTATCGGTAGCTAAGGAATGATCGACCACTGTGTTATTGCCTAGATCGAGTAAACAATTAAATAAAATGTGAAATTAATGCATGCGATAACAGGGATCTGAGCAGGAATATAGAATAAAATAACACGAGACCCCGTTTATAAATATAACAATTTAATAAATTACATGAACAAAATGAAATCGAACATGGCATGTGAATGAATGATTTTCTCTCAGAAATAGAGTTACAACATTTATGCAAAATTCATAAGCGGTTCTTTTGCACCGATACAACGAATTTCATCATATAATCGAGTGACTGATTGAATTCAAATTGCTGGCGTGTCAGCATCACTTGGCTGCTTCCGATCTTTTCCAAATCACTGTTGATGTTAGGACGGTTTTGAAGTATTTCTTCTCTCTCTCCCTCTCTCTCTCTCTCTCTCTCTCTCTCTTATCAAAAATGGCAATAATGATTCATAGGCGTAAATGTTAAAGAGAATGCAATAAGCATGTTTTGTGCGTTGTTTTTGTTGTATTTATGAACCGAAATAAAAAATAATGTGTTTGATTCTATTTATCTTATTTGTCATATAGATATACCATAAGCGCATTTGTTTTACTCACGCTCATACCAATTTAATGTCAATATTTGTATTGTTCGTTCACGCAAACGCCGTTTCGAAACTGATAGAATGTTTTTCAATCATAGCAATCCTCCAATTCGAATAATGCAAATATCCGTTACAAAACATCACATTTTGACTCACTAGTATACGCAGCAATACCTTTAGAATCTTGATTTTGTATAATTTCTGCATCCAGTAATCATCCCGTCAAATGACTCTTTATCAGCCCTGTACAATACTGCACCTGTACTAGAATCAACAAACTGTTAGGTGGAAACGTAAATAGTTTCGTCAAAATTTAATTGCTCCGGCTGGCCTTACCTGAGCTAACTATGTGACATCACACAAGAATTTTCATTGGAGATCCAGTACTTTTTTTTATTTGGAAGGACGAAGGACTTGATGACAAAAATTTACAAAAACAAAATATGCCGTGGAGTGTAGTGTGGAAGCGAGAAGAATCTACTTTATGATTTTGATACGAAGTACATACAGTCTATTTAATATATGTGTAGTCTATTTAATCGAAGTACATACAGTCTATTTAATATATATGCAGTCTATTTAATCGAAGTACATACAGTCTATTTAATATACGTGCAGTCTATTTAATCGAAGTACATACAGTCTATTTCAAATATGTGCAGTCTATTTAATCGAAGTACATACCGTCTATTTCATATATGTGCAGTCTATTTAATCGATGTACATACACTCTATTTAATATATGTGCAGCCTATTTAATCTATGTACATACAGTCTATTGAATATACGTGCAGTCTATTTAATCGATGTACATACAGTCTATTTAAAATATGTGCAGTCTATTTAATCGAAGTACATACCGTCTATTTAATATATGTGCAGTCTATTTAATCGATTTACATACAGTCTATTTAATATATGTGTAGTCTATTTAATCGATGTACATACAGTCTATTTAATATATGTGCAGCATATTTAATCGATGTACATACAGTCTATTTAATATATGTACCGTCTATTTAATCGAAGTACAAACTATTTGATCGACAATCATGTAAAACTATTGGAAGATATATATATTTATTAGTGAGGAACCAGTATACATTGTCACTTATCTATTTTTCTTTACTTCAAATTGCGGAATCTGTCCCATTGGTTTGCGTTCCACGAATGTTTGTGAAGCGATGTGCAAGCATCGAATAATGCACGTTTGTTTGTGGAAATGAGTTCACACATTTATTGCCTTCTTAAAACTTATATTGACACATTCTCTTTACTTTTTTCTGTCTATACATTGCCTGCGTTAGAAAATAAGATTCCTTCTACATTAAGCCGTTGTAAAATACGTCGGATTTCGGATTTTGCATAGCACATTAACTGAGCCTTGGGTAATTTGTCATCACCGAATGAATGGCAAAGTAATTTATTTGCTTGGCATTTTCTGGGCCAAGTCAACAATGAAATATTATATGCCAGCAAAACTGCAGCATCTTGGCAGTTTATCTTCCTTTCAATACCCGTGGTGTAATGGCTCTGACTGCCTTCTGATACTATCCATGTTGGTTATTTATTGAAGAGACGTGTTGATAACCTGGCGGCTGTGCCTCCTTGAATGCAATTCAGAAGACTACTCTCTCGGTTGAAGGACAATAATGTTCTCATATATTACAAATCATGCTAGTCTTTGTCTTTTATCATCAACCGTGGCTAACTTTATTTGCAAATAGCGTTCTTCTTTCAGATTAGAGTTGCTCCTATTTTTTTATAAGCAACTTTATCTTAGCTTTTTTCATACAGGATAGGTTTCATTTCTTTTATATTTTATACAAATAAGCGGATTCACCGTGCTCTTTTCACCTCCGAAGTTATGAAGACTAGGCTGTGATACAAACATGCAGTTTTGTTGATCAATCAGTATCGATGGTGTGAAATTGACGACAGTGAACACAATGACTTCGAACAAGGTAGTGACAATCATTTGAATATAACACCATACGTAAAACAAAATGAAAGATAAATATTATATGGCTATATATAACCAATACGTTGTAAGGGTATACTATAACGGAAATACACATGCATTGTTATTTCTAAGTTGTTCATTTAGATCATGTAGGTACACACAACTTGCAGGCACTTCAGCCAGTACCCCCTCCACTCAGTTATCACTCTTTCGCTATGAGATTCTCAAATGTGAAGATACACACATACAAACGTACAAACAAACGTACATACATACACATAAAACCATATAGTGCATATACACACATACACATACTTACTTTTGTAATATTAACAATTATTCATAGATTCATATATGTATATATATATATATATATATATATATATATATATATATATATATATATATATATATATATATATATATGTATGTATGTATGTATATATATATATATGTATATATGTATGTGTATATATATATATATATATATATATATATATATATATATATATATATATATATATATGTGTGTGTGTGTGTGTGTATGTGTGTATGTGTGTATGTATGTGTGTGTGTATGTATATATATGTATATATATATGTATATATATATATATGTATATATATATGTATGTATATATATGTATGTATATATATGTATGTATATATATGCATATATATATGTATATATATATGTATATATATATATATATATATACATATATATGTGTGTGTGTGTATGTATGTATGTGCGTGTGTGTGTGTGTGTGTGTGTGTGAATGTTTGTGTATTAGAAATTAGAGTTTTCATAGGTTTATCAGATTCCATCTATATATAAACTGCTTGGTAATTAGTCATGCTAGTTGTAACATTAGAAGGAATAAAGCGCTCATGAGAAACCAAAGAAATTATAGCAGAATGAATTCCTCTCATCAATGCCCAAGAGAAACGCTACTTTGGTGAACCGTTATGAAAAAGATATAAAGGCAAGGAAAGAAAAAAATGCCAAGTTTCAGTCCAGTGAAAACCAACTCAAGCGGAAAATAAGTGCGCATAATTGGCTCCGTACCAAAGAGGATAGACGCGTTGTGAATATTTGCCACCAAACATTTAGCAGTTAAATGCCAGTTTAATAATAAACAATTTATTTTAAGAATTTAAAATAGTCTTTCTGTCAGAAATGTAGGCGAAATGGGTATTTCGAGGAGAAAAAAATCTCTTTGACATTAAAACTTGGCTAAAATGAAATGGGCCTTGATCGATAAAGGAAATAACTGGTGAAATTTGAGAAAGTCTAATTAGACAAAATATACATATCCTAAATTACATATCACAGCGCGAATTTTAACCTGATAATAAATTTTTATCTGTAGTTTTCAAGAGTAATACCAGTGTGGGCTGTATCGCATAAAGGAATTGGTATATTTAAGATGTTATAGACATAAACAGAGGCTGCAAAGGAGAGAACAATTTGCAACAACAGAATATGGAGTCTGTCTTGTCCATTGTTTAATTTCGTTTCATAGGAATGTTATTGAAAGCGATAATTTTTTGTAGTTTATCAAGATTAAGCGGTAATTTGAAACCATTTCTTGTGTCAGAAAACCAAGTGCTAAATGTTAGAAAAATGAATGACAAAATCTTCTCAGTTACAATTTATATAGTTCTCTTCATGAACCCATGTCACAATTAGACTTTTGTTATTATAAAAAAACCATTACCTAATGAAAAATAACTTTCTAAAATTATCCTGATGTTTACAAATCAATAATCTGGATTACTTATAATTCACTTAGGACATCCCAAAACACTGACTCAAATAAATATTTTTACTTCTTGTATTAATAATAATACTGATTTTAAACAATACATACAGAGAATAATTTAGCTATGTAACAGGTGTTTCCAATGAACAAAATTAAAACAAGTCAATCAGGTCAAGCAGAAATGAACTCAGTTCTGGACAAGGTCAAGTCCAGCATACAATGTTACATTACAATAGCATGTATTGAAATACAAACCATAATTAAAAGTGTGTGTGTGTGTGTGTGTGTGTGTGTGTGTTATTTTTATTAAATGGGAACCAGGCTTGTCTAGTTCTCTGTTAATGAAAATTTATACAACGAGTGGTATATCATTGATACAGCGTATATACTATACATATATTTTATTTATATCACATGCAAATACATATATTTGCCCTTTGAATTGAGTTCAGATTGACTACAGGCAGCTGTGTATTGACCGAGTGAATGAACTCCTCATATCCCCTATTGTGTACGCTACCTATTGCAGTTCTATTCCTTTGCATATTGATAAGTTGATTGCTTTCTTTTTGAGTTTCTGTTTTTCTTCACATTGATTAAATCAATATATTAGTACCTACTTATGGTTTAAACATGAAAGACGGTCTTGTTGAAGAAAGTAGGGCACTATAAATGCGTGGTTAGGTATGTCATTCCCATGAACACTTAGCCATTCACGTACCAATGCAGTCGCATGGTAATTAATGCGGAATAGAAACTAAGCGAAATAATGAACTAACGAGAGGTAATTAAACTATTTTAATATATGTACAGTTGATCAAAGTCATTGTTCTGCTTTAATAACAGTACTAACGCCCATAAAACTCTCTCTCTCTCTCTCCCTCTCTCTCTCTCTCTCTCTCTCTCTCTCTCTCTCTCTCTCTCTCTCATTCTTTGGTCGGTTTGACTTAACTTTTACCATCATTCATAAGTCCAGGGACATCGTTATATGTCACAAGCGAAAATTCTCTATGCTAATCTTTTCATAGTTTGCAACTTTGCATCATTGATTATATAAACACTGTAGATAAATCCCAAGAAAATGGACACATACAGTAATGACGAAACGTATTCTTGTGATATAACTTTTAGGATTATTTGGGATTTAAATCACAATATGGTAAGTTCCATTAAATCTTCACTTTGTCTTCGAGGGAAATAAATTATTTGTTGAATTTTGCGAAACTTGTTGGTCTGCTTCTTCTTTCACCTGTTTTAAGACCATAGCGTGCTAACTATAATTATACATAAAATAAGGCTAAAATCTACTAACTGGGAGCTGAACTTTACTAAATTAGTGTGATTAAAAATAAAATTGTTGCCAATCATAGATGGAATTCAGATCTTAAAAAAAGACTATTGTTGCGGTGGACATAGACTTTGCAAAGCCTGTAAATACCATATCCCACAGACAATTTATGACACGAAGCAAAGCCTGTAAATACCATATCCCACAGACAATTTATGACACAAAGCAAAGCCTGTAAATACCATATCCCACAGACAATTTATGACATGAAGCAAAGCCTGTAAATACCATATCCCACAGACAATTTATGACACAAAGCAAAGCCTGTAAATACCATATCCCACAGACAATTTATGACACAAAGCAAAGCCTGTAAATACCATATCCCACAGACAATTTATGACACAAAGCAGCTTCCCATCGATAGCTGCTGGATGCTGTTCCCGATAAAAATGACGTATTCCTCTGCTGTAATGCAAATGCATTTTAATACATATGATCGTTAATTTCGGGACTTATAATTCATATAGATTGATAAAGCAATAAACTGATAAAAATAACTACCGCATCATTCGTTTCATTTCCAAAATGACATCAATTATAAACCTTAATGTAAGATAATGTGTAATTATAATCAAATAATTAATCCATTTTATCAGTAACTGTATCTTTTATAGACACATGTAACTTGTTATAAATTCGAATATTTCTAAGAGAACCTTCCGGATTCTTTAAAATGATACGAATTCATAATGTCTGCAATATATTATAGAATGATATAATTAAAAACTAGAACAATTGAATTGTAATTCTTAATAGATCGAAATATTGCTTTGGAAAAGTTATTACGAACAAGTAGAAAATGCACGGAGTGAGTGTAACATCGACTACCATTTTTACGGTGTATTCATTTAGACTTGTTCTGAATTCCGCGGTTGTGTGCTTGAGCCAAACTTTATTTCATTAATTAAAAATGCATAATTACAACAATAACAATAAAAAGACTTGTGCTATGAATAGTATTTTGTTGTTGTTATTGTTGTTGTTGTTGTTGTTGTATTCATTGTGTGCCTTCTCTGCAAAGAAAGAATTATAATTTTGTATTTCAGAAATTGACCATTTCTTTTAAAGGTGTACATGATAATTTCTCTGTTGACAAGACTCTTAGGTAGCTTAATCGTGGTTTTATTTAGCATTGTTAAATCATGTGTCCCTTTTACGTGTGACTTGTTGAATGTGTGTAATAACTATATTAAGCAACGATATATCTCCATATCTACGGACGTAATGGTAAAGAATGTATTTACCTAGCATATAGTACAGATATTTGCAGTTGTTATACAATGATAATTCGATAGCATATAGGACAGATATTTGCAGTTGTTATACAATGATAATTCGATAGCATATAGTACAGATATTTGCAGTTGTTATACAATGATAATTCGATAGCATATAGTACAGATATTTGCAGTTGTTATACAATGATAATTCGATAGCATATAGTACAGATATTTGCAGTTGTTATATAATGATAATTCGATAGCATATAGTACAGATATTTGCAGTTGTTATACAATGATAATTCGATATCATGTTCAGTGTATAACCATAATATTTACAAATTTTAGTAATCATGATTATGGGTAGGTAAAAATTCCAATGCCTAACACTCAGCAGTGAAAATATTTTCAAGCAGATACAAGCCATGCTGGTTCGTTTATAGTTTTTGTCATCAGTAGAAAGATAAACTAAAAATTATGAATTAAGAAAATAGAAATACACTGTGGTTCAAAAAGTACTACTGATTGCGATTCTAAGCAGTATATTAACAAAAGAATGACGGTCAATATAACAGGTTAAGAAACTGTATATAAATAGTTGCAATACGTTCTTAAAATTAGTTAATATTTATTTAATTAGTAAAAGATCATCGTTTGGCTTGATGTTTTATTGCCTTGAAAACTGTTGAAAGAGAGACGGGAGAAGATCTTATGAAAACAACTTATAAGGGTAACAAAGGTACCAGATTTGTATAAGAAATGGTCTGAACAAAGTATAATTTATATAGTTGATATGCTTGCAATTCAGTGGACTATTATTGACTTTGATAGTTTTAAAGATAAATATGGTCTCAACACAAATTTCATTATTTTTCATGGTATAACTCAGTTTACCAAGTTCTTATGTAAAAATCTACAGTTAGATGTAATGCCACCAGTCACATCATGTATCCCTTTCCAATTGGAAATTGGAATGAAATATTTAAAATTGAATATGAATGTGTGTCCTAACATAGGTGCTAAAGTGTTTGTAATAAGAAGAAATTCAAAATTACGATGATTTCAAACTCGTGTTACTCACATAAATTTACCAATGAATTCATTGTTGTATGGAATAAAATTGCCTAATGTCGATTAATGAACTTTTTGAAAAAATGAACGGGAAAGAATATTTATTGCACGTGTTTTGAGAATGAAATGTGATAAACAGGCTGTGGAATGATGTGTCTCACTGGATTCGGAATAAAGTGAACATAGATTATTACTATTGTATGGTATTTGAGTAATAGAAAAGAGTGAACACCCATAGGTTTTGTAAAATTCAACAAATAATTTATTTCTCTAAAATACAAAGCTAAAATGTAACAGAAAATACCTTACGTTACTGGTAATTAAATCCCAAATAATCCTATAATTTAACAATTAGTACGACGGAAAGAGAAAAGGAAGAAATGAATGATGATACCTTTATAGAGTCTGCAGAAACAATTGATTCAAGACATTTAATGCTCGATATAAGAAATGAAGTAAGGAATCTTAATGAACGATTACTATCTATTGAATGTTCCCTAGATGAGCTAAAAAACAAAACTGAATTGCTTACTAATCAGAATGTGGTCCTATGCAAGAAGATTGAGAATCTGAGAGAGAAAGTTATTGAAGTGGAAACACAATTGCAGGCGAATGAGCAAAAGCTTGAGCAACAAGAGGCGTATTCCCGTCAAGTGAATCTGGTGTTTTATATTGTGCCTGAAATCCGCGAAAAGAAGTGGGAGGATACAGTAAAATCGATTAAAGTGTATATGAGGGATGCACTTGGTTTAAATTCAGAGAGGATAGACGATGAAAGAGCCCATCGGCTGAGATCAAAAGAAAACCCAAGACCCGTGACTGTCAAAGTTTCAAATGATAAAGACAAAGAGAAAGTGCTGAGACGCTATAGAGAAACAAGGAAAGAACCCCATGAAGCAGCCACGAGGACCACGCACGAGAAAGAAGACACAGCGGCAACTAATGGACCAGTAAACGTACGTGTAGCTGAAGATTTACCACTCTACCCGACATTGAATAAAGACATTGAACAAGGGAAAAAGCTGTCTACATATATGACAAGTAATAATAGACGGTTACACGTATGTATTTGATGAGGTTAGAAGTGGTACTGTTATGGTAGGCAAATGATAGGACACTGGACGAGGCCTACAAAATGTGTATGAGGAGAACGGTTCTACTTGTGTGTTAGGTTGTTTGGTATGGAATATATCTCGTTTAAGTGGGTGACTTTCTAGAAAGGGAAGGTCGGATTGTATTAATTATGTTGAAAAATTTGATATACTAGGCTTTGTTGAAACAAGGGCAGAAACTATCGATCAATTTAATATGAACGGTTAAAATAACTTTGATAGCGTAAGAATTAAATCACAATCAGCTAAAAGAAATTCAGGGTGTGTGTATCGGTTTTTGTTCGTGAACCCCTCTTAAAGCATTTTAATATATGTAGAGAAAAAAGTTCCTCAAAAAATATTATCTGGTTAGTTGTTTCGTCTAAGGCTAGCATACTGAAGTGGAACTTAATTTTTGGTTTTTATGTCTTCTGAATATTTTATTCGTTCAGAAGAAAATGTATATGATTTGGTAAAAATGAGTCAGCTCACCTAAAAATGAAATATGCTGACTATAAAATAATAATTGTAGCTGATTTTAATGACTGTACCAGAACGGAGCCAGATCTTATCAAATACAATATTATTATTGACCAACTTCAAGACTTTAATTATATAGAAGACTAAGTAGTGTATGATCGGGCTAATCAAGACGTAAGGGAGATAAATCCCTATGGAGAAAAACTTTTACAACTATGCCAAATGACTGGACTGAAGGCTGTGCATACATTAAAACAAAGACTTTCAAAATTGGGCAGATTACCCGTAACTGGATTGCTTCGCCTGTGCGACGTGCCGGTAGGTCCCATATTTAATTATGGAGCTGATGTTTGGGGTTTTTATGATGCCAATGATATTGAAAAAGCTCATTTGTCATTTTATAAATATATCCTTGGTACATCTAAGTCTACCCCAAATGCATTCGTATATAGGAAGAATTAATATGCAGTGTATAACCTATAAACGTTTTATGAAATATTGACTAAGAATTCAAAAAATGCCAGAAGACAGATATCCTAAACAATGCTACAATTTACAGTTAAGATAGGTGGGTGGGATTGCGATTGCTGTGAGTAGAATTTACATGTCATACATATCTAGAATTGTTGGAAGATAACGATCTTCGTTATATAATCAATGCGCTTAGAGTGGGTAACTTGCCAATCAGAGGCAATACTGGAATATATGAATGTATCTGCTATGAGGAAAGATTATGTCAAATTTGTAACGTTAACATCGAAAATGAATTCCATTGTATTACTGCTTGTCCACTATATGGAGAAATGCGAAGAAAATACTTACCCACCTTTATATATATAAATCCAACTTTATAAAAATTAGGTCCTTTATATACAATGATACTAATAAAATTCTGATGACTAATTTAACAATGTTTACTATAAAAGTCTTAAAGATTAGAGAAACCGTTTTATCAAAGACTCTAGCTAATTAAGACTTTAGATCAATATCACAAAACTTGCTCCACACAAGGTTTAGGGTTACCCTTAAATCCGTTTGTTTGATTACTGTGCATTATATATACTTGTATCTCACCTTTATCCGGAAAAAGCAATAATTATTGCTTTCCTGTATATTACTTACAAATACAATGTTCTTGTTTTACGCACTATAACATCTTTTTGTATCGCATGATGTATAGATATGTATCATGAGATCATATGTTATGTAAATCAGTATGTTGTACATGGATATTTGATTTGGTTGAAAATCAAGCTAATTGTGTACCAAACAAAGTGACATTTATTTTGTAAACATTATATTTAGTATGTAGCTATCATTGTGAATTAAACATTTTTAGATCATTATTACTAGTAAACATGTTTACTTCGAATTGAGTTAAATATACAGTCTTGATTCTGACCTTAGAAACTTCCAGAATGGAAATTTCCTATTAAGTTGACAGAGTATTTGCAGAAAATGGTAATTGTGACCTAGGTCAAGTAAAGAGGCATATAATCTTGTTTCCCTAAGAATTATTAATTCTCGCCTTAACACCTGAAGCAGAATCAGTCTTGTTGTGTTCAGTTTTTAATTTGGATGGACTTAATTATTAATTCATTCCCTGGAATTACAAAGTAATCGATACAATTCTTGGGCTAAAACATTAGTTTGAAATTATAGTGAATTCAGATAATAACCTTTTGGATTATATCATTGTGACACATCAAAAGACTTCTAACACTTAAATACTTTCCAGGGCATTCGCAAATTCATACATTCGAGACTACATATATAGGAAAACATTCAATATCGGAATTTATTTGGAATACCGCTGAAACGTATTTCGAGCTTCATACATTTGGACTTCTGATTCAACTTTTATGACTAATTGGATTTGATTGACAATACTTTATGTCATTTCCATTTTCACTTTGTATTCTAGGGAAAAGAATTGTTCCTTGAATTTTACAAAACTTTTTGGTTTTTCCTCCTTTTTGTTACTTAGCTTAGACCACATAATCGTAACAGAAACTTGGTTGCTCGTCCGTGATTTTTATTTTTCTAAAATATTTCAGAAAACTTTGTTTTGATATTGAATTTCCCTTTCTTTCGGAAGTTTCCAAGGTCTAGGTAATTTAACTTCACATTTTGTGAGAAATCAAGAGTGAGACCAACAAGCTTTCATAATGTCGTCTAAAGTGGGTAACTTTAATTCAAAATACTACACAGGACGAGTTAAATTCATGAAAAAAGATAAATTGTTCCAGCTTGCAAGACATTACAATATTTCTGAAGCGATGGCTTTAATGAATCAACAATGTATACAGTTTAATGCTTCGGGACTACGCTTCATGACATATTGTACGGTTAACCTTGTCGTAGAGTCGAGGGAGCTTATGCAGCGAAAATAAATGTTGATCAGAAAATTATTGCTTAATTGATAAGGTTTCTGATGTGGTTACCTTTGCTTCTGACACGGCTCAATGAACAGGTATTGATCACAGTTATTATATTTTTACCGATCATTCTCTTTATTCTAATCTAGGTGACAAACGACAATCAGTCATTGTCTAACATGATTTTACGATATCCATTTTGTTTCAGAGGGCTGTTAGTGAAATCGAATAGACAGAAATGTCTTAGTCTAGCCCTTGAAACTCATCATTTAAGTGTAAATAAAACTTATCACAAGATCTTGAATCATTTTTATTGGGAGACAAAATTATAGCAATGTCTGTAAATGCTGTGGATCTTGTCATGCTAGTCAAATTAGAGGAAAAACCAATCAGATATCTAAGGCACATCTGCAAGCAATTCTTTAATTTAGGAACCATTTAGCAGAATAATGGTAAACTGTGTCGGTCCCTTATCTAAGACAAAGTCAGGAAACCAATACTTATTTACCTAAATGTGTGCCTCGACAAAATTTACAGAGGCAATTTCTTTGAAGAATATTAAAACTAAAATAATATTAAAATATTTGTTAAATAATTTGGCCTCCCTAAATCTGTACAATCTGATCAGGGGTCAAAATTCCAGCAGGAAATGGACGAATTAAAAATCATGAAATGTAGACTTCTGCCTGTCACCACGAAGGTCAAGGAGCTTTAGAAAGATTTTATCAAACATTGAACATATGATTTGGTCATAGTGTTTTAATAAAGGAAAATGTTTAGATGAGGTTGCCCATTTGCTTTTGTTTGCTGTTAGGGAATCAGTTCAGGAATCATTAGGATTTAGTCCTTTATAACTTGTTTCTGAACATACTGTCCATGGGCCATTGAAGTCTTCTTACCAAGGAACTGAGTTTTCTGCCTCTCTTGTTATTACGTCCAAATCTTCTACAGGCTAAGTTGTATGGTCTTTACTATGGTCTTTATACAGCTGAAAAGAAAGTAAGTGACAAATTATATCATTAACACTCCAGGGAGGCGAAATCAAATACAACTTTGCCATTTAGACATGTTAAAGGAGGATGTTGATAGAGTGTGTTCCTTTGATCGTTAAGTGTACCCGTTCGACACATTATGAAGATTTGCAAATCGGAAAGTAGTGACTTTGGTGTAACCAATCTTCGGAAATATGAAGTATTGAATGATCTTGACCAGAAGCTTTCATATCTGAAGAAGCAAGAAAAGAGTGCACTAAAACAGTTATTTTTTTAAAAATGACCACTGGTTTTCAGAAGTTACAACACGAACAAATACAATTTTATGTGGCTTCAAAAATTATAGATTTCACAACTATCAAACAGCATCCACACAGGATGAACCCTCTCAAACAGAATTGTCTGAAAAATGAAATTCAGTATTTGCCGGAGAACGATTTCACAGAACCGAGTAAAAGTGAAGAGATTTCATCTTTTATTCTTGAATCGAAACCAGATAATTCTTTCCGCATGTGCACCAGATGTGTAAAGTGAACACTGTGACCAAAACAGATTCATATCCACTGCCAGGATGTTCATCTTGCTGTGTTTGTGTTAAATTCTAGGACATATCGTGAAACACAGTCAAATTAAATTTATTAACGTTAACGTCAAGACTATCTCTAAATTCCCTGTGCCTATCAGCAAAAAGCAATTTATGCAATATTTGGGGTATGGCTGGATATTATCGGAAATAGTGCCCCAAGTTTTCTATAATTGCTGAACCCCTGGCCAATTTGTTGAGTAAGGAAATCAAGTTTCGTTGTTCTGAGAAATATCAGTAGGCTTTACATAGGTTAAATGCCACAGTTATGAGCGCGTCAGTTCTTTCAGCTCCAAATTTCAGTCAGTCATTTAAAACGTTTGTTGATGTAAGTGATATTGGGGTTGATGGAGTAATAGTTCAAGAAGATAAAATGGATTATCCAGGTGCTATTTTTCTAAAATATTTAAATAAGCACCAGAGAAATTATTCTATAATCGAGAAGGAACGTTTGGCTTCGATACTGGCTTTGCAACAGTCTGAAGTGTATTTTAGTTCAGCTGATTTTGTGATTATTTTATTCAATGATCACAACCCCTGTTACGTTCAATAGCAATATGAAAAACAAAATTCAAGGATTATTTAGGTTGAGTTTGTTGATGCAGGAATACATAACTGACATTGGGTACATGCAGGGAAACAATAATATAATTGCAGGTGTAATTTCATGTGTATCATTTATAAGACATCTTCTAGCGTAATGTTAATTGCATGTACATTTGACTAATATTTAAAATACAATTTTATTGTATAAGTCGTGCCTTTTCTTTATGAGAGGATGTGTTATGTATATTTAATTTTTATTTTTGCTGACTTCTCTTTATGATAATATGTTATGGAAATCCGTATTTTGTACTTGGACCCTGTCCAAAATCAAATTAATGGTGTACCTGTCAAGTGGCATCTATTTGATAATCAACCTAATGCATGTTTCTATATCAATGTGGAATGGAAATCAACTAACAGGTTTACATGCAAATTCTAATATAATACCAGCCTAATGCATATCAGTGGGTCTGAAAGAGGTTTTAGAAATATTTGTAAAACCTCTTAACATCAAGAAGACGTCATAGTCATCTAAAGACATAGACAACAAAAGAAGCTTGGTGAAACATCTGCTGTTGCCATGTCTGAGGGACACTATTTGAGCCAGTCATAAGAAGATACGAGGAGTTTACCACAGGGGAAAACGTCACTGGCAGTGACATCTGCTTTGAAGGCATAGCCAATGTCAGATTTGTTATACTGGTTGACACTGAAATTTTTTTCGAAATTCTCTTTAATATAGGATTCTGTCTTTACTAAGACAGAAAATTTCACAATTGAGATTAACGTCAATAAGTAAAAGATCCAGTCTCGGTTGCTATCATATGAATATCTGGCGATTGTATTGACTAGGGCGAATCTATATGAGTATTTGGCGATTTTATTGACTAGGGTGAAACTAGAAACGCAGAGCTGATCGCTCTTTGAAGAAAGAGCTGCGTAAAGAATACTAATTCACCATTGCTGACATTGGATACCAGCCACGAGATATTTCTGAAGCTGTTGATGCTATTACCAGCAAGTATCTATATAGAAAACTAGTCGCGGTCTTGCTTCGGAAAACATTTAAGATCACTTATGATACTGTCGCGCGAACCAGGCTATGGCAAAACAATTCAGTTCCCTGCTAAAAATAACCCAACTTGTATCGGTAATTAAAGAGAACAATACAATGGCCGATTGTAGAATAATGAGAATAATTGTACATTAAAGATACAAATGAAAACTCAGCACTATATTGAATATTATTGAATATATTCCAGTGACATGGCATCTAAAGGAATCAGTACTCGCCATATACATGATTAAAGATCATTATGACTATAACTAATTCGTACGTTTCTCATCACCCCTCAACCATCTCGATTTTTAGATATTTACCTCTACAACAGACATACGTAAATACGTAAGCCACGTCGACTGTTCATATGCAGCCTACGTTACTCATTTGATCTACAATGCACGTCTAACTGTGATAGGCTGTCACCAAACAAACCAACTCATTTTCAAGCCTAACCCAAAGTAAATCTAAGCCACATTACAGATTTAGCTTCTGTGTGAATTTATAAATGCTAGGCTTATGATAATTAGGCTCATGCCTTCTACCTCAACAATTGGGGCAGGGCGGTGTCAGAATATGAAGCTATCCATTGAGACCTTAGTTGAAAGCACCACATAGTAACAGATTTGTGTGCAGGGACTTAATATAGGCAAGATGTTTCAATCACTTTTATTTGAATCTAAGATAACATCTGGAAGCCGTAGCCATTTTGCTGTTAGATACAACACATCTATAGAGTTGTGACAAGATACTCGCTATAAAAGACCTCTCATATCTGCACAAATATGGAATTCAATTCGCAATACTACATCTAGTACTAACAAGTTAGGTATTGGTCTTCCTGATGATGACCCTGGAACAAGGCTAATTAGAATTTCCATGAGCTCATGAGATAAAACAGTTGATAAAAGAAAAAGGCAGCGAGCCACAACTTAAGTGTGGCTATAAAATTGCCTTCACCATCAATGACAGCTAAAGAGATTCACAAATCCTGCATGATGATTGCGTTCACGATGGCGATTGCATAAAAAGGCAGGTTTATCCATTATAATATAAACCAACCAACTGAATCAAGGACATCATTCTCTTGCACCCACCAAAAACAGTATTCTAAATTTAACATAGCAAACACGTTGCAATAGTGGTTAACCCTGAAACTGTCTGCCAATCAGGTATCTATGATAGGTGGCGCCTTGCTAGCAATCCCACCACTTCTTCCAGCATAGGCTCCAAATTTATTGCCTTTCTTCGTTCGCTATGAATGGCTGTGGCAAGGGGAGCGACGTGTAGCGCTACAGAAACGACAAGCAGCGGCAGAGAATTACGAGGCAGAATACATTTTGTCTAAGCAGTCTGCATAGGAATCTCGTATCAAAAAGTTAAACTCTATTGTTGACAAGACGTGAGCATAAAAATGTGTTAAAGAACTATGCAGGTAAAGGTATTGTACTTGATTTGTTTGCAACACACTTAAATAGCAAGGTGGAGTCTTGTAACTTGTACAACTGCTAGCTGCTGGTAGCCCAGGTGCGTTGTTGCTAGGACTTTTTGAGAAGCTTTTCGGACATGAACGAAATAAAAAATAGCTCGGGGACTGTAATATCCTGGAAGAAGACTCCGATAAGTACTTTTATCATAGAAAACGCTCAGAAATAGTAATTCGGCGTTTTTATTTACGGATAGTCTGCCAAAAACGAATAAAGTATGCTGAATCATAAACATCCAAAACTAATTTGATCATTATGGGACGCATTGAGTTGCGATTGTCAACAAGCCAGATAGTGATGATATCGAATACTTTGATTTTACTTTTTTTGGCCTGCCGCCATGCGATGCAATCAAAGGGTATACTCCTGTTGCAGTGTGAGGCTGTGTTTATAATTCAGCTTAGATTCAACAGATGAATAATTCAGCTTGTGGTATTTATTTAATTTATTTATCAGATCACGATAGAAAGGAAAACCAGCATTATATATCTTACTGAAATACAACGTTTATCCAACTTTAAACAATGACAAGCTGTTTTTGAAACGCGTTTGTCTGAGTGTCAGTGACATGGCGGTTTTGTCCAAATGCTTGTTGCAAACTGGTTGCAAAATATGTTTTATCTAGACGTCAATTAAAATGTGGTGCTTATCATGCTGTAAGAATACTGACAGCCTTGAAGAAACGCAGTCTGCTTCCACGTTGCATTTGTTATCGAGGTATTGAATACTTCAACATCAACGGTTCATTGAATGCAGACTATTTATTTATTTTATTTTGCTCCAACCAGTTTTCAAACATGTAAAGCTCGCCGCTATAATCAATCCATGTTTTGTTATCTTGCGTGGAAGAGATGCAAACGTATCTCTGATAGCAACTCCTGTCTTGTCTTTTAATGACAAGCTCTATGCGTACTTGCAAAACAAAAATCGATGATATTCAGCAAGTATTTGATGCCGCCATTATTCCTGGAATATTACATCATGTCTATGATATAAGCTGACCAGATGTCATCACTGCCATTATCAACAACCCTGCCTCGTGGAAAATGTTTCTTGCTGCCTGTTGTGATTCTTCTTGCAATCTTGCTATGGTCAATTAAGACTAGAGTACGGATACCCCTGCAGTACCAATATCAGGAAAATGTACTAATTTTCGCTAAAACGTCATTATTGCTTTTGCAGGGTATTATAAGGACCACAGTATATTTGCCTCTTGCCAAGATCCAGCCACGTTCTGGAAACTTTTCCAATGACATTGTGTAGGTCAAAGACACCGCCATAGATTGTACGACGTTCAGAAAGTCAGAGCAATGGCCAATAATTTTATTATATTGAATACACCTGTCGTCAGAACAATCATGCTCTATGTTTGGCAAACATAGCAATCTTGGGTGTTTGGCAAACATAACAATCTTAGGTGTTTGGCAAGCATAGCAATCTTGGGTGTTTGGCAAACATAACAATCTTAGGTGTTTGGCAAACATAACAATCTTAGGTGTTTGGCAAACATAACAATCTTAGGTGTTTGGCAAACATAGCAATCTTAGGTGTTTGGCAAACATAACAATCTTAGGTGTTTGGCAAACATAACAATCTTAGGTGTTTGGCAAACATAACAATCTTAGGTGTTTGGCAAACATAACAATCTTAGGTGTTTGGCAAACATAACAATCTTAGGTGTTTGGCAAACATAACAATCTTAGGTGTTTGGCAAACATAACAATCTTAGGTGTTTGGCTAACATAACAATCTTAGGTGTTTGGCTAACATAACAATCTAGATGCAAACTCTTTATGTATATAAGATAACAAGTGGCTACTTATTACACGTTCGATGCAACAGCCACGGATGGTCTTGACAAACCTAGATTTTCTTTTGTTGCTTACGGCGCGCAGTGAATTTATCACAGTACGTCCATATATGGTCTGAGCACATTACAAAAAGTTAGGCGCATAACTAAATAGACAATTACAGTCGCTAGTGGACAAGTGTGACGGTACCAGTCATTGATGTACATAGATGATGCCAGAGCAGGCTAGTGAGAAGCAGAAACATGGTAGCATTGTGAACAAGCTGTTTACAGAAATAATTTCAGTGTAGGTGAGAAGGTGGGGATTTCTAGGATTTAATAAAAAAATAATTAAAAGGGTTATACGCCAAATTGGACTGAATAAATGTTTTCCTTCTCAGAGGAAGTGAAAATAATTCCTACACGGGATTAAACCGCAGACCTTCGTGGCGAATTTGTTTTATAATCCTTTTAGAAGCTGGAAATACATAAAAAAAGAAACCCCCCAAAAAAAACATGTCATCAAAACTTGCATAAACTTATAATATTGCGCGGCTACTCTGATGATTTTAATCTTGGCTTCCAGATGCAATTGGAAGAAACAATTCTATATTACTAATATTTTTTTGTTGTTGCTCTGTACTGTTTGCACATGAGAGTTGGTAATATGTCGACCTATGAGCAGAAATAGTTTCTTGAATACGTAATCGTAATAGAACCTCGTTTTGTCCAGTTAGTTTATATGCTATGTCAGATATACTTATGAATGTTATACATGTCTGCTTGGAGTAGCCCGGAACTCTGCTTTATGCCATTGTGACCTTGTACAGAATTTTGTTTGGAAAATCTAAGTTAAATCTCACTGTGACCAAACCGCTAAATAATCCTGAGATGCAGGTTTTGCTCACGGATATGCAGCGAAAGCTATTGATGAACTTGGTCGAATTAATATCTTCTACAATAATGACGTTATTTCGCCATAGAGTCTCTTAATTCAAGTGCCATGTTCTTCACAAAACAGTGAGCGACAATACAGCAGACAACTATATTGTCAGAACAACAAGCAGCTTTTGAAGCAATTAAACTCAAGATTACTTCAACACGGACGTGCATTGTTGGCAACGACAAGACCTCTGTGTTGATCTTTGAAAGCTTTTTTTTAAATCAAGCTTGACATAGCTTTTCTCACGTGTACGAATTAATCAGATGTTGATCGGCAACATCCGTGAGTCAACCGATTTTAGTTGAAAACTGAAATTCAAGGCTGTATGACGTCGTTGTTGTAAATCTAAGAAGTCAAAATCATGCTAAGTCGGATTATCTTCAGCCTACATTCGCGCTTCAAAGCATTCCAGCAACCAGCTGATCACCAATATTCGCCGTAGTCTTATTTCTCTCTAATGCACTTTTTTTCTTCTCAGATCAGCTTTAAAAACGCAGGCATGCCTCTCTTCATTCCCTTTCGAAATAATTTGTGCGAATGTCATTGTTATTAGTCCATGTCGCTTGTTACCTATGATGCCCGATTCCATATCCAATGATTCAGCATAGTTTTCGTTGCTAGCTGACGTAAACGTGTAGATATAAAGGTGGACAATAAATTCGTTTTCAATTGTTTCATCTAAACTATTTCTGCTGTTTTAATTTTGTTTTCAGGTTTTCGATAACAAGAAGTACCTACTTTCCCGTGTGTGTGTGTGTGTGTGTGTGTGTGTGTGTGTGTGTGTGCTACATCTATGTCCCTCCCGGTCCTACTAAACACCGTAAAGACAAACAAAGACAAGGCAAAGACGGTACAGAGACGTTTCAAACAAAGAATACTGGAAAATAATGAATGTTGATTCCAATTTTAAAATCATTAAAAGTTTTATATTATATAAAGGTTAATCGTTTTTAGTTTTTTTTAAATTTATTTTTATTTCTTAAATAATCATTATGTTATTCATTGTGTTAAGCAATAGTCCATATGCTATCCATTGTCTGTAAAAATTGTATGTGTCAAAGATATAATACATTTATAGAATAACACTGTAATGTGATCGTACGGTATAAAAAATACTGGCAATATGGATAAATGCTTCTATATGATGGGCCGGTGGCCTGAATTCTCCGAATAAAGAATACAATAATAAAATAAAATGCCCTCATGCTGGTCTTTGTTTTTGTCATCAGAACTGAATATATCGTATGCAGTAAGTGATGAATACAGGCAATTTTCCACAGTCACCAGGTAGTACTCAGTCACTAACAGTCTTCATATATTACATAATTCGCAGCAAAGTTTTCTTAAAGTATTAATCATTGAGTGTGTGATATGTATTTTTAATGTAGCTTTAACAATATTTCAGTCATATCGCTACGATGTATGCAGTGTGGCAGTTTATAGTGATGTCTAGCAATGTGGCATCATGCTGCAGACATGTAGCATGATGTCCCACCTAGTCACATTATCCTGACACCAGGCCGACCAGTCCTAACACTAACCTCTTAAAGCTGAGCGTCAAGCGAGGAATCTGTTAGTACCATTTTTGTAAGTCTTTGGTATGACTCGTCCTGGGATCGAACCCACAACCTCCCGCATCCGAGGCGGACGCTCTAACCACTAGGGCACCGGAGCGGTTCATTATTAATCATTGATGCTTATCAGACTGATATATTACAGATTTCTCAGGGTAGCTTTTGTTGATGTTTCCAAAATTTCCAATGAAATTGAATGGTGTTGGTATATAAGAAAGATACGCATAAAATTAACTGATGATGCATTTCTTAAAGACAGCACGAAAATAATGGCTGAGAAGACATGTTATCAAAATCGGAACTGTATGACCTCGGCTGTGTTGACCTAAGAAACAAGGCATTAGTTTGATCTAAAACTAAAAAACTCTAAACTTTAAATGTTCAGATACAGTCTGTATGAAAGTAAGGACCATGTTTTCTTGCAACGATTAGTTGTTTCACTCGGATTTTATCGGTACGTAGACACATAATAAGCTTTATTGTTTAGATGACACTCAAGTAAAATATATTGTTTGGAGACATACCAAGACCACCAACATGGTCTGTTCTGAACAAGATTCGAATCCGTACTTTCAGTTTGTGACTCCGGTACGCCAACTACTGAGACATCCCGGCTCCTAACATTGTTTATGACAGCATGCTTCTTATATTAGGCTAAAGTTCTATTTTCCTTAAATTTTCTGCCGCTTTGAAGTTTCTAGGAGAATATACATTTAAAATGAGTAAAAGGTGTTCCAGAGTGATTGCATTTTCTAAAAGGCATGGCCAAGCGTAAATTCTAAAGCGCTTATGGAAAACATATTTTTTTAAACCCTAAACTATCGGTCATTCATGTATGTTATATCTTTGAATCAATGGCACATGTTTATTTTACATAGAATCTAGTGAGAAATGTAATATAGATATCTTCCAAGTGGTTTAAGTGTGTGTAGTTAAATTCCATCAAAACACGCTCTTGCATATTTCATTTCAAGGAGTATGTTTTGACACTGCATTCGGGTCACGTGACTTTAGATGAGCACATTAGTATATATACCTTGCAATTATTTAAAACGGATCGGTGTATGTGGATTACATTATTGTAATACAAACTGGTACACATATGCAATCAACTGCCCCTATAACAAGCACTTTAATTTTTTTATTTCCGAAAACTTCAATAACAATGAAAACATTTCAAAGCAGGTTTTAAATGAATATATGTGGGAGCCCAAACATATATCTTTGCACTATAGTTGTCATCTTTCAAATCACAGCGGTCACTGATGATATGGGGGAGCAATTTTAACTTTACAACTACATGTTTAAGGGGTTATTTCAAAACTGAATGGAATGTGAATCTTTGGGATTTTTGTTGAAGATTTGAAAACTAAAATAAATAAATAAATAAACAATTTGTTCTAGCGGTAGCTGATGAGATGCTTTTACCTATTTGTACTTGCAACAATTTGCATGTATGTATGTATATATATATATATATATATATATATATATATATATATATATATATATATATATATATATATATATATATATATATATATATATATAAGTCTTCAAAATATGTTGCCTGTTTCTTACTTCGATTAACATAAGCCCTCGTTTTAAGGTATTTGGATCCATTTTGGTGATTACACCATCAGTCTTGAACATACTACTTCAAAACTTGCTTCCAAGTCTTTTACCAAGATATGATAACACTAAATAAGACCAATACTATTTGGCATTTGATAAATGGATTGTTATATTTGTTCTAAAGTAAAAGATAGATGTATATGAAGCTCAACGAATAATATAGCTCTTTTTCTTGCCAATTTCATAAACTGCGTCCGTTGACATACATATATACACTGACCTGCCAAAGCCCGGCTCGATAGAAACCATATGTTTATTTTTATATAGTGTGCAAATCACCCATCTTCTCGTGCACAGTTAATACAGTATAATCTCGGGAGTAAGCCTGTAGCTAGTAACGAATAAAAAAAGTGGGGGAGTATCAACGCATACTTGTAATCCCGCTAGGGAATCAGATATCCGCAGCAGGATAAGATAAATATAATTTATTGAGCATTATCCTGAGTCACTGATGATGCATGATATTACGACTGGAAGAAAGCGACGTTTCATCGAGAGCTAAGAAAGAAATACTCCGACACAATCATATAGCAGGGGAAAGATACACTGAGCGAAGCAACCGAATGTTTTATTTTGTGAACGAATCCAGGAGTATATAGATATATATTTTGAAATGATATATACATGTATTATTTTAATATTCGGACGCGTAATCCAGCCCCCCCCCCCATCCCAGACCGGGATAGGCTGATCTCTTGTGTTCTGCATGTACGAGTTCTTTGCATAATTAGAACCGATTACGGTTGTTTTTGTTGATACTGTATACTATTGCCATAATACATTTTTATAGACCCCTTTCAATAAATGCTTATATTTTTGCATCCATACATAGTTGAAATACAGTGTTACTGAAAAAAATTATTTTTGAGTCACATAAATTTTCATTAGTATACTATTATATGGAGTTCACGTAATATGCATTGAATGCGTGTATTGACTCTTTATTTTGCGCCTCACATTACTTTCTAATGGAGTTTAGTTCTATGAGTATTTATTTTAAAATTTTACCATCCGTGCGTACAGCAGACTAGCGCAGTTTAGAACAATAAATATAAATATATCCTTGATTATGAAGTTCAGGGACAAAATTTTGTCCATTATGTGGTCATCCTTCAGAGAGAGAGAGAGAGAGAGAGAGAGAGAGATCACTTTTGACTTCACACTATGCCTTTCTTTTTTTATTTAAATAACTGATGCGTAAAATAAATGTGTTTAGGAAGACTATAAAGTTCAGAACAATACATATACCCTTGATTATATCATGAAGTTCACGGAGAAAATTTTGTCAAATTTGTGTACATTCTGAGAGAGAGAGAGAGAGAGAGAGATATCTTTCGGCTTCACACTATGCCTTTCGCTGTTTCATTTAAATGAATGACGCGTTAAATAAACGTGTTTAGTAAGATTGATACAGTGTTCCCTAGACCATGTTTCCTCTGCCTTGGAGATAGGTTTTTATTATTTGGTTATTATTGTCCATTTTCAACAGAGAGTAGTATGAACACGCGTCATGTAAGGAGTTATATATAATTTTCAGCGTTTTTTATGGCAGAGGTTTATGAAGTAAAATGTTAAATACGTGCTTAGTGCGAACACCCCTCTTCATTCACATGCATCTGCTGTTGTCATCTAGGGTGGATATTTCTCAGAATTGTCTTTTCAGTCAGCTAACCAATCCGTCTTCAGAGATTCGAGAGACATTAAGGCTTACTTATAGTATTCTGATTAGTATGACAATAGCGATTATTTTTATATTTTGTAATGAAATAAGTTCAAGCCTTATATTCCATACTCATGGATTTGTCTTCCCATCGCGCGCACGCATGTGATCCCGGAAACGTTGCCAACGGCCGCCTATGCTAGAGGAAATTCATGACAGGTAGAAGATAACCTAGATCAGTAACCAACAAAACCGCTATTCTCATACTGCTCACATCTCTGAGATTGTCCATCGATCTGACAAGTACAAATACAAGGGAAATCCATAAACAATCGCAAGTACAATACAATACACATGTGCAAGCGCTGATACAGAGCTGTTGCAACGCAGAAACGACTCAAGTACATCAGTTGATCATTGTTATGATCTGTATCAATACTCGAGTGGTAAACAAACTATTCACTATAATTGATATTGTGTTACAGACACAATCTTAACACTTGAATGCAGCCCCCAATACAAAACAAATACAGGAACAAGTAAATGCGCTAAGACATTGTGAATATGTCAACGCACAAGTATATATGCGATGACATATGTCAATACATGCGTGAAGATATACGCGAACACATAAGTGAAAATATAGTCGACCATGTATGGTTGGCATCAATGCTAGCATGGACAATTTTATTCGAAATGTATTACAGACCAAACTCATGTATCCGTGTTCGCAGAGCGATAATACGGAATAAATGTAGGTTCTGTGTCATCTGCCAGTATAGCATTGATGACTCTTGTATAAGGATGTATCAAATTCTGTTTCCCGCGTGCCGTTCAATTCTCAAACAGGAAAAGAGCTTTAATCAAATAATGTAATAATTTGGCGTGTCTGTTATTATCTAAAAACGGAATTACACATTTCTTGTACGTATAAAAGAGACAACCCAATTGAAAATTGACATGGGAAAACTTCTCAAATTATTGTTTTGCGGAAGTGTTGGCAACATTTGAGAGACCTAAGATTATTATTTCAAAACTATGTATGCTTACATGGGGTCATGTATGGATATGTATATAATAAGCAATGGAATAATAATTCAAAATGGCTTCGTTTTCATATTGACTTCACGCGTTCGTATGTTATTTCTTTCAGCATCTTAACTTTAAGTATGAGTTCTTTCATTTCCTTGTTAAGTGTTCTCGGTGGCCCAGTCAGTACAGTGTTATACTTTCTATCAGGTTGCTGCAAATTGGACTCACAGTCGCGGAAAATAATATTGATATTAATAATTGAGGAAACGTCGAAGCTTGACTTGTGTGTACATATCGATCTGACGAAGTCAGGTCGATATCAGTTAGAAGTATGATGGCACGTACTTTGGTTCGAAAGAAACTCTGAACCTTCTAGTCTGTCGTATGACACGCTAGGTAAGGTGGCTTGTGCGTGGTTCCAAATTCACAGTAATTTACATTGATTATCTGAACGTACACGACAGTTGATGTAAGAAGTTTGTGCGTAGCAGCTTAAAATCGATAGCGTGCCTAAAATCGAACAGAAATACTGCTTTACAAAACACAACCTGAGCGGAGATGTTTATTTGTATATCAAACACACACACGCACACACACATAGATATATGTATGTATGTATGTGTCTTGTGTGTGTGTGTGTGTGTGTGTGTGTGTGTGTGTGTGTGTGTGTGTGTTAGAGGTATGATTTCACTCTCAGTGTCTGTATGATATTCTATCAGATCCTAGCTGTTAATAGTGACAGTTGGCCAGAACATTAATCCCAGCATTCTGGATATTTGATACCATGGACTGTCAACAAATGTTAAATTAATTAAGATCCCTTGTCTCTAACCCTTACTAAAACAAGAGAAGTGTGGTAGAGCAGGTAGTTATGTAGCTGGGGCTTAGTACTGTAAGCAACACTGGGTTTTAGATTTTGTGAAGATTTTAGCTTTATTTTACATAAAGCTGCAGGACCCTTACTTAGTGTTTGTGTGTCCTTTGAACACGAATGTAACATTTTGGTGTCAGCGGTACGGATTCCAATAATTCTGTGTGAGTTATTTGGAATTGTTCAATACGTTGGAATTGTGTCTGACAATTTTGTGAGGTGTGAATTCAGCGAATCTGTGTATGATATTAGCAGTGACTGGTTGTGCTGTGTATAAAACGTACAGTTGTTGATTGCTAAGTGCAAAGTGTGTACGCGTATAAGCCCAGAAATTCATAGATAAGAAAAGCTAGTCCAGTGGCTCTGAATACAATGATAGAACTTACAGTACGTACATAGAGTCTGTCAGTATGTAAGTTGCTGATGACATCGAAGTTGAGGGAGCAATGGTTGTTTCAGAACGACCACGAAGAAAAGCGGCAACACATAATTTAACGGAAGTTACAGATACTGAGGTTCCAGAGTATGAACAGAAACTTAACCTTGAGCACATGCAACCACCCAAGAAAACAAGCGAAAACCTAGTGCAAAGAAAAATTAAAGAGAATTATAAGACAGAAAGAGTTTGAATGGGAAATGGAAAGAGAGAAATTAAGATTAGAAATGAAAAGTTTGGAAATTGAGTTAGAAAGAGTAAAACATCAAGAAAACGCGACGAAGAAACATCTTCAATGCAATTTAAAGTAAAATTACATCTATATGACCATGAACGAGGAGAAGATATTGTGACTTTCCTAGCATAGTTTGAATCAATTACAAAACATGCTAAGTGGTCTGACGAGTTGACAGTATTACAGCTAAGAACTCTTTTGACAGGTGAGGCTAGATATGTTGCAACTCAAGCTTGTGGCGATTACCTGGATCTCAGGAAAGGACTGATTGATCGCTTTGGAAAGAGACCGCATGAACATTTCACTGAATTGTTGAGCATGAAGAAGGAAAGCACGTATCGTGGTCTGATGGCCAGGATCGATCAGCACATAAAGCATTTATTGGATGATCGTGACCCAATTATTTGTCTTCGTGAAGAATTTTTCTTGAAAGCCTTACCACAAGATCAAGCACAGTGGATTAGGAGGAACAAGGGCTCAAGTGCGGTTGTGGAGGCTGCAGAAGATTATATCCCTACCAAGGTACAACAGCAAAGGCAGAATAATAAGTTTACGTCCGAACATACATGTAAATAGTAACAAGACGAATATTCAGAACTAACAGCCGCAAGCGAAACTAACATGACCCGTCCAAACATAAGAATATGAAGTGTTATCGATGCAAGCAATGGGGACATATTGCAAGGTATTGTCTAACAGATGACCTGAAACATCGTGGCAACCCAGCAACTTTTGTTAAGCCAACAATTGATGTAAGGCTGATTTCGGAAACAGGATGTGTAAATGGGCGCGAGATTATGTTTGTGAAGGACACTTTCTCTGATATGACCTTGATAAGAGAAGATCTCGTTGACGAGAGTTGCAAACTGGAGGGACACAAACTTACATATACACAGCAGTGGGTCAGCCATTTACCGCACAGTTGCCAGTGTTAAATATTAACACTAAGCATTAATAAGGGTCCAGCGCAAGTGGATCTTGTGTAAAATGTGTGTGTGAGAGTGTGTGTGTGTGTGTGTGTGTGATTTGGATTTTTAACGTAACTTTAACGTATTTCAGTCATACCGCTATGATGTCTGCAGTGTGGCAGTTTACAGTGATGTCTAGCACTGGGGCATCATGCCGCAGACATGTAGAATGATGTCCCACCTAGTCACATTATCCTGACACCAGGCCAACCAGTCCTAACACTAACCTCTTAACGCTGAGCGCCAAGCGAGGCAGCTGTTAGTACCATTTTTGCAAGTCTTTGGTTGTGTAAAATGTATCCGTTGAAGCCCTATTGGGGACTGATATACTTAGCAAGAAAGGGTCATTTGTTGTTACAAGCTCCATGGTAAAAGGACTCGACGATGAGAGGACTGTGGACAATACTGACCAATGTGCGGATGATGATAAGAATGAAGTTGTCAACAACAGCATACAGACAGAAGATACTGATCTGCGTGATGACATTTAATTTGATAAACTTTCATCAATGAACGCGGACATGTCGAAGCTACAGATAGCGATTATTTCACCGCAAAGTATTAGAGAAAAGTCCTTTGCTACTCGTGAAGAGGCTGAGGATGAGCCAGTGGCATTCTTCTGTGAGAATGATATTTTGCGGCAGAAATGGCAATCTGGTGAGGGTTAGCGTGTAAGGGAGGAAATTCTTGTATCAACAAGATTACGAGAAATGGTAATGGAGCTGGCACACGATCGACCCCTTACATGTCATATGGTTTTCTCGAAAACAAAAGAGAGGATTATCCAATCGTTCTTTTAGCCTGGAATGTTTTCCGATGCAAAAGGATATTGTACATCGTGTCATGAATGTCAGATGACAGCAAAACGGACTGCAGGTGAGAAAGCACCAATGGTTTGCCAACCGATGATATCAGAACCGTTTTCAAAAATTTAAATGGATATTGTAAAAACGTTATCTAGAACGAAATCTGGACACAAAGACATTCTGACGGTGGTTGATGATACAACGAGGTAACCCGAAGCTTTTCCTTTGAAGGATATGGAGACAACGAGTGTAGCTAGAGCACTGACTGAGTTGTTTAGCCGTGTTGGTTTTCCAAGGGTCATATTAACAGACAGAGTGACCAACTTCACTAGCACCTTATTGAAACAGTTGTATGAGCTACTGGGTATCCGTGGAGTTATAACAAACAACGCCTTATTATCCACAAGCGAACGAAAAGGTAGAACTTTTTAACGGGACGTTGAAGTCAATGTTGCTGATGTTCTGTACAGACCACAAGAATGAATGTGATGAGATGTTACCATAATTGTTGTTTGCATACTGCGAAGTCCCACATAAGGAAACTGGATTCGCACCCTTTGAGACACACCCAGTGGTGTTGCATGATTGGGCGAGTAGAGGGCCAGAGTCGAATGCTCGAGGCTTGTTCATGAGAGAAAAGGATGTCAGGAAGAAGTCAGCTGTGCAGCATATTGTGGATATGCAAGAGAAGCTGGCCAATATTGGAATTTTTCTCACATATAAACAGTTGAATCTCCAAACGAAAATCAGGGTATTGTACGATCGTCACACGAAAACACGAGAATTTAGTCATGGGGATGAAGTTTTTATTGTCTTGCTATCAAGTTCGTCCGAGATGGAGGCACAATGGCAGGGACCTTAGTAGTCCGAAAGGTATAACAAGTTAACTAACAGGTATCTGTACCCGGTAGGCGCAGTACGGTAACCTATCTTGTAAACTTACTGCGTGGATACAAGCGTGCTTTGCTGCTGGAGAAGCAGGCAGACGAGAACGATGATGTTGACATTGATTTTTCACCAACAGCAGGTGAAGGTGACGCTGGCGTTAAGCTGGGGGTAAGCTTGACGAAAGAGCAACGAGAGGATATTAGAAATATAGGCAACGAATCTCAGGATGTTCTAAGCCAGACAGTGGACAGTAAAGAACATGCAGTGGCCTATTAAAGCCAGAAACGTCTTCTGCGAAAGCAGAAATATGCAGCTATTGTGAAGGAATATCTTGCGATCGTGTGGGCGATTGATTCGTTTAGATATTAACTGTCAGGGGCAATATTTGAAATCTTGACTGACTACAACCCATTGATATGGTTAATTCAAATGCAAAGCAAGAATCAGCGTCTACTTAGGTGGTGTTTGGCACTCCAGACTTATAACTTCATTGTAAAGCACATGAGCGGCAAACAACATGGGACTGCATATGGATTATTGCGCATGTAACTGAAGTATGTAGGAATTAAACGACAAAAGATACTGACTTGCTTAGTACACTTCAAAGGCGCTAAGAAACGTACTGGAATATCTCACGATTACTGGATTTTTCGAACTTCAGTGTGTTCTGTGTTTGGAATCATAAGGAATTTATGTGTATATAGATGTTAACCAATTTGTTGGATTCCCCCTATTCCGGATAGTCACTGATGGAATTCAAGACTCTTTTACAGAGGTTAATAGTAGTGGCTCTAAGCTTTATGCATTTTAGTAGTGACGTAAGCGTTATGCCATTTTAATAATTTTACTGATGTACCAAGCCAGCAAGTTATTTTTTTAATAAAAATTATTGTATCGAAAACATTAAGTTTGTTATTAAGAAGGGATGCGTTAAAAGTATGATTTCACTCTCAGTACCTGTGTCAGATTCTAGCTGTTAGAAGTGACAGCTGCCCAGAACATTAATCCCAGCATTATGGATATTTGATACAGAGACTGTCAACAGGTTCCGTTCTGTTGTTTATCTTCCCATGGCTAACTGAGCCTGGACCAGTTCATGCCCTTGGATAAAGCACAAATGTTAAATTAATTAAGATCCCTTAGCTCTAACCCTTACTAAATTAAGAATAGAGTGGTAGAGCAGGTAGTTATATAGCTGGGGCTTGATATTGTAAGCAGCAATGGGTATTAGTTTTTGTGAAGATTTTAGCTTTATTTTACATAAAGTTTGGACCCTTACTTAATGTTTGTGTGTCCTTTGAACCCGAATTAACATTTTGGTGTCAGCGGTATGTATCTATGACTCAGGATCACCAGACACATTAGCCTCAACAGCGTCCTCAACACTTGCAGCAACAATTGCGCTCAGTGCGATACGGATCAATCCTTGTTATGCGAGTAAGGTCATACATCAACCGAAGAAACTGCACCGCGCGAAACATAAAGATATCCAATCATCAATGTCGGAACTGTATGTCATAGTTCAGGTTTATGGCTCAGCGTTAGAGGCTTTTGAGATATGTAGTGGAATTAAACAGAAATCTTTTCTTGTCACTGCCCTGTTCTGGATATTCCTCTCTCAGCTGTTAAATCATCCGAGAGAATAAACCATTAAGCAAGATCATATGGAAAACTCTACAAACTCACACATCTCACAAAGTTCACATCATTGACCTACTCTTTGCTTACGATGCGGCAGTGACCAACCAGATAGCAGCTCATCTCCAGACTTTCATTGGCCACTTTTCACAAGCTTGCCAGGACATCAGCTTAAAGGCAGAACATGAAATACCTATATATTTGCAAAAGGTAAGGACTTTCAGAAAGGCCGAAAATTGCAATTATTGGCGTCGAAGTTATCTATCTGAAAAATAAGCCATACTAAACAAGCTGAGTGAGCTTTAACGGCCGATTAGAGAAATAATGAACACCTGCTAATATCGCAATGACTGATTTTGCATGTATTCATGCAAGAATTTTATGTTCAACTAGTTTCTTCTACAAGGAGAAACGAGATTTGTGTGATATTGCAGGACAGAGAAATGCCCAGTGAGGAATCGTTAACTGACTGATATGTTGATCTATACCCTCAAAATACGAAAAATAAAACGCACATGCTTACTTTACTTTCCTTTGCATCAATGTCAATTAAACTGACATAATCTAAAGCATGATAAAAGAATGATAACAAAGCATATTTGCAGATGAAGTTTTACAAATAAAAGTCTTTTTTTGCAACAGAAAAAAATGAAGCTCATTCCTGAGTTGTATGCCCATCATTGAAATTTGCGGAAATTTGTTTCCCATTTTCATCAAGTTCGACAAGAAATTTCGATGTTGAACCCACAAACGTCGGTTCCTTGTCCATCAATACGTTTTCATATCAGAATGTCGAAAGAACTCTTTTTATTGTAAGTGCTAACATGATTCAAAACAGATACAACCCAAAAATAATTATCATTAATTCTATTTATCTCAATGTGATCTATATCTACGTAAAATGGGCAAATAATTATTTGACCAGATTTGTAAGACTTTGAATGTGTGTGTGTGTGTGTGTGTGTGTGTGTGTGTGTGTGATTTTGATTTTTGACGTATCTTTAACAATTTTTCAGTCATATCGCTACGATGTCTGCGGTATGGCAGTTTATTGTGATGTCTAGCACTTGGGTTACCATGCATCATGTAGCATTACGCATTTAATTTATCCTGACACCAGTCCTAACACGAACCTCTTAATGTTGAGCGCCTAGTGAGGCAGCTGTTAGTACCATTTTTCTAAGTCTTATAAGTTTTATATGGTATAAATTCTCGTCTTCCCTTATTCTGATAACTAGTAACTACCTGGACACCACCGATATTTGGATGAATTCGGTTTTTTACGAGCATTGGAGAATAAGTGGCTGAAACTAGTGACTGTGGAAATGCTGATACAAAATCGGAATGTGATGAGGGATCAGTGGATCCACCATAATCTCTACTTATTGTGCAATATGACCGATTATCCGCGAAAAATATGACCGATTGCAGTAATCACCTCTTGAAGCATCCCATCCTCTATCTGACCATCAAAAGACAGCTTTACAGCTAAACGATTAAAGAGAGACCATTATTGCTAGGCAGATATTGAAAGGTATATGCTTAGATTTGTAAAGGTCTCGTACATGTCTAACATGGTCCCAGTGGCACAAAAGCTAACAATGTCCTCATCCGATGCCCAAACCATACAGAAGCTTCTATGCAAATTTAAAACTCTCAGCTGAGGATTTTATAAATATATTGTACAAATCGAATCCAGTATACATGAAAGGCCAGGTGTGTTTTATACCTCTTAAAACTGAGGTATAGGTTAATTAACTTTACTGGTTTTTGGTGACCTTCAATCAAAATTGTATCTGTTTTGGAGAAGATATGAACCAAATCTTTTAGAAATATGCTTACATAATATTGATATGCTGTTAACTTTAACAGGAACTATCATTTAAAAATCCTCAGACAAGCAGGGAATGGTTCTAATATCGTGTTAATAAAATCTAAAGTAACATTAAAATATCCACTTGGATTTCAAATATATGTCGTTGAGTTTTCTTCATGAAATTTTTATTTAATGAGATAAAAATCGGTACATTGAAATTTAAAATAAGGTATTTATCATCTTCACATAGTTCAAGGAAGACTTGTTGAAATCAAGTTTGTAATGTCTGATATTATAACTGAAACTACAGAACATAGAAACAAACGTGCATGTCATGCGACCGAAGGTTTTCTTTCAGGGGTTTTGCGGATTTGCTTTCGTGTTAAATCCGTGACTGGACAAAGTAGTTAACATCACACATGTATCAAAGAATCTTCCTCTGCTGCCTATTACTGACTTGTTGACAGTCACATCTGATTCTTGTTATTCCAGAGTTCATTATTCAATGGCAAAACGATATTATTAATGAAGAGAGATTTAGTTCTGCGTCTAAAACCTGTACCACACCAACTAAGTTGTTGGAAAAATGTACCAATTATGCTTACACCTTCTTTAAACATGCTCATTATCCAATTACAGTTGATGACGGATGGTGGGAAAAACACGTGCAAGCAGTATGGAATTCTGACAATGATTCTTATGTTGATGGAAACGAATTTCCGATGACGGGTTCCAATAAAATACTACAGTGAAGTGGTTGAAACGTTTGTAATTATTGTATTTCAAGCAAACGTGAAATCTGCAGCTACAATATATCATAAAAAGTCTACGAAGGTAGCCCCAAAACAAAGCATTTTCAAAGACATTGCTTTATTAGTTTTAACAATATAAAATGATATATTGCAATATTCATTGCTATATATGTTCATAAAATCAAGGCTTAGAGACTCAGCCATCGAAAAAAAAACCGTCTCATAACAATACAGTGGAAATACAAGTCACTTTTGAACAGCGGTAAAAAAGCAAGGTCTAAATGTTAGTTATCCCTATTTACTTTTGAATCCTGACAAATATATACACATACAAATTTGGCACCTTAATCAAGCTACCTAGTACAATTATATGCTAATATAATTTTGTATTTATTGAGTCAATTAAAAACAATATATCACTATCCGTATAACAGCAAATCTGCTATCAACATTTTCCAGCCAATGCTGGTATGTGAGAAAGCTTGCCAGTAGCTTCTCGTGGGTCGGTGGTTCTTTCCGGGGGGTTTCCCCTGGTTCTTCCTCCGCCATTATTACTGGCCGCCATGTATAGCCTATCGTGTGCTGAAAAATGGCGTTAAACCCTACAACAACAACAACAATAACATCAACATTTTCCTAATACAGGATTTAGAATCATATCTTCAACTCAATCCCATTCAGATACTTTTAAGTAAACCAGAAACACTAAATCAATTATTGAAATATATAGAAAGCTTAGAAAATAAGACGACAAGTAAGCATTTCTGTCTGTCTGTATCTCTCTTTATATAGTACAAACGCTACTCGAATGACTTAAAATGCTGCTTTTAGTTCTCATATACCGAACCGGCACACTCGATTCAGAAAGACACTGTAATCGAAGAATGAATACTTCGTCAACATTGCCTATGAACAATGTGTCCAAACGGGACAATAAAATGCGCCCTATTATTAATTGGACTACTTCTTCCCCATCTACCCAACCTTCATTCTAATTCAACACCATCTTCATCGTCGTCATCGTCATCGTAATAATAATAATAATAATAATAATAATATTATTATTATTATTATTATTATTATTTCTATAAAGCGAATGACATTGAATTTGTACATTCTTTATTTTGTAAATATATTATTGATATAAGAAAACACACTCCAAACGTTTTTATCTATAATGAGTTGGGTACAATGCCAATCAAAGTAGTGAGATATAGAAGAATTCTTAAGTACTGGTTCAAATTGTTAAAGATGAGTGATGATAGATTTCCAAAAAAAAAGCTATTACCTCCATATGACATTGGGCAAACACTGTGAATGTTGGGTAAATAAAGTTAACATCTGTTTTGATATGGAATGAAAACGTTTATTTTTTATTCAGAGGGAGTGTGTGGTGAGAAACTCTTTTTAAGCAACAACATTAGTACTCTTTCATGTCAGATCATCTTATCGTAATTCAACAGAACTATGCGAATATGGTCAGTTCGCAACGTATAGCACAATCATAACCATACTACCACCATTAATTAATGTCTTTTCAAGCTGCTCCTAGCATTCCTACTGGAACCATGACATAATTAGATCTCTTAGATAAACCATTACACTCCGCTAGTGACTCAGAAAGACTAGCTGAACTATGTCAGTCAACACACGTTCCTAATGCTAACACAATTGATTATCGGTTGAAAAGAATTCACAACTAAATTACACAAACTAATTTCAGTCTTCACTCCTTGTCTTAACTACGTTCCATACTAATTAGCGATTCACTGACACACATTTCCAGACATGGAGAATTCAATTCTCAGCATATATGACACAATCATTTCAAACAGATAATTTACTTCTCAAAATTCGTATCAGAAGAAATGCATACAATATTTATGATACATGATTTCAATAACATACAATACAAATAAATTAATGCTCATAATGGGTATCAGAGCAATGCATGAAACTCCTAAACTATTTGAATTATGTTACATTCAAGACAGACGAATGTACGATTATTTCATGAATTGATGATCAATTTAAATATGAACTTAAAATGAATAAATTCAACAAATAATAACAAACTTACATCAATGAACATATTGTATACAGTTGAGACTAACCTTATACTTTACTCAGACTCTCTCTTACTTAGAGTACCACAATGAGAGCACACCTCCCCGCTGCTCTGTACCCTACACTGGCTATCCATTTGATCCAGAATCAAACACAAAATGTGTTCTCTGTGTTACGTTTCACTGTCGGACTCTAGTCCAACATACCTATCCGACCTCACCCATGTGTAAACACCAGCAAGATACTTACGCTCCTCTTCTGACAATAGTATACTCATTATTCCCACTATGAAAACAAAGTCATATGGACAGCGTTCTTTTGCATACCAGGGCCCAGCAACGTGGAATGAATTGCCCGCTGAACTTAGACACAAAGACACAGTGATCACATTCAAGAGAGCTCTCAAAACTCACTTATTTCGACTGCAAGAACAAACTTAAAGACCTAATAATGTTTCCTACCTTAAATATTCTCAGCATGTTTTGTTAATGTTTTCTAATTTCATGGTGGGTTTTTTTTGTAATCATATCATTATATGTTTTTTTTTTATCTTATAGGTGTTGTCTAGAGTTGTAAGGCGCTTAGAGCTTCTAAAGATTAGGCGCTATACAAAGTCCTCATTATTATTATTATTATTACTATACAACTGACTATCTTTTCGTGTCATCAACTTTCCGATACACGTTCTTTAGACCATCTAGCGAGAAATACTTGTTGTTTCCATGTGCTTTATTCAGGCTTCCTCAGAAACTTAGAATAACTAATTTTGTGGGAGGGAGATCACTTATAAGATTGACTTTCGTCTGGGAACACACACACACACACACACACGCGCGCGCGCGCGCACGAGCGCGTAATCGTTTAGCTTAGAAAATCAAGATTAATTTTTTCTAATCGACAAAAACATTTTAACGCTCCTATCGAAGTCAGAATAACTCTACCCAGACCATCTCTATTAATCGCCAGTCTGAAAAAAATAATTTTATGACACCTGTTTCAAATGGCCCAAGATTGCTTAAAATTTGGCTCTGGTTTGTATTAGTTTTGTTATTTTCCACTATATGACCTTGCGTTAACATATCTCTCTCACCGTTATAGAAAGAAATCTAATTGAAATTCAGTTATGCCCCCCGCCCCCGAGGCGGCGTTAGGAGTACGCGGGGCCAAGGGCCGACCATGACCGCGCGGGGTCAGAGTATCGGAATCTCAGTTGGTATGAACTGCAAACACTGATTATGTCCAGACTAGATCAACGTGCATTGCGTGCGGCCTGTATCAGCGTTTCCAATTTACCGGAGAATATAGCTTGACAAACTCAAAAGGACGACCTTAGGCCTGGAGCGCGGGGCCCGCTCAAGAGCGGGGCCTGGGGCGGTCCGCCCCCCCCCCCCAGTGCCACCTCCAAACGCCGTTACTGGCCCCACCCCCCAACAATCAGTACATTGTAATTTGTGAGATTGATACTTTTAAACGAAATTATTCGCAAATGATGCAATACAATTTTATTATAACCGCTAATACAGGATTGTCAGATATGTAAGATTAAAAAATAACTTTGAGCATAAACCTCCATCTTTGACTTTTAACACTTAGAACTTTTTAATTATTGGGTGGAAACGGTGACATAAGACATTGCATTTAACTCATCCAAGATCCAATCAATATCAGGTTGTATACCGAATTTGGCTGTAATTCAATACTACTTATTTTGCAAAAATAATGTGTGATGGATGGAAGCAAGACCAAACTGACGAAAGGGCGGAACACCATTAACGTGGACTGACAAATTAACTGGTTAATTCAAAATAGATACATGAATGGAATGGAATATTCGGCACATAATGGTATACATTATATATATACCACTATGTGTTTCTAAGTTGTCAGTATCATCGTATTTAATCATCATTCATGATAGTAAGACCAAAAATGTCTGACAGAATTGACAAGATTACCAGAAATTAAGATTTAAACTTAAGAAATACGATTTTAGTAGAAGAAAAACAAAATAGTAACAAATACAACGATGATGATGAGGGCGGTGATAATGAAAAGCTCTTCGCAAGAAAGGAAAAGTTAAACCAATAACTTGCTAATTATTCAATTTAAAGGTGAATTATATTTTATCCGCAAAACTTCTTCTACATACAAAAATAAAGAAGTACCTAGGATCGAATATAATTCTCCCATTCCATTCCAGTAGAGCATAATTATTGATTGAAAAAGTTTTCTTTCCTGGACTCTAGGGTTGATTCAAAAGGTGTTTACATGTTTCGAACTACCTTAATCTCTGTGTGTCGTTATCGAAATCCGCATTTAAACGATATGGCACGAATATCTTATGATAAAAGGGACAATGAGTTGGTGAAAGAAACGAAGAAATTATTAATTTGAAAAATTGTATACGATATTTATATGCAAGCTGTAAACGACATTGACAGCTGTAACTTATATTGCGTTGAACCTTTATCCATATTCAATCTACATCGTCAATAGGGTTCATAAACAGATGTGGAGCCTTTTGATCTGGAACACCATCTTGAGCTTAGTGGTTTATCATATTTACTTCAAAGGATGGAAAATGGTTCCAGAGATATTGTCTGTTTCCTAAATTTTAGCTGATACAGATCTCTTATGTAATGGACGTTCACAGGGGACCTGCTCCTGATGTTTATATAATACACCTTGAAGGCATAACCCGCAGACTTTTTCCTTTTCATTTTACCATCAAGAGACTTCAAAACCCACTACACACTAATGGGAGTTTACAGTAATGATCTATTTGTTTAAACTTTGGTTGATAAAATAGTGTTATAAATCACAGAATTGCTATTTGCCAAATATAAATTATGGTATTTTAAATACATTGATCGAATAAATACATTCATATTATATTTACTCAAAAAATAACTTACTGGATTAAATTTTTTAAAGTCAAAATGGTTTTAGGTACTATTTTAAAACACAGTTAATGGTAATAAACATCTGCACAATCTTTACTGAGACTGAACTATTTATTAATATAACATCATCCTAAAAATTGTAGGAAGCATATATATCGTATATACATGTATCGATCTGCAGGTCCGCCCACTTAAATTAAAATACCAACCTTAAATTAATACATTTTATTGGTTCTCTACTCTCTTTCTAATATAGACCATTTACTTCATTAGGACATCTGCATACAATATTTCTGTGGAGAGGAATGCAAAGTTCCATAACAATAGTTGGACTAAGACATGTTACGCGGAAGTTGTTAGGTTTACAGCAAAATGATCACCAAAGATACGTAGATTGTTGTTTTGACTTTTCTTCAATTTATATTTAGGCCTTTCTCAATATTTGCATTAAATCAGCATCAAATAATTAGCAAATCAAGATTAACTATGTAAGCGACTGGTTTAGTGACATAAAGTTGCAAGGACAGTGAAAAGTTCAAAGAGTCAAAATGAGAACCTATTGCAAAACAAACTATATCTAAATACATATTAGAAAGTACTTTTATTCACAATATTGACATTTTTAACAGACCAATGTACTTTTGCATAAAATAAACAGCTAAAGAGATTCTTAAAAAAGTATACACAGTGAAGATTCCTAACTCACCTATAGTGTCATCGTACAAACAACAGTATTGTTTTTCAGGTGTGTTGAGGTGAACTGAACTGAATAGGAGTTATAGTCATTTACTCATACTAGTGTTTTTGCGACCAGTTAATTCTCGAATGTCGTGGAATGGAGCCACTACAGTCCCACTTTCATGCGCGAATGTCGCACTTTTCAATTGTTAACATGTCCGAACGTGCAAGGGAGGGAAGGGACCCTGCAGAAGACAAGCACAGCCCAAAGGAACATACTTAAACGCCAAAGCCTTACGCCAAAAGTCAAATTATCCCATTTGAAATTTTTCGGGAGTCCCTATTACCAATTTTGTGTTAGCCACAATCGTAATTAGAGTCACGTTTAATCTAAGTCTGAATTTATACTTGATTTGCCACTGCCGGAGAATTTCTAAATATACTTTCGTAAGTATGCAATACTGATTCTAATATTTATCTCTCAGATAATATGGAGAGACAAGATATTAGCTTCTTTTTGCAAGGATGATACGCGCAACGTCAAATTTGCATTAATGAAAGATAGTGTAATCTTGATCTACGTTGATATTTGAGAATAATGTAAAACATACAAAAATGAATTACAAACAATGCGAGGAATGAAATTACTAGCAATAAGATTATCTTCCAAAATATACTTTTGGAAAATCTCTCGCTCTCTCTCCTTATTTTTGCATAGTGTATATTTTCAAACAATATGATGAAGCCATATTATTTATTTGCCGATATCCATGATGTAAATTTTTTGTCGATTGTGGAGGAAGGACTTATTTTAAAGTATTGAAAACTTAGTCAACACTAATATAAATTATTGTGTAATAAAAGGCTATAAATATAAAGGAATTATTTGGGCATACTTAGTACAATTTTGTATAGGGCTAAATTAATCATATGCCGCGTTATTTGAATACCCACATATCTACATGATACCATGATGGGGAGATATAATAATGAAAACAAACAAACATTAAATGGCATTTAAACATCAGATTCACAACACAGATTAAATGTTCTAAGAAATATTGTACAGACAGCTGCGTGTTCATAATACATCTCATTTAGGAAGGAATAAAGGAATCTCAAGATGAACGTGACAGCAAAAGGAAGAAAAATATCACCGAATAAATAAATCTACGAGCACTGACGTGATCTAAAATATCACCATTTAAATCTGAGAGCACTGACGTGTTCTCAAATAACACCGTACAAATCTGCGAGCAATGTCGTGTAAAATATCAATGTATAAATTTAAGAGCTATGACATATTGAAAAATATTAAAATGGTTGTTGTGACACACTGCTGTTATCGAAATTAGACCAAATATTCCTACCTCTATACATTGTTTAACCATGCAGAGATATATGAGGAATAATAATAATAATAATAATAATAATAATAATAATAATAATAATAATATTGATAATAAATAATAATAAAATAATATAATAATAAATATTATTGTTTTTATAATTTGATATCTTTAAGATTCATTTGTAAATCTTTGGATGTGAATTATAAGATACATTTTAATAATAAAAATTGTTTAACTATGTCCATTTTTAATATAGCAAAACAAACTAACCATTTCAACTTTGAGCTTGTATCCTGTAAATAACTAATACATGACTAAAATATTTTATATGTGTATAGGTTTAATAATAAGATCATTATTAATAGAAGTAAACCTGTTTATTTTGGGTTTGAGTCTAGGTTATTCGAATTCCCCTACATTTTACCTGGTGTACCTGACATATTCCAGGCTCTGTATTATAATTTTAGAACCAGACTTTCTGATTGTTACTGACGTTTTATTTTGTACACATTAAGAAAATTATAGAAAGTTATTTTGAAGTAAGTAAGTATTTTTTTAAAAATAAAATGCCAATTGTGATCTGAGGTCAAGTAGAAGACTATATTGTTCTTGAATTGTATCATTGTGATCTACAAAGACTGTTAGCACATCAACTCTTTACCAGCCATCACAGACAAATCAACACTTTCACCGTTGGATGTATATTGATTTCCGCTAACGTTTATCCAGAACTTTAATTATTAAGATTGGTGACTGTAATTCTAGGATTATTTTGGATTTGACTGGCTAAAATATCTAGCTATGTCATGGTCCCATTTAGGAATGCGAGTAGCCGCTAGAGGCACTGTAATTTTCTAATAATAGGTTGTGTTTGTAACTGATCACATTAACTTAGTTCTTTTCATTTACAATAAGACGATATGTGACGCAAAAAGAGCGGGAAAGTTGTTAGATCCCAGGAGAAGAAAGACCTGACAAATATTTAGGTTGCGCATTATATTTATTTGACGGGGGAAATAGCTCCATACTCAGTGGGAAGGAGTGCAGTCTAAAGCCAAGTTACGGATGATGACCCTAAGAGGTTGGGGGGAGAGAGAGAGAGAGAGAGAGACGGGGTGGGGGTGGGGTGGGGAACGCTGACCTGTCACCAACAGTGATTTGGAAAGGACCGGAAGCAATCAGGCCATGCTGACATGTCGGCAATTTGAGTTCGACCAGTAACTTGATTATATGATGAAATTTGTTTTATCGGTAAAACAGAACGGCTGATTGCATTCGCATAATTTGTGTAATTCTATTTCTAAAGAAAGTTTATCATTCAAATGTCATGTTCAATTTCATTTTGTTTACGTCATTGATTAAAGTGCTATATTTTACAAAAGGGGGCTCGTGTTGTTCTATTTCATATCTTTGTTCAGATCTCTGTTATTCCATCCATTAATTTCACTTTCGTTTTACTGTTTGTTCGATCCGGGCAACAACACCGTGGTCGGTCGTCTCCTCGATAACTATAACGAAAGAACCATAACCTCACAAAAGCTAACACAACGTTGTGCCTCTATCCGTTCTTGTCAAGTCAACTACTAAATGTGTATTATTCTGATAATTAGCTTGTGGGTTAGAAAATGTAGAAAGAGAATTGTTACCATCTTAAAGAAATATTCGATAAATAATCTAGACAGTCGTCTATAAATTTAAAAATATTGTCCATTGTTAATACCGAACAGAATAGAACTATATCGATTTTTGACGCATGCAAAAATGCACAGTCAATACAAGACGAGAGAGAGAGAGAGAGAGAGAGAGAGAGAGTCTAAGATGGAATGTATTATAATGTATTATACACATATTTACATAGGTATTAAGAAGTTGTTTAATATTTATTTTTGAGTAATTGAAGTAGTTTGTATATGGCTGGTATGTGCCAATAATAACATGACGTTATGCACACACAAATATATCGTCGTTCATTTTGCACAATTTAGAAACCTTACTGTGGCATAATGTTTGTACACTTTTAATGTTTACAACAGGAACGCATCGTCACATTAAAGATGTTTATTTCGATTTTGCACCAAGGATTTCATTGTCTTATCAAAGATGGATTTCCCCTCTATGATCCATTAAGTTTGGAAGCGAGTAAAGTTACTTGTATCTATAAAAAATAAACACATCAGTAATAACGCTCTCAGAACAGCCGAAGATGAGTGATAAAGATAACTTCTGTAATAAAAAAAATGGTAAATTTCAATGTAAGTACACACACACACACACACACACACACACGTCAATGAGAACCACAGGTTATACAAGTATTGTTCATGTGGATTCTTGTGTGCATGGTGGTGGTAGTAAAGTGCAGGGGATATATCATCGAACTGGAACACAAACCCAATACCTCCTGGTTCACAACTAATTCATCTGGACTCAGACCCACTCAACTCTTGGTAATCACACTTCACAGAAGACAATTGCGCAGCCTTTATATAGTCTCAAGTGCCTCTCAGTATCTGTGCGTGGTATAGACAAGTGGCATAAGTGACCTTTTGGTGCAGATAGGATGATTTAAAAGCTTGTCATGATGGGCTCTCTGCAGCAGACGACATTTTGTTATGAACTGAAGTTCCCGATTGGGGGCTGATGCTCTGCACGATCAGAGATAGGTAATCTAGACTGGACTCACCTTCCATGTGACTGTAGCCTGAATAACATGCAAAAAAAGAGAAAGAATATAATCATCAGCGTATTCTCCTCTAAATTAAACAACTTTCAATGAGATTGTGGAGCCCTCTTCGAAATACACAACGGTTACACTACTACGTTTTTCTACAGGTACTGTATCTCTGTATCTATAACAACTGACATAACTGTGCATGCACATGTCCATTTGTACAGGTAAATAATGATAAATGTTGAAAGGCTGTTTTGATAATGTTAAATATAACTAATATAAAAATCAATGCAGTTTATTATTTCAAGTAATTTCACCCCAACAAATGTATTTTTTATATAATATATTTGGCATATCTCTGGATCCCGATTTAAACGAGGATAGTAGTTTTATAGTTAAAAATTACAAAGTTCTTTATTGTATGGTACAGTAAAGGTATTAAACTATCAGAATCAGCTAGAGGAAACAAAGACAACAACCAAACCACCCCCCCAATAAAAACAAAAACAACACTTGTATCATACAAAATCGAATCGAATTATAGAAAAGGTACTGATGGCGTCTTGAGGGGAAACTGTTATGGTAAAAATGTGAACAATGTCTAAATAGAAAGTTGGCGATGACAACTTTCATAGCTTAAAATTCTTTCAGATAATTATGTTCATACAAACCTATTAACCTTAATTTAGCCCTTATTGTAGTGCTGACCCGTTCGTCTTAATTTCCAAGCGATTGCACGTTCGCGGAAGAACGGTATCATTAATTCAAGTAGTACGAGTTGCAATTACAGTTAGAAACCATGCATAGTGCTATGAAAATTCCAGTCCCAATTACCGTGACTGAAAAGTTTTGATTTGGCAATAATTTTCGTGGATTTTTACAAAGTTTCAAACAATGGATTTATAAACCAAAGTAAAACGTATTTAGCTATGAAGACAACAGTACCATGTACTCCAAACTACGCATTACGAACATTCAGTGTTTGCAAAATCATGAAAACTGATGAAAAAATAAATAAATAAAACGTATTCACATAATCCGGAAGCAAAGTACTCAGAGGAAATATTGTGTTAGGTATAAAAAAGAGGAATACACGAATCCAAAGCTAGTATATTGTAATTATATATATATATATATATATATATATATATATATATATATATATATATATATATATATATATATATATATATATATATATATATATATATATATATATATATATATATATATGAATTACCTACCCCCCTCCCTCTCTCTCTCTCTCTCTCCCGCGCTAATGTAAAGGATTGCCGCTCTTTATCGGTAAAACCAGCTTAGCTAATAGCTTTGGAAACGACCAGCAGTAAATATGACAAGAAAATAAATCATGTAATATGTTCGGGTTATTTCACACTAAATTAACATTCTTCCGTTGTAACGCCTACGGCTACTAGCTGTAAATAAAACTGCAATATATTCAGCAGATGAATTTTGCTTAGAAATCTTTAATATATTTGCAATTTTTTATTTCTTTATATAAAAGACATATATACCACCAATACGATTTCCTTAGGAAGCAAATTACCTTTACTTATAAAGCTGTAAATCTTAACTTTTCCATGTATGCTATCAAAACATATATTCCGAAATATTCGATTTTTTATGTGAATTACATTGATTGAATTAAAGAGTGAAAGATGTAGAATAGCAGAGGGACCATATTCCTAATCTCCAATCGCTCTCAAGTCCCTGGAAATCAAATTAATACGGTAACATGTACATACTACTCTTACTTACCATACGTATGTTGAAAACCTCTTTGAGATTCGATAATATGGTAACGTTTTCCGTGATCAATTATGGGGCTGTTCTCTGTCTGCAAAATAGTTGTAGGAGTCATAATTATAACAACAGTATGAACAACAGAAAAACAACAACAACAACAACAACAACAACAACAATAATAATGATAATAATAATAATAATAACAATATATTAATAAGGACAAGTTTATATCATCAAATGAAAATATAGAAACAAAACGGTTACATAATTACCTTAAATTACAGACTTAGAATAGAAGACAAATCTTAAGGTTTATTTTTTACTTTAAAAATTGCCAACTCAAATATTGACGATCCATCATCTATCAATCGCGTGCATTGGAACCTTACCTAGTTTCTAAGTTTTGACTGCCGTCCTTGCCTTAGAGGATTTGGAGCTTAATGAAACCCACCCCCACCCCAAAAAACCGACCCACCTTTAACTTACATTTGTATCAATACAACAACTAAGAAGTCTATATTGGCTGGACCAGCTGTCAGTCCTGATCTTTTTGTCGAATGGTTTGGTCATGTCATAGCACAGTAGCATATATTGATTATACCCTCATCAGACGCATTAGAAATACATATTTCCCCAATATTTCACCCCGATGGATGCAAGTGTTTTCAGTCTTGAGGAAAACATTATTATCCTATTAACAAAGTTAATTAGGTACTTTGCATTTAGAGTAACTTTACATGGTTGATTTAATATAACATTACGTCGTATAAATGTCCTTGGCCGTTGTGATGCGTGATTATGTTCATAAGGAATTCAGACAATGATGAGTTTAAATAACACTTACGTATCAGTTTTGGGATTTTTAAATCCCGTTTTACTGTCATGGAATAAAATTGATTAAAAAAATGAGAGGAATTCATATTTATAGAAAATATCCAAACAACTTGGATAAAAAACACATACAATTTTTCTTTCTTAGTCTTGTGTATTAAGGTGTATGGAAGACACTGAAGTTTTGACGGCTTAACCAAAAGTAGGAATACGAATAATAACCTTTATTCTTGTAAGACTAGTCAATGGACCAGATTGCAATAATACATTAAAATCTGGCCCATCCATATTCTGATATTAGGTATTAATATAAACATTGATTCCCTGATCTTTAGATCAATATTATATAGGTACTACATTATATAGGTATTAGTACAGGTACATGTATTACTGCAATTATCTGTATTCAATAGCTGAATTAAAATTCTTATTTTTAGCTCTGGCCATTGTAGCTAAATTATACAATATTCGTGCTCGAGAGTTGTTTCGTTATTATCAAATTCTTTCATAACAACACTATACCTCATTTGACTGATGCACTTTTCTTTTGCTTCCATACCGTTCAAGATTCTCACCCACAATTCTAGAGTGTAATCATACAACCGTAACAACATATGTCAAAGGTGCATAACTGACAATTGCTGTTGTTTTCAAACATTGGCAGCAAGATCTGACGCACATCTTGGAAACATCGGAAGCTTGTTAAACATTTCCCTGTAGGAATTATACAGCAGGCGCTGCGGTACAACGAGACCTTTGTTAGAGATTTTCCCCCAGTAAAATAGGATCCAATAGTTTTGAAAGGTGAGTTTTGTAGTAAATGACAATAAAACCATGATAATTATTTGACACGTTCATATTATTAACGTTTAATTCATCTGTAAATGTCAGTCTACACTTTCTTAAAGTAATTTTTGTAAAATAATTTACTTAAAATCTACTTTAAAGATCTAAACCATCTGGTCAATTGGATCTTTTGTTCCGAGAATGAAAACTGTTTTATTCATTTCAAAGTTCATTATAGGTTTCAGAATAGTTTAAATCTCATCTTGGAGGATATACATGTCATTCTGCAATATTCAGGAGTCATTCGTTATTTGAATAGTAGGAAAGAAAATAAACACTGCTGTACAGTTTGCACATTCACAACTGCTGGAAACAAAATAACTTAGATGATATAAATACTCTGTTTTCATTGTAATATTCTTTATTTCTTCTTTCATAGCTTCTGTTTTTTATTCCTTCTTTCGCAGAGGTTTAAAATAGCAAAATGAATATCATTCATTACAGTTGTTAGGATGTTATTTTACTGTAATTAAAGCTATTTTACAAATCAAAAACACTTTATTTTACTATTACTTTCAAGAGAAATTATATCTAGATCGGCATATTTTGTCACCGAAATGAAAATGTCTTCATCCTCTAGAAATTTAATACTCTAAAATGATTATAGCTGTATAATTTAATTTACTGCTATACGTCACGACTATGATGCTACCGAATTAGTGATATGGATAGCGTGCGTGGATACTTTGCTAAGCGTAATGTTTCTAATTTTCTAAAGCTGGTATATGGATACCGCGTGTGGATACTTTGCTAAGCGTAATGTTTCTAATTTTCTAAAGCTGGTATATGGATACCGCGTGTGGATAATTTACTAAGTGTAATGTTTCTAATTTTCTAAAGCTGTTATGGCAGAAGAAGAAGACCACACATTTACTCAAAGATAACAGTTTGTTTGTATCATGGACAAAAATTGTGTTTGAAAAAGAGCAATATTGAGGAAATTCATGTAAATTTAGGTAACAAAACATATGAGAAAAAAAATGACTAAGGTATTGTACTTTGTTTTGAATAGTTTTTACGGACACAAAAGATAATATGTTGCCAGATATAAGATACGCTTGCACTACGTAAATATGCTTTTGACATTCAATATATATATATATATATATATATATATATATATATATATATATATATATATATATATATATATATATATATATATATATATATATATATATATATATATATATATATATACACATACATACATACATATATATATATATATAAAGCGGTTGTAGAGAAGTATATATGAATAGCGGCATATATTTATATTTTTCTGTTTACATACGATTGTGATGTAGAATACTCCATTAGAAATTATACGATCCCTTACTTACCAAAGAGTCAGATGCAATGCTAGTTAATCCAGAATCATAGTAGGTGTCATCTGTTCTCGGTATTCGAGTTCCATGTACTAATTCTTCTAAACTTTCAATATATTCAATTGCAATTCGTAAAATCTCAACCTTTGGAAGTTTTTGGTTGGGATTTGGGCATGTCCGTCTTTTTAATGCCTCCAGAGCTTCATTGACCTTTCGTAAACGCCTCCTTTCTCTGAGAGTTGCTGCTTTCCTCCTGTCAACTGTCCCACCTTTTCTCTTACATGCTTTACATGCCCACATAAGACACCTTCTGTTAGGCCCATGCTGTCCAGGTGCTAGAATATGGGGTATTAGATCTTCACTTTCATCACACGAATGTTCGTTATCGTCACTTTTGTCTAAATGTTCCTCCGTTTTTAAATCGCAAGAATTGGGACTGCATTTTAATTCCTCTGCTTCTGTATTCACTCGGTATTGGAATTCTTCCTGTTGTTGTCGAGATGTTCCGTTACGTTTCGCCTTCATGTTCGCGTCCTCTTCTTTAAGGTTAGAAACGAGAGTTATTTTGTCACATTCTTTAGCAGGGATGTTAAAAGGCTTGTCGCGACGAGCAGTCCATTGATTTTGGTTGTTGCTAAAACCGTTCGGAATATTATAGTGTTGGTTATGTAGGTAGTAATCTTGAAATGGTGTTTCAAACTGGCCAGTTGTCGTGTGATAAAACCCCTTCCCTGCCGGGCTGACAGCTTCAGATAGGTCTGTAATATGTCTAAAATCGGCCATGTCTATCATTCCGAAGGAGCTACCATTGAAAGAAAGGGTGCCACTTGTGCTATCATCGTACCTACAGCTGTGATAATCGGCTGTCATTGAATTCTTTTTCACACACTTTTCTGCCATGTCTTTCTATCGTCTGAAAGGTTTGGTAACAAGTCTAGAGAATATTTATGCTATAATGTTGATACCATACCTACATATAATCTCATGAATTTGGAAACTTATCCCAAGTACATCATCTGTGTATGCAATCACACCGAAATTAAACTTTGCTCTTGTGCTTAGGCTACCTGCTGACATCAAAGAAAGCTTTCAGGAGAAAAAAAACTCGTTATATAAAAACGATAAAAAGTCCCAGACTCAGAAACGCCAATTGTAAATGCTTCTGTGGGAACAACTTTTCAACACACACTGTGAAGCACCGTGACCTCGCTGTAACAGACTGGCATCCATTGAGTATGCTACAAGGCAACACGCTTTTACACCAATCCTAAATATACGAATCACGGGGAGGCGGGCTAAGATTTTCTTGAACGTCATTCTCCCTTCATTTTGTTTTAAAGCCATAGTTCGACCAATAGCAGCTGAGCATGGACTGCCTCGCCAATCCCTGCCTCCTGCGGGCTCCAGCCAAGTACGAAAAATCTGGACAAGATTAAAACAAATAATATGTATTCTGGATCACACTCCACGGGTCGACTCGCACAAAGTACAACCACGCGTGCCTGCTTCGCAGATTGGGTTGATTGATTTCAATCTAGTGATTAACGCCTTTATTCTAATAGTATTTCTGCATAACAACGTCATAGATCTAAACACAGGGCGATATGCTGACAGAGACGGCCACTCCTAACAGTGACCCTGCTGTGTTTATAAGCGTAAATGAGTGCTGGATAAACTTTAAAGTCAAAACTGTCATGATTACCCTTTGAGATACCTTAAATCAAACAGTTTATCCCTATGAACCCCTCAAGTTGACAAACATTATTTTAACTGACCATGACCTTTCCACAAAAAGTGAATATCGTTATCAATCTTTATCTATACTGATAAAAGTTGATAATATAGTCTTCCAATATTATGTATCATTATTTAATTATAAAAATTAAGCATTCGTCTTATTTGTATGTAGATAAAATTATGACCATTTCTACACTGACTTTCAGGTATAGGGTTCATTTCAATTTTTTACGGCAGAAAGGCGATACTATGTTGTACCGGAATTGCCTTTACATTTATTTAACTTTATTTCAGTTTTGAAAAACATTCTTTTTGTTTGTATCGTTTTCATTTTATTCCATCTAAATAAACTTAATTAGATTAACTTAGTCTATGTTCTTAAAATAAGTAGCAGAAAACAGTGAAGGACAACAAGCTTTCTAACACTTACGATATTTTGAATTAAATCCCAAACTAATCCTAATAATTTAAACTCCTGAATAAAACTCTGTACAAGTCCCGAATAAATTAAAAAACTGAAGGCGATGAATTGTCTGTTATAGCTTATACAGTATAAATTCAGTATAAATGCCAGTAAGTGTCTCTATCCGAGAATTTAATCAGAGCACTTTTGTAGTTCCTGAGAAAATATTCACTTGAATTCAATAATGTGAAGAAAGAAATCATCCCAACAGGACACAACATAATACAACTTGAAAGTGCTATATGTTAAAGCACAAATGACCAAGTCCTCACAATTACAAGATCATATAGTTCTCTATTTGACCTAAGGTCATAATTAGTAGTTTCCATAAAAAAAATACCATTACCTAATGGTAAAAAGCCTTCTAGAATGATTCTAATGTTTACAAAATTAAAACCATAACCTGGATTACACTCAGGAAATTCCAAAACTTAGACCCAAATAAACATATTTACTTCTTCTATTAATAATGATCATGATATCAAGCCCATACACAGATAATGACTTAGCTATGTATTAGTCGTTTACACAAAATAAAGTTTAAAAAAGTCAGTTAGGTCAAGCAGAAATGAACTCAGTTTTGGACAAGGTCAAGTCCAGCATACAATGTTACATTACAATAGCATGTAATGAAATAAAAGAAATGTAAAACTAACAAACAAACAAATAAATTAAATATACATATCATCCCCATAGGATTTGTTGACATGCGTGACACAACAGTGACATAGAGATAGTGAGTTTTGCTTCTCTCTCCCCATTCAAATTATATGCAACTTTCTGCAGCTGGAAGCTGTTATCTTTCAACATGAATAATAATCATGAAATATTACACGTACATGCATAATTTTATTAACAATATGACTTCGTCTTTGCTTCAGTCAATGGCATAAAAACAGTGCTTTGACAGCTAAGAACCGTTGGATTGTAGTATTTGAAATACGAGAATATACATTTCTTAATATTATTATATGCTCATTTTGTCCCCGTTAACTTTATATTGTCAGAATCGTTCAGTATTCCCCGATACTGAACGCGCGCGACAATGCACATATAGCATTCACGTGCATAAAGGAACCACTTTCTATTGTAAACAAACAATGGACGCAGACACCAGCACTTTTGATTTGTACTCAAATCATGTACACTCGCGTAAGAGGCTCTTACGTTGTCATTGTTTAAATTTGTTTCTGAATGAATTAAAACATGTTTCGTGGACTGCAAAAAAACTGTTTTGGCACATTCCGTTTGATACAATGTTACTGATTTAGGCTAGCTACATTATATAAAAGACTGAAGATAAGGTCCTTACAAATAACATACAAGTGACAAGGCATATACTGTCTTCTTTAGCTGGGGATAAGAATGGCAAAATAAAATATACTTACAGTTTTACATCCTGAATTTCCTCAAAATGTATTTTCTTAATTCTGCAAATCCGAATTACATGAGCCATGTCATAGATTTTCAACCTGGATTACACATTTCGAAATTGTGCTGTAATTTCGATGATAAGTGCAATTGCATCATCCTTACTGGACTCAAAATGAAATAAGCATCAAATTCCATTGCGTACTTTTTGATAATTGTAATTGAAAGACTTCATATTTTCCCACATTATGATTTCAAACATTCAATGACAGAAGCAAAAACACATTTGCAAATGTAAACACGCTTCTCCCGCGCCACTTCAATCCGATGTATTTCATGCATAATTTGCACAGATGAATCCAGTCCAAAATCACAAACTTTCGTCGAATCGAAACAAAATACCAAAATATATTCATTCCAGATCAAATGGAAAAGTTGTTGCTATGCGCATTCATTCACAATATGACTGCAAATTTCAATTTTAACTAGACACGCCATTTTCATTCGAAAGTTATGTCGAGCGCGCGACTAAGTTCAAATTTATCTGGGCGGAGTTATGTGCGCATTAATAATGATGTCAATGTGTAATGACAAATTTTCGCTTGTGTATTTAGTTTGGAATACGGCATTCATTCTTTTACGTTGTTTCTTGTAGTGTATTTTCTTTATATAATTAAACCTTAGGTAGAATTAAAAAAATGAGCATATAATAAAAAGGTTACTGCATTTGTATGGGAAAATATGAACTCGTTTTGTCGGAAGGATATACTGCACTTCCAAGGTCGTGCAGTATTACATCCCAAAACTCGTTCATATTTTCCCATACAAATGCAGCAACCTATAAATACTGTACGACCATGGGATTGCAGTATTAGAAAGAAGCGAGTTCATATTTTCCCATGCAAATGCGGTAACTTTTCACTATTGTTACTCTTAAAATAAGTAACAGAAAAGAGTGAAAGACATTAAGCTTTGTAAAATCTAACAAACAATTTATTTTCCAAGAATACAAAGTGAAAATGAGAAAAAACAACTTACTGTATTGAGAATTAAATCCAAAAAAAATCCAATAATTTAAAGTCCTGAACAAAACTCAGTACAAGTCTAAAATAAGTACAAAAACTGACGGCAATGATGTGTAAGTGGTGGTTCATAAAGTGTTGATGTATCAACAATCTTTTGTTGAATAGCAGTATTATAATTCCATGTTTGAATTCAGTAGAAATTCCAGTGAATGTCTCTATCCAAGAATTTTACCAAAGCACTTCTGTATTTCAAGAGAAAATAATCACTTGAATTCGATAATTTGAAGAAAATAGATTCCAACCCAAAATTACTGGTCACAACAGAGAGCACAACTTGATCGTGCTAAGACTTTTTAAAGCACGAATGAAATAATCCTCTCAGCTACAAGATTATATGATTATCTACTTGACCTCAGGTCACTATTAACATTTTCTAAAAAGAAACCATTACCTAATGGATTGTTGCTGTTGTTGCTGTGGGGTTTAACGCCATTTTTCACCACACGATAGGCTATACATGGCGGCCAGTATTAATGGTGGAGGAAGAACCCGGGAAAACCCCGGAAAGAACCACCGACCCACGAGAAGCTACTGGCAAGCTTTCTCACATACCCACATTGGCTGAATCCTTGACTCGAACCGCCGCAGACAGAGGTGAGATGGTAGTGATCCGTAACGAAGAGCGCTTTAGACCACTCGGCCACTCGGGGCATTACCTAATGGAAAGCAACATACTAGAATGATTCTAATGTTTACAAAATAAAAACCATAAATTCCAAAACTTAGACTCAAAAACAGATTTACTTCTTCTAATACTAATGATCCTGATATTAAGCCCATACACAGAGAGAATAATTTAGGTATTTATTAACTGTTTATAAAAATAAAATAAAAAAGTAAATCAGGTCAAGAATAAATGAACTCAGTTTTGGACAAGGTCAAGTCTAATATACAATGTTACATTACAATAGGATGCAATAAAATAAAAATTAAAAAACCTAACAAGTTATGTAAATTAAATATACATAACATTACATGCTCTTGTGTTTTTTTTGTCCACCTAAGGCATACTGATAAAAAGAATATACCACAAGAAACAAAGTAATTAAATTCCAAAAATAAATACACAACCGTAGATTCAATGCACACTAACAATATTAATGCACACATAGCACCATCCAGTGACATTTTAATTTCTTCGCCTGATCGACATTAGTTAAAGAAAACTCTTGGTTTAGTCTACTTAAAATTTAAAGTTAGAATCATATTTTGAATGAATGCGCACTGAAACAACTTTTACAGTTGGTCTGGAATGCATAGATTTTGTTTTTCTGTTGATCTAACTCAATTTGCTTGTGATGGACTGGATTGATTATCTGAGTCAATTCCGTACGATGTACACGTGAGTTGAGGAATGGACTTGAATCAACCGCAACTCTGTTCCGTCGTTGTTTTGAATCATAATGGGTCAAAATATGAATTATTTTAATTGAAATTATATAAAGACGCTATGGAATATCACATTCATATCGTTTTGAGTGAAGTAAGCAGAATGTGATTTCTGTTGGAAATGTAGTCAATAATACGGTATAATTGTATGGTGTGTATCAAGCGCTGGAACCCATAACATGTTCCATGTAATTCGGATTTGCAGAAATGAATAAGAAAGTGCATTTTGAGGATATTCAGATGCAAAAATATAAAAATATAATACTTTATTGCCATTCTTATTACCTGCTAAAGACGATATATGTTTATGTCCTGTCACCTGCATGCTCTCTGTTGGAGGGATCAAAGCTATGTACATGATGCGTATGGCTTCTATCTCCACCCTACATACAAAACATTGTATCAAAACACTTAAACAGGGAAATTTGCAAATAGCTGCTGTGTGACATCTAGCGGGAATAATACTTTTCTTTGTGGTCATCTTTGCTTATTGACTCTGAGGCTTAGTTTTCTACCAAAACCATCAGTTTCATTTTTTCCCCTCGAATTTAGTGTTTTACTGACTTGCAAAATGGTACGTATCTGACAGACATGCGATAGCCCTTATCTCAATACACTTTTCTTTGCTATTGTTTCAGACCCTAGTGAGCACTGGTCAAAGTCTGAACCATTCTATTTCTTACATATATGTAAGTGATGATGATGAATGCTTGGGCCCCTAGCTATGTAAAATTAGTCAGATTTTACAAAGCTAAATACTCCAACATTTTACAAGCGATCAATTTCATTTCTGTTTAGAACTCAATTTTCAACAGCTTTATTCTTGAGCGAGAATCATAAGCTCTTGTATACCTATATTTTTACATTATTTTATCATACAGTGATTAAGTATCAATGTTAGAATTATCTTTTCATTATTCATCTTACTCTCTGAACTTTCACTGCAGTCCTTAATATTCCAGTTTGATGAAGATGCTCTGAAATGCATAAATTGAAGTGACCAGCAGTTTTCAACATTTTATAGTGAGTCTGGATGCTTTCGCAAAATGTACTCATTACACTAAAAAGAATGGGAACCAAAATGTGCCGAGGGATGATATGGGCAAAATCATGGAATCTGTTTCGAAGAGCATTGGTTTTACATAGGTTTTAATATATATTTTAATATACATAACTTTCAAGATAAATAACGTTAGTTTCTGTCCAGAAAAGGACAATACTTTTCAGCTAATTATACGTACGCATGAGCATCAATTATGCCAGTTAAAATGAGTACTTTTATCAAAGCACGGCTTTGTTGTGTGGGTTTAACGCCATTTTTCAGCATACTTTAAGTTATATATGGCGGCCGACCCATGGGAATCTAGAGCAATCTTTCTTCCCCGCACACGTTAGATGAGCCGAGATTCGAACCATGCTGACATAGGTGAGACGTGAGAGCCGTAGACCAGTCGGACACTCTAGGCCCGTTTCTATGAAAAGCAAAGAAAGGAAGCAGAGCATAAACTCGTTATAATAGATCAGTGAAAGCTGCAGGTTCCCCCTACCCCCACTTACACTTATTTGCTAAATTTGTATGGCAATGCTATCAGTTAAGTGAGGTAAACAGTACGGTTGTATTTATTAATACAGCGATTATCTTGCTTTGGTGAGAGATTTGTTTACAATCAAAAATAAGTTCCAAATTTCCACCATCTATCTGCATATCTGTGTCGGTCCTTGCAATTCGATGACAATATAATGTTTAAGAAGTCATTTTCACGCATGCTCTAATGCTTGGTACACTTTAATGAGTACCAACTATATATTTGACGGATTTTATGTGTTGCCGTTTTATTTTAATTTCTACACACTTTTCACAATTTCAACATCTCAACCTTTCCTACGTTATCTTGTAGTTCTACAGGTTTACTTCTATTTGGAAGGGTACTTCTACGAAGATAGATAGATAGATAGATAGATAGATAGATAGATAGATAGATAGATAGATAGAGAGAGAGAGAGAGAGATACATACATACATACATACATACATACATACATACATACATACATGCATGCATCCATCTATAATTTTTCCTTGACCAGGAAAATGTTCTCGCCCATGTAGCGATAACTGTGGAGTTCATGTGGTTTGGATATTCTTCGCAATTTGTTTTCTTATATACAACGATGCATAACTAATGTGAGACCCTTATTGTAAATTCTGATGCACTTCCAGTGACATTCTTTATTTATTTATTTATTTATTTATTTATTTATTTATTTATTTATTTATCTATTTATTTATTTTAGCATCCTTTTCGCCTTTCCCACTCTTCCATTAGTCAGATATTTACTATCCTTTATTTTATTCAGTAAGGTGATCCTGAATACATCTCAGAATTCGTCTCATGCGCGTAACGATACCGCAAAGTCACATGGCTATTTTCATTCTTATTCTGATAATCTGTACATGTAATAGTGCAAATTTTAATAGAATGATTTCTGTAGAATAATTTCACAACGCATTCTGTCGTGGTCAGCGTGACACCTGAACATTAAGTTTGTCGTATGGGTTAGACTCGATATAAATTGATGACTGCGAGGGACGGAATCTGACCTGTTTGCGGTATGAATTGAATTTTATTTAGGGCTCGCTTAACTAACGGTTAGAGTCAGATAAGAGTGAAATGTTAGAGCAATGGGCAATATATGTAAAATCACAAGAGATGAGACCAACCAGGGGAAATTTGTCTGAAGTCGGGGGCCATTTGAAACAGGCATGATAAAATCATATTTTCCAGAGTGATTTTATAGAATAGTTATTAATAAAAGTTGTCGAGAGAGGTTATTCTAAGTTCGATTGGATGGATATAAATTTTGGCGGTTAAAATAGTTATCTTGTTTGCCTAAGCGAAATGGCGGTGTATGAGTTCCCCGACGGAAATCACGGTTTTAAAATAATGTCCTCGCGATATTATACAGTCCAAGAATGTATGTCTAAGGGGAAAATATGAGGGACTCAGGTGAAAAATAATTAATAATTACTTCCGTTAAACAAATATCCAAGGGACGAGTGTGTCATCACAGGCAGATCAACATTTTCAAACTGAACTTAATTTGGATTTCCTCTAAAGTTTATTCAGAACTTTTGTTATTAGGATTTATGTCTCTAATTTTAAGATAATTTGGGATGTATTCGCAATACCGTAGGTTCTTTTTTACACTTACACTTTGTATTCTGGGGAAAAATTATTTGTTGAATTTTACAAAGCTTGTTGTCTTTTGCTCTTTGGTTTTACTTATTTTATGAGCATAGACTCATAACAAACAATTGGACGCTTGTCCATGGGATACGAATTTCTCAAAAATACTTCAGAAAACTTAGTTTTGAAATTTAAATTCACCTTGTTTTGGAATGTTCTATGTTCTAGGTGTTTATTTCACATTTTTAAAATTTGTAGTGAAACCAAAAAGCTTTTACAATGTCAGCTAAAGTGAAGAACTTTATTTCAAATCCTACCGAGGAACAGTTAGACTCCTTGCAAAAGGATGAATTGCTCCAGCTTGCCAGAAAATATGAACTTTCATAGGCACAGGCTTCTTTAACGAAGCAAGAAATAAAAGATATTTTGCTTCAGTATTTGGAGAAAAAAGAATGTTTTGGATAAAAGTGCTTTGGATTAGTTTAGTAAGATTTTAACTGGCTATAGATTGCAGGTTTTGGAATTAAAATTAAAATACAAGAATGAAATTGATTAAGAAACTTGTGCTTCACGAAAAACAATTGCAGTTGCAGAAAGAAGAAAAACAAATGTAACTGGAGAAAGAGGATATATATATATATATATATATATATATATATATATATATATATATATATATATATATATATATATATATATATATATATATATATATATATATATATATATATAATTTACAGTAAGAAAAAGAAGATGGGCTAATGCAAATGCAAAGAAAAAAGGAAAAAAAGGAATAACAATTTAGATGAAAATAATTAGAGCTGGCAAGTGGAAAGCACCTTCCCACTTTTGATGTTATCAAAAATACCAAGTTAGTACCCCTTATTCAAGACAAATAAGTAAATCAGTATTTGGTTCATTGCTGAAATTTTAAAATGGATGGCCAAGAGAGCACTGGACGGTTTTATTACAAAGTGTACTTACTGGCAAAGCTAGTGATATTTACGTTTCAGTCACTACAGCAGATAGCTGATTATGATGTGGATAAAGAATATATATTGAACGGTCAAGAATTGGTACTTGAGGCATATCGAGAACGTTTCAAAAATTGTAGAAAATCAACTGACCAAACCTATGTCGAATTTGCAAGAAAAAAGAGAAGTTATTTAATAGGTGATACTTAGCCAAGAAAGATCATCACGATTACGTAAAATCTTAGACGGCTCATATTACTTGAAGAGTTCAAAAACATTTACCATGATTCCACACCCGTGAAGCAACATCCGTTAGGGATCAACCCTCTCAAACAGGAATGCTTGAAAAGTGAAATTCAGTATTTGCTAGAGAATGATTTCATAGAACCGAGTGAAGGTGAATGACGTTCACCATATCTACTTGTACTGAAACCAGTTAGTACTTTCCACATGTGCACTGACTATAGAAAGGTGAACAGTATGACCAAAACATATTCATTTCCGTTGCGAAGAATCGATGACTGCATTGACAGAATTGTAAATGCAAAATATGTCACCAAATGTGACCTTTTTAAAATATTCTGATAAATTTCGCTGACGGAAAGGGTGAAAGATTACAAATGGACTTTATTAATATACAGTAATGCCACTTGTGATGAAAGGTTCGCCTTGTACCTTTTAACGTTTAGTGAACATGATTACTTCTGTTCTAGATAATGGTGATGCTTACATCGATGATATCATCATCAATAACGACACCTGGAAAGATCACTTGGCGGCAATTCAGAAATTCTTTCATATGCTCACTGATGCAAATTTGAGAATTAATTTAAACAAACGTGAGTTTTGTCGTGCCTGTGTTATATTTTAAGGACACATCGTGGGACCTGGACAAGTTAAACCTATATATGCTGAACCCAAGGCTATCTTTGAATTTCCTGTGCTTGTCTGTAAAAAGGAATTGATGCGATTTTGTTCCAATTTTCCATAATTGCTGACAAGTGCGTTGAGCACGAAAACCATGTTTCATTGGTCTGAAAAATGTCAGGCTGCTTTGGATAAGTTCAAAGCCATATGTAAGAGTGAACCGGTTATTTCAGCTCCAAATTTCAGTCACTCATTAACAATGTTTGTTGATGCTAGTGATGTTGGGGTTGGTGCAGTATTAATTCAAGAAGGCAACAATGATGTTGATCATCCAGTGTTCTATGTTTCTACGAAATGAAGAAAGCACCAGAGAAAATATTCTACAATCGAGAAAGAAAGTTTGGCTTTGATATTGGCATTGCAGCACATTGAAGTGTATGTTTAATTCAGCTCCTTCTCCGATTATTGTGTTTAGTGATCACATCTCCATTACTTTCATTGGCAAGATGAAAAACTAAAATTAGAGATTATTAGGGTCGAGATTGATGTTGCAGGAATACACTATTGACATCAGGCACGTCAACGTAAAAGTCATTTTAATAGCAGATGCACCAATCAATCAATTGTTGTGTTCAGTAGTTCATTTAGGTTGGAATGTATTTTTTCAAACTGTTCAATTTAAGTTAGTTTTCTCTGGAAATACAGAGTGCTGATAAAAATAAGATACGTGGACAGAGACATTAACTGGGATTTATAGTTAATTCAAACCTGGAATTATTACTGTGTTTCAACAAAATACTGTTGCTACAGCAACACGATACATGGCATCACAGGCACATCAATACTTTCAACGTTGGACTTAATTTTTTATTTACACACAAGTTTATTCAGAACTTTTATTATTAGAACTTGTGTCTCTAATTCTAGGTTTATTTTGGATTTAATTTGCAATACCGTAAGACCTCTTTTTTACACTTTCACTTTGTAGTCTTGGGAAATAAATTATTTCTTGAATTTCACAACGCTTGTTGCTTTTTACATTTTTCTGTTACTTCTTTTAAGAGCATAGACTGGTAACAGTGATGTACTTCTTGAATTTTACAACGTTTGTTGCTTTTTACATTTTTCTGTTACTTCTTTTAAGAGCATAGACTGGTAACAGTGATGTACTCGACTTTCCACCATATGGATATGATGATGTCTTACGAGTGACATTCTAAATTCGCTGTCATATATTGCCAATTAGCAACATAAGCAATGGATTATAAATGCGAGTTTCATAGTATGATAAATTAGCGGCTTTTACTGCTGTTTACTATCCCTTGAAATGCTATGTTGTGTTAAGTTTGAAATACGAACCAGCTACATTCGGTACAAAGATCATTGTCTAGTTTTATGACTTCCATGTGTACCAGACGCTTAAAATTAGATATATATCAATTGCAACTTGAGAAAGACGAAATGGGATTGGCGAAATATATAATTGCTGGCAACTATTTCCTCTACTAAACGTTTTTAAATGTGGTATGCTTTGGAGAATATCGTAGGAGGATTCTATGGAAAGCCATCGCCGCCAAAATATAAAATGAAACTAAATAAGTAATTTTCAAATACGGTAAATCAAGAAAAACTGAATAAAACGAGGATAGTTGTAAATTAAAAATATTAAAGCCCAGACAATAAGATTAATGCTCCATAAAACAAATAAGGCACGAACGAAACAATCTTATGTCAAACGAAACAAATAACTTATGAATGAAACAAGCAAAGGCCAAATGACATAACCGTATTTAAAACAATAAGATAAATACTCAGTTGAAACAAAGAAGGCACATTCGAAATAACCAAGTGTCAAACGAAACAAACAAAATATAAATGAACAAGCAAACATTAATCGACATATAAATTTAAATGAAACAAACAAAAATCAAGCGGGATTGTTTGTTTCTTCTGACATTTGTCTGTTTTGTTTTCTTTTAATTGAGTACTGATCTCAATTTTTTTAGATGCCGTTATTTTCTTTGACATCTGATTGTTTCATCTGAGTTTCCTTTGTTTTCTTTCACACTTGTCAGTTTCATTTGTGCATCGCTTGATTTATTTGAGTTTTAATCTTTTTTTAAATATTAAATGCCCTTATTTCGTTTAGCATTTGCGTGTTTCATTTAATCTTTTTTTGGTTTATTTCAATGTTACTTAATTTGTTTTCATATCATATTTTTGACGACGATGGCCTTCCATATAAGTCAGTCAGAAAGACAGAGTTGTCAAGTTTGCCTCAGTGAAAATGAATTCAAGCGTGA